>VZRH01004157.1:108594-122626 GCA_013397555.1 Urocynchramus pylzowi | reverse complement strand
TTCCTCCCAATTGTTTTTTTTTTTTTTTTTTTTTTTTTTTTTTTTTTTTCCTTTTCCCTTTTTGTAGAAATTATTGAGCCTACTACCTCTAGTCGTGTCTCAAGCCCAGGTCAGTATCCCCCGCAGGAGGGTTGGTGCCTGCAGGGCCTCATTGCCATCGTGCCCGGGGCTGACCCGGGCTGCTGTGTTGTGGTAGTGCTGGACTGTCCCTGTCTTTGTGCTTCCATTGGTGTGTCTTCCCTCCAGGCTTTGTGTCTTGTCCTCTCTCTCCCTGTTTTGAGCAGCCTCTCCCCACGCCTGGCCTGCCATGGGTCTGTCCCGGTGGGGCTGTGCAGGGCAATTCCCTGCTCTGGAACCACCTCACCCTCCGAATCCCTGCTGATGTTGTTGCAGATGTGGATGTTGGTTTGAGGATGTGCAGATTTCTCGCTGTCTCATCTCTGGCTGACTGTGGGACGCAGCCAGGAGCTGTTGGGAGGTGCTTCCACTGCCAGGGCCAGGAGGGGCTGGTGGCAGCTGAGCGCTTCTCCTGGTGCCTGGCAGGCGCTCGCAGCTCCTGAGTGCTCCTCTGCATCCCCGCTCTCTTGGGCATCTCCTGTTGCTGCAGGACACCCTCAGTGGAGCTGGTCACAGAATCCTGGAATGGTTTGGGTTGGGAGGGACCTCAAATCCCCTCCAGTGCCACCCTGCCCTGGCAGGGACCCCTCCCACTGTCCCAGGCTGCTCCCAGGCTGCTCCCAGCCCGGTGCCCAGCCTGGCCTGGGCACTGCCAGGGATCCAGGGGCAGCCACAGCTGCTCTGGGCACCCTGTGCAAGGGCCTGCTCACCCTCACAGGGAATAATTCCTTCCCAATATCCCATCTGAGAGACAAAAACAAGCAGAATTTTCCTCTGTCAAAACCTTCACTAGATGTGTACTTTTATTTCCTAACTGAGATTAAAAGATCGGAAGGACTGCGCCAGAAAGCCACAGGAATTGAGGTGATTAAACCAAGTGAGGCAGGGTAAACCAAAGGGCTGCAGAAGGAAAAGCAGGCACAGGGGATTCCAGCACCCTCAGACCTACAGGAGCAGCCAGACAAGTGTTTAAATCTGCAGTGCTTTAATTAAAGAGCTTAGGGAGGGCAAGCTCCGGTGTCATTCGGGGGGCAGAGGTGCTGCCTCCCTGCCTTCCCAGGGCCCCAGGGAGCTGCACAAAGCTCTCCATCTCCTCTGGGGCAGAGACTGTGCCCTGTCTCCATCTCCTCTGGGGCAGAGACTGTGCCCTGTCTCCATCTCCTCTGGGGCAGAGGTTGTCCTGTGCCTGCAGCCAGAGCTGCAGCAAAACCTCTGCACGACATCTCCATCCAAACCCACGGCATGGCAGGGGGGACTGGACTGCAAAAAGCTGATAGTGCCTGCAATAAAAGCCCCTATCCTTGGGATTTTCCACAGTTGCTTTGGACTACCAAGCAGTTGAAAATAAGCTGGGGAATTATTTTTGGAGTTAAGAGAAGCTGAGAAGAAGGAAAGGGTCGCTGCTGTGTCGGTCGTGCCAGGCGGTGATAGGAGAACCTCGCTCTGGTGGTGTTCAACTCTGGGGTTTGTAATTCCTGAAAAAGTGCCCTCAGCCTGATCCTGTTCCAAGCTCTGTCCAGGGAAGGAGGGATAATGCCGGGTGCTTGCAGCTGGAATGGACTCCAGCAACATTTCTGGGTTTAATCTCCACAAGTGAATGCTCCAACAGAGTCACAGTTGTTCCTCACTTTCAGAAACTGCTGTTCAAGTAACACAGCTTTGAGATGTGTTTGAATACTCGTCTGCAGAAATTTGCACCAAATGAGCAAAATTATGTGTATTTTTGGGAGCAGCATGGAGATGGGGGAGTGGAAAGGAATAGAGTCCTTTAATAATGATCCCTCTCTTAATTCTGAAAGCACAGTGCTAAATAGAGAGGGCTTTTTACAAACATGAAATTGAGAATATGAAAACCTCTGAACACAATAGTAGAAAAATTTGGGAATCATTAAAGTTGCAATAGTTATAAACTACATGAGCAAATCCAACTTTAAATTACCAAGGAAAGTACTGAGCTCAGTTTGCAGTTGAAAACCAACATCTGTTCTGCTAAAAGACAACAGAAAAGGGGAGGAGGGTTTAAAGACAGTTCTCAAAATGGTTGCAAATTTATTATTGAGTCTTTCCTCCTGGAAATGAGCCCTGGTACCAGCGGTGACATGGCAATGAACTGTTCTGTTTGCCTTCCATAATTAAATAACACTGTGATAGTCCCTCTACTTGGCTAATTTTAGCCTGGTAAATAGCTGGAAAATGCCAGCACTATTGTTACCAAGTTATTCAGCTGCAGAGGCAATGAAAACCTTCCCAGAGTGCCGGGAACTGAGTCCCTCGTGTGCTGCAGCATCAGCAGTGAAGGCAGCAGGACGGGCTGGGAGATGGTGGCAGAAGACCTGGGTTATCTGTCCACAGTGCTTATGACTGTAAAATTAGGTTTATCATAAATCACAGAATGGTTTGGGCTGGAAGGGGCCTTAAAATCATCTCGTTCCACCCCTGCCACGAGCAGGGCCAGCGTTTCTGGCTTTGTTCCAGTCCTCCCAGGAGGTTTTGGCCAGGAGTCCTTTGGGTCTGCCTGGCCTGCCTGCCCCCCTTCCCTCGTGCAGGAAAACCATGGATAATCTGTAGGAGCTCATTTTAGCCTCGAGTCTCACATCAGCCAGAAAACAGAGCATCAGCCTCCTTCCTGCTCAATCAAGGCTTTGCAGCTAATTAGCTAATTACCACCATCCTTCACCACTTCAGCGCAGCTTCAGGGGGTGTTCCCTGGAGAGGGTTTTGCTGCTGGGAGGACACAGATCCTGGGCAGGGTTTCAGTGCTGAGGCAGAGGTTGTGAGAACACCCCAAAGGGAGGCAGGCTCTGGCTGCAGGTGGGTGAGGGAGAGCTGGGGGCCAAGGCTCCCCAAAAATGCAGGCAGACACCTGACGGGATGGTCGGGGCCCCATCACCACTGCTCGAGTCTCCCAGGGTCCTCCTCGAAGACCAGGCTTGGAAGAGACTCTCTGTAGGAGGTGAGGAACCTGCAGCAGCCCTGGAGAACTTTCAGGATCCCCCCAGTTCCCAACAGGGGACAAAGCATTTAAGACATTTTTAATTTATGCAAAGCAACGCCGTGTTTGAGAGCCCTGGTGACACATTTGTGCACTTTCTGCTGGAGCCCTTTTCCGTACATTTGGGGATTTACTCTCCTAATTTGAAGCGACAGTGCTTCAAGCATGTAGAATTAGCTGCAAAAAGTTACAAAACTGGGGCCACGGTCGGTATCTGTGTTGTCAGCCAGCGCCAGGAGCTGGAGCTCCTTACAAATCTTTCCTCCTTCAGCATAATTAGTTCACAGGTGGTGTCTTGGAAAGCCTTTGAAGATGTTGCTGAATTCTTAACGCTGACTAAACAAGTAACTGTGACAGGTCAGAGAGAATAATTGAGGAATCTTCTTTAATTAATGATTTCACATCTTATGAGGCACTTTTATAAAAATTGGAGTGGGAGAGAGAAGGACCTTAAGTTATTTAATTTTCTCAGGAACAAAAGCGCGTGTTTAAATGAGCACTTGGGCAGGTTGGACAACTCCTTGAACTCCAGTTGCTTCTTGCTGCTCTGCCTTTCTGCATATCTAACACATTTAATATGCCAGAATACCAAATAATACCTCATTTCAAGCAGGCTCTGTTTGTTTCATGGGAAGCCTGCCAACCCCTCTAGTTTTTCTCCTCCTAGTTGCAAATCCCATTTAAATCAATCCGTGATTTTGTGTAAGGAGAATCTGCAGGGTTGGGCCCTGAATTTCGGGATTTACAGTGCTCTTTCTTGCCATTAGCTCTGTCTGGTGGTGAGGAAAGCACCGTGTTCCTGCAGCTGGGGGACTCTGCATGGCAGCAGGAGAGTGCCTGGAGCAGGGAAGAGCCCTGGGCAAGAGGCAGGGCCAGCCGTGCTTCACCTGCCAGAGCCCACCTGCTCTTCCTTCTCCCTGCTCCTGCAATTCCTTCCAAAACTCTCAGGGGCTATGAAAAGGTGACCCACATTTCGGGTAGCAGGTCCTGCATCATGGCAAATTTAACTTCTCAGTCCTGCTAGGAGCAGGTGTGTGTTTGCTCTAAGAGCTTTGGATGCTTGGTGGCCGCTTTGTTGCCTCCCAAATCGCCCGCCTGGGATCCCCTCTCCATCAGCTGATGGGAGTCACCCTCCAGCACCCAGTCCCTGAACACCAGAGGTTCTTCTGTCCCAGTAACAGATAGAGAACAGATACAGGGACAGAAGAACCTCTGATCTGAACAGATCAGCTCTTGCTGTGAGTAGTCTCATGACTAAAACAGGTCAATAGCTCAAAAATAAAAAAAAAAAAGGTGAATATCTTGAAAATATCAATATATTAAACCCCCTTGTTAATCAGCTGAAAGCTTTGTGTTCAGAGCACATGGTGGGCATCGCTGCTGCATTCCAGAGCCCAGGCAGGTGTGAGATTCCAGCGTGGCTCCAGGAAAAGCTGGTGTCTGTCTGCAGCCAGCTCCGTGCACCTGCACCGTTAATTCTGGGTTTCTGTGGGAACCCGCGGCCGAGCCACACTGGGAATTATATCCTGGGGGAAATAGCTGCCTTCCAGTGCTGCAGTCACCTGCTGCTTCAAACAGGTGAACCCTGTGCTTGTAAATCATCCCGTGAAGGCACATCCTCCCAGTGAGTGTGTGGAATTAGGTAAACATTCCTGTTTAAGCTGAATGTGTCTCAGGGTGTGCTCAGTGACATTCAGCATGTTCAGAGCCTGCATCATCATTCCAGCACAATGTTTGAACACACTAAATCATATTATTCACTGCTTGCTGAAGAGATGCATTATTTAATATCAAGAGAGCTGCTTTCTATCAGCTGAAAAATAGGACTAGAACTAGGTCGTTTTTAGTCCATTGATTCCCTCTCTCTAAGCCGGCATGTAAAATACAAGAATGTTTTTTTCCTGATACTGTATTGCCTACAAGCCTTCTGTCAGTGGGGATTTCAATATTAATGAGTTTTCCTACGAATATGAGAAGCCCACTTAGGAGAAGAAGCTGCTCTGAGAATCCTGAATATTTTACAATATCACACATCGATCAGTTGGCTGGAATTTCACATTTTAACCAAGGAGTGCTTCTGAGAGATGCCAGGAAAGCAGAGCAGGGCCAGGTGTGAAATGGCTTCTGGAGGCTGTCAGAAGGGTGGAGGCTGGGGAGGGTGGGGAGGTGCTCAGCCTCCTGTTGCTGCTTTCTCCCACCGTGATCCCAATGCCGGGGCCAGCCAGGAGGTTCCTCCCATCTCTGAGGCAGGCTCACCCTGCAGGGAGGTTCTCAGCCTCCAGGGATCAGTGTCCTTGGTGCTGGGTGTGTATCAGTGTCCACATCAATTTATGTTTTTGTAGGTGGGCTCAGCGTTTGTCAGGTGTGTGTTGTGTGTAGCAGCTCCAGCGCGGGAACCTGGGAGCACGGGGAGGGCTCTTCCCAGTACAGCTCTAACTTCCCGCAGTTAGTGGGGTTTAAAACACAGATATTCACAGAATCAGGGAATATCCTGGGCTGTGGGGACCCACAGGGACCATGGATCCAGCCCTGGCCCTGCACACACACCCCAATCCCACCCTGTCCATCCCTGGCAGCCTCGGGGCCGTGCCCATTCCCTGGGGTCTGGGCAGTGCCAGCACCCTCTGGATGAGGAACCTTGCCCAAAATCCACCCTAATCCCCCGTGGCCCAGCTCCAGCTGTTCCCTTGTTCTTTATACAACCTATTTACACCTTCCCCGAGGTTGAGACAAGTCCCAGCTCTGACTGAGAGAAGACAAGCAGGAGATTCCAGAATGTGATTCACCAGCAGGAAGAGAGCAGTCCGTGTTTTTATTTATCACAGAAGGATATGTTTTAAGTGAAGGTTTGATCAGCCAGAACTGGCTGACTACAGGAATTGTACAGGAATAAATATGCATATATCCATCTCGATGAGATGGGTGCCCATGTGCAGAGATTTAAAATGTATATAGAGCTGTGTATCCAGAACTTCAGGGAGGGCCCAGCTCTGTGTGGAATGCGGAGGAGCCTACAGCTACAGCTGGCAGGGAAGGATCTGACAAACTTGGGTTGTTGAGGGAGGGAAGGCTTGGGGGATTAGGGGACTTGTCAGAAAAAGCCTGTTTGAAAACTCCATGAATATGTCAGTTTTAAAGAAATTCAAATAAAGGCCTGTTGAGTTTTGAGTGGGAAAAAAAATACGTTGGCTTCCTTCCAGGCTCCCCATCTCATTCCAGGCAACACTTCTTCTTTTTTTGTCTTTTTCCTGTCTGAATTTCGCACCAAATGGAAATCTCAGTTCCATGCCAGCTGCATTTAGAGTATCTGTGCAACATGGACATTTTGATGGAGTTGCCAGCAATATTTCCAGCCAGGATGAAAAACAACATCCCAGGATGACACAGGATCAGCCATTTCCTCACTCTGAACCCGATGTATAAAAGCTGCATCACTGCATCTTTCCCTCACTACAAACAGTTCCAAGGCCCAGTCCACCGAGGTGGATTTTAAGCTGGGTTTTGTCCTTCTTAAAACTTTCCAGATGAGCTCTTAACATGTCACCAGGCAACACATGAAAGGCTGAGTGTGGGTTTTTCCAAGAGGCTCTCTGGGTTAAAGAAAGCAGCACCAAAATTTGTAGGTAGAAACACGACAGCTGAGCCAGGCCTGCATCCTTCCAGGAGAGGGTGGAACAGGTTCAAGCAGCAGCTCTGAACAATTAAATAAACACTCTTTTATCACTGGCACCTGTTCCTGTTCATGGTTTTCAGGAAGCCCAGATTTTAACTGAGCCTCTGAATCCACAAAACAGTGTGGAGCCATCTGATTAAAATTTTAAAGATGCTTTTCATTAAGATGGAAGCTGTGCAGAATATTTCCCCGTTTTCAGTTGCTGAGTCAGATATTTCCATGAGAAAAAGCTGTTGGCATGAGGCAGTGGAAGATGAGCTCAGTGGGTGGGTGGCAGCCTGCTCCACACGGAGCCAGGTCCTGGGGTGACACTGGGTGACACTGGGTGACACTGGGTGACACTGGGTGACACTGGGTGACACTGGGTGACACTGGGTGACACTGGGTGACACTGGGTGACACTGGGTGACACTGGGTGACACTGGGTGACACTGGGTGACACTGGGACATCCAGCAGCGCCTGTCACTCCACACTCAGGGGTGGAACAACTGGCCTTGGCCCCTTTTGTCCCCCTCACTTGGAGGCACGTGGCTCAGCTCTGTTTCTGTCTCCAAGGTGCCCCAGCTGCTGCCTGTGTGTGCAGCGAGGATTGTCCCGCGCCCTCCCTCTGCCCTGTGCTCTGCAGTGCTTGTGTCTGAGCCTCTGCTGCTCAGAACCACCCAGAGGCAGTTCTCTGCCAAGCCAGGCAGCTCAGGGAGCAGCTGCCTTTGGGAAGCTCCAGAGGGACTGGGACAAACAGGGTGTGGATTTTGGGACGGGAAATCAGGGAGTGATGTGAATAACCCGCAGGAAACTGCCGGAGCAGGGAGCTCTGCTCACAGAGACCCTGCAGGAAGGAGCAGTGCCTGGCTGCAAGGTCCCAGACCTGCAGCCTGTGTGCCCTTCCCTCCCACGCTGCACAGCCCCATTCAGTGCTCCATTTTCCCAGCATCACAGACTATCCGAGCTGGAAGGGACCCACAAGGACCAGTCCAGCTCCCAGCTGAAGGAGCAGTGTTTTACAGAGAGGTGGAAATCCCACCCTGCCCAATGCAGGTTATCCCTGTCCAGTTCCCACTCAGGTGCTGGAGAAACCTGAAGGATTTTAGTGCTTAGGGGTTATACATGGTACAAACTAGGAAAAAAAGATTGGTTTTGAGGCAGAATATGTCTTTCTGCACGTGTGTCCAAGGCTGTCAGAGTCAGTTTTAAGGCATCCATCTCTGTCCCAAAAGCACCAAAATACTGTACTAATTGCTAGAGATTTTCAAAGGCATGGCTCTTAACAGAACCTGCATGCCTAAAGCTCCCAGTCAGCTTTGAAAAATCTCAGCTGTTGGGGGTTTTTTCCTCTCTTCTGTGCAATAACATATGCAAAGCTGAGCCATAATGTCTCCAAAATCCTCAGGATTAAGCTGAAAAGCGAGCGGGGAAGGCTGGGGCATGAAAAGCTTCCTGATGCAAAATCCTCCAGCAGCAGGAAAAGCTGCAGAGCAGCAGCAGGCAGGAAGGGTGAGGGGATCTGGAAAGGGACCCCTAGCAGAAATCCACCCCAAATGGCTCTGGAAGTGGGGGGATCATTCCCTCTCACCCACAGGCAGCTGCAAGAGCACAGAGTCCTCCCGATGGCAAATCAGCTCCTGCTGCAATCCCAAATCATTCATCCCAGGGAGCGGTGACTAAAGGTAAATGGAGCCACAGAATCACAGAATGGCCTGGGTTGGGAAGGCCCTTGAATAAATCCCACCCAGTGCCACCCTGCCATGGCAGGGANCACTCCTGCATTCCCCAGCACTCCTGCATTCCCAATCACCTGGACACTCCTGCATCCCCCAGCACCCGGACACTCCTGCATTCCCCAGCACTCCTGCATTCCCCAGCACTCCTGCATTCCCAATCACCTGGACACTCCTGCATCCCCCAGCACCCGGACACTCCTGCATTCCCCAGCACTCCTGCATTCCCCAGCACTCCTGCATTCCCAATCACCTGGACACTCCTGCATCCCCCAGCACCCGGACACTCCTGCATTCCCCAGCACTCCTGCATTCCCCAGCACTCCTGCATTCCCGAGCACTCCTGCATTCCCGATCACCTGGACACCCCTGCATCCCCCAGCACCTGAACACTCCTGCATCCCCCAGCACCTGGACACTCCTGCATTTCTGCCGTGAGTGCTGCTGCAGCCCAGTCTGGCTCGGGGAAGATCTCAATCACGTTGAAAAGTAGCAACAATTTTACCGGGGCAGTGTTTGAACACTCTGGAGCTCCATGAATAGTTAATGTCACGTCAGGGGCTGGAGACAAACGCTGCTGGCTCTGAAGAGCAAACAGCTCAGCCTGCCTGAGTTATGTTTGCTCCCTGCAGACACAGCCCCGTGGAAATTGCAACCATCGCTCAGGAGGGCTGGGCGAGGTGGCACTGCCTGGGCTGCTGCTGTGGGGATTGCCAGGGCAGCCTGCTCTCCTCCCTGTGCTGGGCACGGGCAGGGCTGCAGTTCTGCAGGAACGGCTCTGGGCAGCTCAGGAGGATCCCCTGTCCGGAGGGAACTTTCCCTGTGCCCTTCAGTTTGAGCTGTTACAAGGACGGGCAGCCCTGGCAGCTGGCACAGCTCTCGCTCTCTCAATCCCAATCCAGGGGGTTGAAAAGCCCCCCCAGATCACCAAGTGCCAGCTGTGCCCAGTCCCCCCCTGTCCCCAGCCCAGAGCTCCGAGTGCCACCTCCAGGAATTCCCTGGACACCCCCAGGGATGGGCACTCCAAGCCCCCCAGGGCAGTTCCAATCCCTGACCCCCTTTCCATGGGGAAATTCCTGCTGGTGCCCACCCTGAGCTCCCCTGAGGCTGGCAGGATTCAAGGTGCCACTGTAACTTCTGGAATTAGCAAACAGTTGGACTGGGTTGATTATTTCATCCACCACTTTCTTCTAATCAAAACACTACTGGTGATTAATTCCTTGGCTATATGGGCACAGCTTGGGAAAAAATTTCTGTGGCTTAAGGGGTTTTTAACATTCCTATAAAAAGAGAGGAATACATGCACTATGCAGAAATGTGACCAAGAGGAACCCACCAGAAACGCTTAAGAAAATCAACAGAAATCTGAATAAACCCCACATCTTAGAAATCCTCTGCCAACCACCTCAGTGGAAGATTTGCTGAAAGGCTACCAGCACTTCCAGCCAAAAACTTGCTTCCTCATACACCCAAAAAAGGAGAGAAATCATGTTCCAACCTGCTTAGCTCCACATCCTTTGTCAAGAGCACAAGAATGATGTGGAAACCGTGCAGAAACTGGAAAGTTCAGTGTAAAAAATTATCATTCACGCTGCTGTATGACATTGCCTCAGCACAGCAGAACCAACAAAGTCTTCCTGATATATGAGAACTATCAAAGATTGCCACTGAACACGGAGATTTAATGTGCTGCTTAATTCAAGAGCTTATTTACAATGTCACACGTCACTTGGAGAAAAATGGCTCTGACAACCAATCATTTAAAATATAGGAAGAATGTTTAACAAAAGGTCAGAAGTACAAATATTTTACATATTAACTACTAATAAATTCATTTCCTCTCAAAGTTAGGAGGATCAGCAAATGTCTCCAAAGCCATTTGCAATATTTCAGCACAAGACCCAACCTCTAATTACCAATGTAAGTTGTAAATAATTGTCAAGCATGCAGATGAGCCAAAAATTCTCTCAAATTAAAGTAATTAGCTCCCAAGTCAAATTTTTCTGTCACATTAAAATGCTTTTTCTTGTCTCCAGTGTGACACTTACAAATGAGAGCCACATTGTCAGGGAAGCAGTTATTGTAGGCTGCCAGAATGATGCCTGAAGAACCTGAGCTTCCCAGCAGTCGACGTTTTCCCTCCATGGCTGCGCTGCTCACCCCACGTGGGAGTGGGGAATTTATCCAGCTGGAACCCTGGCAGGTGGCTCCAAAGTCTCCCCATCCCTTGGTGTGGGAATAGCCCTCGTGGAGAGCCTCAGTGCTTGGCTCTTCCTGGTCCTCCTTCCCTGAGGAACCTTTCCAGACCTCCTGGTCTGGGACACAGGGATGGGGGAAAGGGAAAGGGAATGGGAATGGGGATGGGGATGAGCAGCTTGCTTCTCCCAGTGCTTTCTCTGGAATTTTCATGGTTTATTCTCAATGTCCTCTTAACCAAAGCTGTGTTTGCCACGTCCAGTGGAGGATCCTGAGCCATTCTCCTGTTTCATTGTGGATTCCCAGGCAGGACCCAGAGTCAGGCTTGGTTTCTATTTAACTTCAGGCTAATCAAGGCTGGGTTTGCTGCAGAGGAACCCAAAATCAGGGCAGATGTGGGGGAGGCTGGAGTCCCAGCCCTGAGCACGCCCCGTCCCAAGGCAGTTGTGTGACCAGAGGGCTGCAGAGAGCCCTGAAATAGCTCAGCACTGACCTGCTCCTTTCCAGGGACCCCTGCCAGGGCTGCTCCCCTCCACCCTGACAGCTGCTGCTATTCCACTTCTTCCAGACAAGACAAGGGGTTTAGACTCAGAAATCCAAGCTGGATGTGTGGTTTGCTTTGCCCTGAGTGTGCCAAGAGCAGTAAATCTGGAGGATTCTTCCAAGGGGAGGGACAGGCTGAGCCTTACTCAGCACCTCATCCATTAGGGCTGGAGATCAGGACAGGTTCTTCCCCAGGGAATGGGCACGTTCCCAAACCTGCCAGAGCTGCTCCAGGAGCCTTTGGACAGTGCAGGAAGGCCCAGGGGCCGGGATTTGGGACCGTGGGTGATGGGGTCTGCTCCTGGTGCCCAGAGCCATCGAGGCCCTGCTCCCTTGGCTGATTTCTGCCATCTCCTCTGCTGGGTAAAGGGGATGAGGTGGTGATCCTCATGTTCAGCAAGGATTCACCCCAGGGCTCCTCTGTCTGTTCCAGGCCAGCTCACTCCTCAGGGCTGCTCCCATCCAGAGCTCCCCAGAGATGTTTCATTTTTCCAACACGGCTGCACTCCTCAGCCACACAAAGAAATGGGACACGACTCCAGTAGAAAGGATGATATATAAAGCCAAATTTCATTCTGTTCCCTCACAGTAATTTTCCTCATAAATACTTCTCGGGATTGTGAAATATTCCTTGCAGCAGAATCCGAGTCCATCAGGGCTGGGCTGTTTCATCTGTTCCACTCGGAGCTCCCCGTGCTTCATTCATCCCTCCCGGGTGTCACAGGGACTCTTTCCCCTGCAGTATTTCAGGGAAGGTGCTTCTGTTTGATACCACAGCTTTATCTCTGTCTGAGGGAAACTCCACTGAAGATACACCTGAGCAGTGTGTCAAGGTTGAAAATGGGGGCTGTTTCTGGAGCTGTCACTAAAGCTTGTCCTGTACTGTCACTGTCACCTCTGATCCTGGGACACCCAGGGACATTCACAGGATCCTGGACTGCTTTGGCTTGGGAGGGGCTGTGGAGATCACCCAGTGCCACCCCTGCCCTGGCAGGGACACCTGCCACTGTCCCAGTGTCCAGCCTGGCCTTGGGCACTGCCAGGGGTCCAGGGGCAGCCACAGCTGCTCTGGCAATTCCATCCCAGCCCCTCCCCACCCTGCCAGGGAACAATTCCCAATTCCCAATATCCCACCCATCCCTGCCCTCTGGCAGTGGGAGCCATTCCTTGTGTCCTGTCCCTCCATCCTTGTCCCCAGTCCCTCTCCAGCTCTCCTGGAGCCCCTTCAGGCCCTGCCAGGGGCTCTGAGCTCTGCCTGGATCCTTCTCCTCTCCAGGTGACACCCCCAGGTGTCCCTGGATCCCTCTCCTCTCCATGACTGAGCAGGAGCCACAGTGGGACCCACAGAGGGACCAGGAACTGCAGGGATTTTTAGGCACCAGGGAGTGAGGAGCCTCTCAGTGCTCCTGAGCAGTTGCTGGCTCGGGGAATGCTCTGTTCCAGAGGGTTATTTGAGACCCTTTGCCCCCCAAGCTGGGGCTGGCAGCCCTCGTGGAACTGCTCTGGTTTGAGCCACGCCACCCTCACAAGCAAAAGTGATCTGACTTTAAAATCTCCAGGGCTGGGTGTATTTTTAGCAGTCTGAAATGAGTCTGTGGCTGTTTACAGTATTTAGCATGAGTTATTTGTCAGGGAAAGGTGACTCTGCTGTGGAGGGCAGGCAGGGAACCTGTGTCTCCCTCTGCCTCCTTGGGCCAGGGTTCCCCCAGCCAGGGAGCCCCAGTTCCCAGGCAAAGATCCCCACAGCTCAGGACTACACAGCTGGTGGCCAGGCTTACCATGTGTTTATTGCTTGACTCTTCTTTTCAGCCTGTAAATGTCATATTTTATATTTTACCTCAGTCAAAATCAGCATCAGGATCAGTTTTGCATTGGACACAGGGCACATCCCAACTGGGGTCTTCATGACTGGAACAAGAAATGCTTCTCTCTCATTTTCTGTGTGTACACAAACACAGACTGGAATAATATTTCACTTTAAGACATTGCTGGTGGCACGTCTCAAGTGTTTAAATTACTAAGCTTTCAGATTTTAGCACAACAAACAGCTGATTTTTGCTTCTGCAGTTCTACAGTCATATTTTAGTCCCTGTTTTCCCATTTTAAGACTCACAAAATGCTTTTTTATTCATTTAAATTGGAAATAAGGACAAATCAGCATTTCATCTCCTAGTTCCTGCCCTGCCAGCAGCCCTGTGCGAATGCTGATGGACAGGGCCTGATAACACCCCTCTCTTATCAACCCCATCACTCTTCTGGGGCTCATCTCCTGAATCTTTCTGCCAGCACTCCCATCCCAGAGGATGATAAAGCCCCTCTGTTAAGCACCTGGCACTTCCCAGCTTTATCCTCCCCAGCTCTGGCTTATCCAGGGGCAGAGTCAGCTCTTGGACAGCTCCTGCAATATTCCGTGCCCTTCCTCAAGGATTTTCTGAGAGATTTGTCTGAGCAGTGCTGAGCTCCTCTTGACAGATAACACACAAAAGCAAGATCCAGGCTGCAGCCCTCGACCCAGGGATGGGCTGAGCCAAATCTGTGCCCTGGGCTGGGACAGCTCCTGGACAGGGAGGGGCAGGCTCACTGGACATTCCTGCCAGAATCCTTGTCCCTACAGCTCCTACCCCTGCCCTGGGCAGCTGTGCCAGGGCTGGACAGACCTTTCCAGGAGGGAATTTTCCCTAAAATCCCACCCTGCCCTCCCCTGGCCCAGCCTGAGGCTGTTCCCTCTGCTCCTGTCCCTGTTCCCTGGAGCAGAGCCCGACCCCCCCGGCTGTCCCCTCCTGGCAGGAGCTGTG
>VZRH01004157.1:77042-92283 GCA_013397555.1 Urocynchramus pylzowi | reverse complement strand
GCAGGCTCTGGCAGATGTCTGCAGGCGCTGGCAGGGGTGTACAGGCACTGGCAGGGGTGTGCAGCCACCTCGGTGGTTCCACATCCCACTGAATGAATCTCCGTGTCACGAGGAGTGGCTGAGCCCAGCGGGAGGGGACATCCCTGGGGACAGCAAGAGCCCTGGAGACGGGGCAGCAGAAGCTGGGAGGGAACATCTGAGTGGCCACAAGGAGCTCTGGCAGCGGGACAGGGCAGCAGCAGGACGGGCCCAGGGTGCTCTTCCCAGCCTTCATCCCCGTGTCCCCCCAGCCCTGCCCATCCCTGTCCTGCTGCTGCTCCGTGCTCACTCTCATCCTCTGGCTCTTTGGCAGCAGCATCCCCAGCTTCCAGGGGGGTTTTCCTTGCCCTCTGGTTGAGGCAGAGCTCTCCAGGCAAGCCTCACACCCCGTCCTTATCATGAACCCTTTTAATCCCCGGGCTCAGCCAGCTCCAGGCTCACCTGCAGCTTTTGAACACCTAACCCCAGCAGCTCACCAGACTTTTCCAAGTGCTTTTGTGCTTTTTTGACTCTAATGTAGATTCTTAAATAATTCCACAAATCCTGTGTTGCTCATTTCACTTCAAGTGCAGCTCACAAATTAAAGGTCTGTGTTAATTGGGCAGCTAATTCCCCTCCCAGAAGAAAAAAAAAAAACAACCTTAAAAATTATCATAATGCTTCTCATTTTTGGTACTGTGCTGCAAACGTGTTAAAGATATTTTAATAAATTAGAGGCCTTAATTAGAGCAGAGTGAGTCCTACACTGCCCCTCCACATAAAATACACATGTGTAGGATGAGAGAAGGAAGAGTTGGGTCCTTTCAAGGCAGACCTTTTCCTCAACCCTCCATCTCAGCCTTTTCCATAAAGAAATCCAGGATTCCTTTCATTCAAAGCACAGACTTTAAATTCCTACACCCATCCCAGGGCAGAATTAAATATTAAAGTCAGATATTAAAATTTCAAGGAACCTAAATTAAACCTGAGGTACTCAAAAATAAGTGTTGCTGAATATTTAATGGCAAAGATTTCGTAATTAACTTTAGAAATCTCTCACACCGAGGCAGAGAGGAGCTGCCCCATGAAATGTGACCATCCCAGTGACCTTCCAGGGGGCTGCAGCAGGTGCCCCCCTGAAAGATTCAGGTTTCTTGGGCTCTGTGGAATTCCTGTGCCTCCCTGAGGAAGCCTTGCCAGCCCTCCTCCTTCTCAAAATCAAAACCATCTAGTGGAAAAATCAACTTCACTTGAAAACTAGATTTGTAGTTAGACAAATTTTGCATCTGATGGAATTCTTTTCTAAAAGTGAAGAATTAATCTTTAGATTAGTTTTTTATACCTTTTTTTTTTAAGGACAGGAGACTTATTTCATGTAACTTGATGCTCGCTGTAAAACTGGAGCACACAGAATTATTTTAGTTTTCTAAATGTCTCAAACAGGGTGAAGTGGTTCGTGAGGAACGTGTGGCACAAACTGCAGTTCCAGGCTAAAACTGATATCTGGAATTCAGCAGAGCCCCCCAACAGCCCCATCCTCCTGCAGTGACCCCCTGAGGGCTCACTGGGGCTCTCACCCAGCCCAGGTGATGAGGAGATCTTGTTTGTGGCTCCTTTCACCTCCAGTGTCCTGAGAAAGGCTCCTGGAATTCTGAGGGAGGAGGAGGAGGAAGAGCCATCCCAAATGGAGCTGGGGTTTGGAGCAGCTCTTCCTCCGTTGTTCACACGGAATTCCAGGGAGCAGTGCCCCATCCAGAGCTCATCCAGCTGGAGCAGAGCAATGCCAGCACCACCAGATTGGTCACAGCTCTGCTGGGGACAGCTGCTCCTTCTGGGGGAGACAGAGACACCCGCCCAGCACGGGGGCTGGCCTGGAATCCCCGGGCAGCCACGGGGAAACGGGTCAAAAATGCCCCAACAGAGGGAAAACTCACCCCAAGAGAGGGAAAACACACCCCAAGAGAGAGGAAACACACCCAAACAGAGAGAAAATGTACCCCAACAGAGAGAAAACACACCCTAACAGAGGGAAAACACACCCCAACAGAGAGAAAACACACCCCAACAGAGGGAAAACACACCCCAAGAGAGAGGAAACACACCCCAACAGAGGGAAAACACACCCCAACAGAGAGAAAACACACCCCAACAGAGAGAAAACACACCCTCACAGAGGGAAAACACACCCCAACAGAGGGAAAACACACCCTAACAGAGGGAAAACACACCCCAAGAGAGAGAAAACACACCCTAACAGATAGAATATGTACCCCTAACAGATAGAAAATGTACCCCAACAGATATAAAATATACCACTAACAGATAGAAAACATTGCCCCAACAGATAGAAAAAAGGTTCTGATAGAAAAGATACCCCAAGAGAGAGAAAACACACCCCAAGAGACAGAAAAATGGCCCAGCAGGTGTAAGAAGTGCCCCAAAAGCGAACGTGACAATTGAGATGAGGGAGTCGGGGCTGGGACATGGCTGTGCACTGAAGTGGTGAGAGGAGGAGGAGCGAGGGGAGGGAGGGGGAAGGGCCCAGCGGGGGATCCCAGCCCTGATCCNCAACAGAGGGAAAACACACCCCAACAGAGGGAAAACACACCCCAATAGAGAGAAAACACACCCCAAGAGAGGGAAAACACACCCCAAGAGAGAGGAAACACACCCAAACAGAGAGAAAATGTACCCCAACAGAGAGAAAACACACCCCAAGAGACAGAAAAATGGCCCAGCAGGTGTAAGAAGTGCCCCAAAAGCGAACGTGACAATTGAGATGAGGGAGTCGGGGCTGGGACATGGCTGTGCACTGAAGTGGTGAGAGGAGGAGGAGCGAGGGGAGGGAGGGTGAAGGGCCCAGCGGGTGATCCCAGCCCTGATCCCAGCTCTGGGGCCCAGGAGCTGCCACCAGCAGCAGCTGCCCCAGCCCAGCCCTGACTTCTCCCCAGACAGCGGGCTCAGAGCCGGCAGCCCTGCTCCTGCCCTTCTCCCCTCACTCCCAGCTGGTGGGTTCGTTTCACACCGACTTCTTCCCCTCGTATTCATCCCCAGTCATCAGCAAAACCCCTGAGCAGCTGTGGGTGGCTGTGGTGACAGTGAGTGCTGCGTGGGAGGCTGCTGCCACGTGCCCTGTCAGCTCTGGCACATGGATCCAATATCCGCTCCCAGGAAATGATGATCTGTTCCAGCAGCTCTTCTCCACCGACAGGTTTTTCAATGCACTAGGATGAAAAGGTGATGTGAGTGGTGCTGGAATAACCCAAGGGGCTGAGTGTAAGAACCCGTGTTTTTCTGGGGCACCTCGCTGATATTGGCACTGGAATGATCTGAATGGCCAAAGATATTCAGGACAGCTGAAATATATTCAGGACATCTGAAATGTATTCAGATATCTGAAATATATTCAGGACATGCTGCCCAAATATGGTCCAGTGGCATCATCTGTGAGTGAAATGTTCTTTTACAAATGGACTTTGCCTGGTGGAGCCAGAGCTGTGAGACACATCCCACCCCGAGCTCAGTGGAAGATTAGGGCAAGGACAGAGCATGGAATCATCCCGGACTGGTTTGGGTTGGGAGGGACCCTAAATCCCTCCAGTGCCCCCCCTGCCATGGCAGGGACACCTCCCCCTGTCCCAGGCTGCTCCAGCCTGGCCCTGGGCACAGCAGGGATGCAGGGGCAGCCACAGCTGCTCTGGAATTCCACCCCACCCTGCCAGGGGAGGATTCTCCCCAGTATCCCACCCCAGTCCCCTCCTTGGGCTGCAGGCAGGGCTGGGATGCTCCAGGGCCCCACAATTCGAGCACAGCTCATCCCTGAGAGCCTGGAGCTGTCGGTTCTCCCTCTGCCCTGGCAGAGTTTGGGATTTCCCCTCCTGTTTTCCATCGGGGAGCCGAGGGGCACAGCCCAGCCTGAGCACCAACCCCTCTGGTGCTGGGGCACCTGGCCAGGTGTGTGTGAATGCCCCTCTCAGTGTGCAGAGCGGTGCCCTGGGGCACACCTGGCTCGGGGCCACCTGCTGCCCATCCCACAGCATCCCTGCCCCAAGCACAGGGCTTGGGGCAGCCTCACCTCACCAGCAACCTCAAGGAATGAATAAACCCTCAACACCCAGCTCAGCATTAAGCAGCCGACACACAATAACACCCGAACGATGCAGCAGAGATTAGAGCCAAAAATAGCCTAGGAAAACAAAAATACTCGCTGACAAGTAATGAAAGTGTGGTTTTGAGGTGGTTTATTAGGAATTATGAGGCAGCGCTGGCTTTGTGCTGAGCTGTGAGCAGTGAAATTGGAATAAACACAATAATCTCAGCGTGTTAATGACTCGCGCCAACCCCCGCAGGCTTCACAGCTCCCTGGCTGCCCGGGGAGGGACACGATTTGGAGGGGAGATTTTGTTAAAATCTTTATCTCACCAGAAAAAGCAGTGAGCAGGGCAGGGCGGGGAGGAGGCAGCTCCACCTCTGCTAGGAAAGGGAGAACCCTGGCAAGGCATTCCTGGGAACCAGGGCAGGCACCTCCGGGGCAAAAACTGGAAAGCAGGACAGGGAAATGGGCACTGTCTGCACAGCTGAGGGAATCAAGAGCCATTTCCCCCTTCTCTGTGCAGGCTGATCCCTGCCTGGCACACCAAGGGCAATCTGGAGCTCTCCAGGGAGGTGACAGTGGCCAATGGCAGGGCCTGGCTCAGAGGTTTGAAATAGAAAAATAAAATAAATAAAATAAAATAAAACTAAAACAAAACCACCAAACCACAAGGTAGAAATNAAATAAAATAAAATAAAATAAAATAAAATAAAATAAAATAAAATAAAATAAAATAAAATAAAATAAAATAAAATAAAATAAAATAAAATAAAATAAAAATAATTAACCTCTGTGTCTGCCCACCATCCATTACAAGGTGCTGCTGGAATTCCACGGATCACGTGGCCAAAGCCCAAACAATTCAATATTCCAAAGCTGCTCCCTCTTCATTTTAGAATCCTAGACTGGGCTGGGTTTGGAGGGACCCTAAATCCCACCCAGGGCTTTGGAGGGATCCTAAATCCCCCTGTCCCAGGGTGCTCCAAGCCCATCCAGCCTGGCCTTGCCTCTGCTCACAGAGCACTCCACACTCCCTGGGAGCCCCTCCAGGGCAGGGAAATGGGGAAATCCCACCCAGGGCAGGGAAATGGGGAATGGGGAATGGGAAAAAGGGGAATGGAGAAATGGGGAAAGAGGAAATGGGGAAATGGGAAAATCCCACCCAGGGCAGGGAAATGGGAAATGGGGAATGGGGAAAAGGGGAAATCCCACCCAGGGCAGGGAAATGGGGAAATCCCACCCAGCTGGGGCAGCCCAGCTGGCCGTGTGGGACTCAGAGCCACAGCAGCACAGGAGCTGTGTCTGGAGTTGCTTCCCCTGCTCTGGAATTGCTTCCCTCACTCCGGAATTAGCTAATTCTGCTCTGGAATTAGCTCCCTCTCCTCCGTGTCTGCTCCCTGATGGATCTCCCCCGTTCTCCTCAGGGCTCTGCAGCAGCTCAGCAGTCTGTGCTCCCTTTATACCCCGGAGTAAATCCATAAACTGTGACCAAGTGTGACTTTTATTAGCAGCAGACTGGGGGGAAGAGAATAAAGGATCCATTAGAAATCCTGTTAGCAGCCCTGGTTGTTGTGACAAGGGAAAAGAGCCTTCCCAGGGATTTGATTTCTTTTTCCCTCCCTGAGGGGTGTGGGGCTGTCCCGTGGCACATCAGCATTTGCTCAGCAGCTCCCAGTTCTGCATTTCTGCACCACCCCAGTGACCATTCCATCGTATTGCCTTGGAAAAGCTCAGTCAGGGCCCATTCTACAGAAGGCTGATGAATGAAAACCCGTATTTCCCATTCATTTCCATCCCTTAAGTGCTAGAAAAGCCCCTTGGCAGAAGCCCAGCGTTCTTTTTCCTGCAGAATAAAGGGCTGAGGTGAATCCAGCCCAAAACCCTTCTCTCAGAATGCAAACCTGCCAGGTTTGACACGTGTGCTGTGAGAAGCAGCCACCCACAACCATCAAATGCTCTTATTAAAATAAACACAAAATCAGAGAGGTTCAGACCTCAGTGGTTTAAACAAAGCAAACCCTGCTGGGTTTGTGTAACAGAGAGGGAGGGCTGGCCCTGGCTGTTGACTTATGAATTTCCATTTTCATTCATGGCAAATATTGGCCTTCCCTTCTCATTTCCTACAGAAAGTGAGGCAGAACCATTAAAGGAAATATGGGAAAGAATAAAATCAACCCCTGTTGACTGGGGCCCACAGTGAAAAAAGCCCGGTAATCCTAAACAATTCCAGAATGTTTCCAAAGCTGAGCCACACCAGTGATCCAAGGAAAGCAAGGACACGAGGAATGCTCAATCCCAACTATAAAAAACTTCAGATATGCTCCAGCCTCTAAAGAATATCCCACACACGCACCTGAACTGTAAAGAAAACCATTTTTATTGAATTTCCCAAACCTCAGCTTAGTTAAATAAATTTATTCTGATTTTATTAATGATGGGGCTGAAGGAAACTCAGCCACAAGAGCCAACCCT
This sequence comes from Urocynchramus pylzowi, assembly GCA_013397555.1. NCBI lineage: Eukaryota > Metazoa > Chordata > Aves > Passeriformes > Fringillidae > Urocynchramus > Urocynchramus pylzowi. The sequence continues at coordinate 85,700 of VZRH01004157.1, read as the reverse complement.
TAACGAGCTGCAGGTCTGTGAGCTGAGGGGGGAGCGAGAGCCACAAACAATCCTGGGTTTATCCCAGACAATCCCACAGCACCAGGGAAAGGCAGAGCCAAGTCCCAGCCCCGTGCGAGCATGGGCAGCGTCCTCACAGGTGAATTCTTGCCTGAATTCATAATAAATCACAAATTCATAATAATTTACAAGGGTAATCATAAAATCATGGAATGCTTTGGGTTGGGAGGGACCCTAAAGCCCACCCAGTTCCTCTTCCCTACTGCTCCCACTGTCCCAGGTGCTCCCTGCCCTGTCCAGCCTGGCCTTGGGCACTGCCAGGGATCCAGGGGCAGCCCCAGCTGCTCTGGATAATCAGCCTGGAAGTGTTTCTGTAAAATGTGCAATTCTCACAATTCCAGAGCCATAATTTCATTGCATTCCAGGCGATGCCCACCGCCCATCCCTGCCAAAATCCCTCTTCCAGCCCAACGTCCAGCCTCTGTTTGGAAGGATCAGATCCTGTATTTGTCTCCTGGCCTGTTTACAGCTGACAGCAGCACAAGCCAAGCGAATCCAAGGAAATCAAATCCCTGGCAGTGCCCTGGTCACCCCTGCACTGCTGCAGAAATCTATTCCCACAGCTGGGGCCGCTCCAACTGCATCAAATTCCACTTAAACTCCATCAGGCAGCAGCAGCCGTGCAGAAACACATCCCCAGAGCTCCTGGCAGGGCTGGTGGAGCAGGGCCGGCTCCCACCAGGCTCCAGAGGCACCTGGGGCCAGGAATTCCTCATCCAGAGAGCCAGGGCTGGGAGCTCGTTCCGTGTGTGCCCATCCCTCTGTCAGCCCGACAATCCAGCACGAGGGGCTCGCTCCTGGGGAGGGATTCACCCTCATTCCAGGGAGGATCTGATCCTCATTCCAGGGAGGATCTGATCCTCATTCCAGGGAGGGCTGAATCCTCATTGCAGGGAGGATCTGATCCTCATTGCAGGGAGGATCTGATCCTCATTCCAGGGAGGATCTGATCCTCATTGCAGGGAGGGCTGAATCCTCATTCCAGGGAGGATCTGATCCTCATTCCAGGGAGGATCTGATCCTCATTCCAGGGAGGGCTGAATCCTCATTCCAGGGAGGATCTGATCCTCATTCCAGGGAGGGCTGAATCCTCATTCCAGGGAGGATCTGATCCTCATTGCAGGGAGGGCTGAATCCTCATGGCAGGGAGGATCTGATCCTCATGGCAGGGAGGGCTGAATCCTCATTCCAGTAAGGATTTGATCCTCCCTCGTTCCCAGTGAGGATTTGATCCTCCCTTGTTCCCAGTGAGGATCTGATCCTCATTCCCAGTGAGGATTTGATCCTCTCATGTTCCCAGTGAGGATCTGATCCTCATTCCCAGTAAGGATTTGATCCTTGCTCTCAGGGAGGGTCTGATCCTTGTTCCCAGTGAGGATTTGATCCTTGCTCACAGGGAGGGTCTGATTCTCGTTCCCAGGGAGGATTTGCTCCTTGTTCCCAGTGAGGATGTGGCTCCAAGGGAGGAACCTGGGGGTGCAGAACCCCTGAGCTGCCCTGAGGGACCCCGAGCCCCAGAGAGAACAAAGCCATTGAACCCAGTAAGTGCACAAACAGCAGGAGGTGTTGAGTCCCTTTTCCCTCCATCCCCTCTGTTTCTGTCCAGGATTGTATTTTATTCCCAAATCAGGTTCAGATTGTACATTGTGTTACAATTAGCAAAGGATAACTATATATATATATATAAATATATATTTTACTCTTTTTTATTCATTTCTAAATAAATCCCCTCGGGGTGCCAGGACACGGCGAGGATTTTCGTTTTTCACAAGTGGTTTACAGTAANGAGGAACCTGGGGGTGCAGAACCCCTGAGCTGCCCTGAGGGACCCCGAGCCCCAGAGAGAACAAAGCCATTGAACCCAGTAAGTGCACAAACAGCAGGAGGTGTTGAGTCCCTTTTCCCTCCATCCCCTCTGTTTCTGTCCAGGATTGTATTTTATTCCCAAATCAGGTTCAGATTGTACATTGTGTTACGATTAGCAAAGGATAACTATATATATATATATAAAAATATATATTTTACTCTTTTTTATTCATTTCTAAATAAATCCCCTCGGGGTGCCAGGACACGGCGAGGATTTTCGTTTTTCACAAGTGGTTTACAGTAACTAAACTCAACGGATGCCTTATTCCTGAGGATGGCAGGAGTTTTTGGAAGAGGAACAAGCCCCCATTCCCAGGTCCTGGCAGGCAGGGATGCCTGAGGCAGGGAGGGTGTTTCTGTGGAAAGCCAACCGGGCAGCAGGAGGGGAGCAGAGAGGGGAGCTGGGGTCCGAGAGGCGCCTTGAGACCCCAGGCTTGGGCTGGCATTCCCAGATCCAAGGGCTGCCCGAGCCCTCCAAGCCCTCAGGAGGTGGCTGGTGCCTTTTGGGGGTCTCAAGCCAAGGCAGATCAATCGTTACAGGCCCAGTGCTGCAGCCCACAGAGCGTCTGTGTCCGTGTCCTGCAGCTCTCCCTCCCTGCAGTTCCATAAAGATCCTCTTTAAAATACACGGAGATTTCTCCAAAGCCACTCGCTGACTTCCCCGTCCCCTCACTGCTGTTCAGCGGGCAGGGAGGAAAATCCCTTTCCCAGAAGTTTTTCCTTTGGTTAAGAGCAGAACTTCTCCTCTCCAGGATTAAACCACGGTGACATTTCCTTTTCCCCTGTTTCTTTAATTTCTTTAACCTGAGGCTGGCAGAGTCCCGAGTTCATCCCAGGTTTCACTCCAGCCCCTAGGGATGAGTGCATTTATTGCTGCATCTGTTCTCCAAATTCAACCCCAAAACCATCCAGCGGTTCCTGTGGGGCTCCCACGGAGCCTCCCGCTGATCCAGAGTTGTTCCCGCACCGCTTCCACCCCTCCTGGGGCTTGTCCTGGTGCTCGGGGGCCCAGCACCACGGCAGGGCCCCGCCTGCTCTGCGCGCCGAGGCCTCCGCTGGTGCCCGTGGATTCGGGATCCTCTGGAATCCGGGCGGCTTTGGAATGACCCACCGTGGTGGGGCAGCCCCAACCCCCGCCCTGGCACCAGGAACACCCCGGGAGGGCTTTCCTGGCAGCTGGACCCCAGCAGGAGCCGCCAGAGCCGCGCTCGCCCCTGCCCCAAAGTCCCTTCTTCTGACCCCAAAAATCCGCCGACCCCAAAAATCCACCGACCCCAAAAATCCACCGACCACAAAAATCCATGACCCCGAAAATCCGCCAATCCCAAAAACCTACTGACCCTGAAAATCCACCAACCCCAAAAATTTGCCAATCCCAAAAATCTGCCAATCCCAAAAATCCACCAACCGCAAAAGTCCGCCCATCCCAAAAATCCACCGATCCCAAAAATCCACCGACCACAAAAATCCATGACCCCGAAAATCCGCCAATCCCAAAAACCTACTGACCCTGAAAATCCACCAACCCCAAAAATTTGCCAATCCCAAAAATCTGCCAATCCCAAAAATCCACCAACCGCAAAAGTCCGCCCATCCCAAAAATCCACCGATCCCAAAAATCCACCGACCACAAAAATCTGCCAATCCCAAAAATCCACCGACCCCAAAAATCTGCCAATCCCAAAAATCCACTGACCCCAAAAATCCACCAACCTCAAAAATTTGCCAATCCCAAAAATCCACCAATCCCAAAAATCCACTGACCCCGAAAATCCGCCGACCCCAAAAATCCCCTGACCCCGAAAATCCCCTGTGCCCGAAACGTGCCGGCCCCAGCCGTGTGAGCAGGAGGGCCCCGCCGGCCCCAGCAGTTCCCGCAGCCACAGCCCTTGGGAGCAGCCCAGCCGTGTGTCTCGCTTCGATGTGCTCTTCGATGTGTGGGGTAGAGAAGGTGGCCCTGTCGTGTTGTTCGTGAGCTGTTCTTCCCCAGAGAGGTGTCCCATGTAAAATACGTCAGTGCAAAGTGTATATTTTATGTGAGAGGAAAATACATTTTAATAAAGGTAAAGCTTTGTTTAGCTGTAAAAAATGGCAACTGTTCAAGTGTACAGTAACTTCTTACTAATGTATGAAAATCTGTGATATTTTTGATTTGATTGTATTTGTATTGCCCAAATAAAACATTTTGGCTGTATTGTTCCTAACTCTTACCTTTCCTTTTTGAGGGGGGAAAGTGTATTTATTTCACAATAATTTACTTTATTCGGGGAAAAAGAAAGAGGGATGACCAAATTTTCCGCAGTGAATTACCAGCTGCCCTGAGCGAACGTCCCTCTCGTGCTGCAGCTCCTGCAATGAATCCCTGGATGGATTTTCCTGCAGGTTGCTGTTGGTTGGTAAGGAAGGAACAGTTCTTCAGCTCAGGCAGAGCTCGGGAGAGCCCTCGAGGGCTCAGCGAGGGGAACCCTGAGCGGTGACACCCCCGGGGCGGCGGCGTTTCAGCCTTAGGACAAAGGGGAGACAATGGGAGACAATTCCCACTGCCCGAGGGCAGGGGTGGGTGGGATATCGGGCAGGAATTGTTCCTGGCAGGGTGGGGAGGGGCTGGGATGGATTCCCAGAGCAGCTGTGGCTGCCCCTGGATCCCTGGCAGTGCCCCAGGCCAGGCTGGGCACTGGGGCTGGAGCACCTGGGACAGTGGGAGGTGTCCCTGCCAGGGCAGGGGGGCACTGGGTGGGCTCTGAGCTCCCTCCCAGCCCAGCCCAGCCCAGCCCAGCCCAGTCTGGGGTTCTGGGATCCTCCCGAGCCCAGCAGCTCTGCTGGCACAGGCTGGGACACGAGCAAACCTGGCCGGGAAAAGCTCCGAGGAAACGCAGCTGCCCCGAGGTGTCCAGAAATCCAGAAATCCAGGAATCCAGAAATCCAGAAATCCCCGCAGGACAGCGCTGGGGGCGGCGGCAGCGGGGACAGGCGGCTCGGGAGGACACGGAGCTGCCGCGGTGCGTCGGGCACAGAGCCCGCTCCGACAGCATCCCCGCATCCGCCCGTTCCCACGGCAACCCCGCCGGGACCGAGCTCCCGCCCGGAGCGCTCCTGAGGCAGGAGAATCGCGAGGGGAAAACTGCGCTCGGAAAGCCGCTTCCATCGCCAAAGGGCCTGGAAACGCCTCGGGAACATCGCGCGCTCCCGAACCGCTCCACCTGCCGCTGAGCCGCGGCCGGAGCCGGGTCGGGAACATCCCGGGAATATCCCGGGAATATCCCGGTACCCGCACTGCTGGAGCGGGAATATCCCGGGAATATCCCGGGAATATCCCGGTACCCGCACTGCCGGATGGGGAGCTGGGATCAGGAATATCCTGGGAATATCCCGGTACCCGCACTGCTGGAGCGGGAGCTGGGATCGGGAATATCCCGGGAATATCCCGGTACCCGCACTGCTGGAGCGGGAACATCCCGGGAATATCCCGGGAATATCCCGGGAATATCCCGGTACCCGCACTGCTGGAGCGGGAATATCCCGGGAATATCCCGGGAATATCCCGGTACCTGCACTGCTGGAGCGGGAGCTGGGATCGGGAATATCCCGGGAATATCCCGGGAATATCCCGGTACCCGCGCTGTTGGATGGGGAGCTGGGATCGGGAATATCCCGGGAATATCCCGGGAATATCTCGGGAATATCCCGGTGCCCGCGCTGCCGGACGGGGAGCGGGGCTGCAGGCTGGGATCCGGGACACCCCGGCCCAGGGGACGCGGAGCAGTTCCCCCCGAAGCAGCCTGCCCCGCTGAGCTGCTGCTGCAGAGGGAATCGGGCTCAAAAGCTGCCAGGAATGGGCTCCAGCTCCCGCTGTCCCTGCGTGGCCCCCCTGTGCCCCCAGCGCATCCCGGCCCCCCTGTGCCGCCCGCACCCCCTGCCACGCCTCTGCTCTGCGGAGGAGCTGCCCACGCTGGGGACACGCGGGGCATCGGGGATCTCCTGGCCATTCCCTTCGTCCTACGGAAGGAATCCTGGCCGTCCCACACCTTTGTGCCCGAAGCTCAGAGGTGTCTGTGAGCTGGGGTCAGGCGCAGCAGCCAGGGGTCGGTGCCACCCCGGATTCAGGGACCCCTGGCCTGCCCCGAATTCCCCCTGCAGACACAAGAGCCGATTCCTGCCCCACTGAGAGCAGCCACTTCCAAAGGAGAGATCAGCTGCAGGAGGGAATTGAACAAACTGAGGGCAGGGACACGCTCAAGGCAGGGGAGGAACCCCTGAAGGGCTGAGCTGCTGATGGCACCTCCGAGATGTAACCTCAAAAATCCACCAGCCCCAAAAATCTGCCGACCTTAAAAATCCACCAACCCCAAAAATCCACCAGCCCCAAAAATCTGCTAACCCCACAAATCTGCTAACCCCAAAAATCTGCCAACCCCAAAAATCCGCCGACCCCAAAAATCTGCCGACCCCGGTGGCCACACCCATGCTCAGCAGGGCCCGGTCCAGTGCTGGGGACAGCCAGCCCCTAGGGACAGCCCAGCACAGACAGATTCCCACTGGAATCTGGGGGCTCTGAGTTCCCTGCTCAGCCTCAGCAATTCCAGCAGCCCTGCCCTGGAGCACTCCCTGTCCCGGCACTGCAGCATCCCCGAAGTCGATGCTTTCTGCCTTCAGGTTCATGAGTGGAAACCCAAAACACAAGGTCCAGGCAAAAGCAGCAGCAGCACTTCCCTAAACACCCAATCTCTGCGATTGTGGGATTTATTTAACCCTTTCTGTGGACACCGGGCTGCTCATCCCAGGCAGCAGCACCAGCTCCATGCTCCAGTGGGATGATGCCCTCCTTGAATTCCCTTTGCTTTTCCCAGAGTACAGCCTGAATCCCCTTTGCTTTTGCCAGAGTGCAGCCTGAATCCCCTTTGCTTTTCCCAGAGTGCAGCCTGAATCCCCTTTGCTTTTGCCAGAGTGCAGCCTGAATTCCCTTTGCTTTTCCCAGAGTGCAGCCTGAATTCCCTTTGCTTTTGCCAGAGTGAAGCCTGAATTCCCTTTGCTTTTCCCAGAGTGCAGCCTGAATTCCCCTCCCTGCCCAGCAGAGCCTCCTCCCCACGTGAGTTTCAATCAGAGGTTTCTATTCTGATCACTGCTGCTCTACTCCAGCTTTATAGTTCCCATAAACCCTTAAAGAGAGTATCAGGCTGGATTTATTCTGATGGATTGCACCTGCCCACTCTCTTGCATTTTAAGGTGCCTCATTACTGGGTGCTGGAGAATTTAATTTCTGAGCATGTGTAATAAACCTTGTACTCTGGCCACTTAATTGGTTCAGTGGTGCTGCTGTGCCTGGCTGCAAAGCCAATAAAAGGAGCCCAGAAAAGAAGAATACGAACAGTTCTGACTTGGTACAGATAAGCTCAGCAGACGGGTCACACTTTAATTAATACATGGAGAGCAAAGAATGCTGCCTTAAAGAGAGATTAAAGAATTCCTTGAGATTATTTATTTTTTTATTCATTTTCGTGTCCCACACGCCTTTAACCATCTGTGTCCCTCACAGGATCTTCAGCTCTGAGTTCATGCACCCCAAGAAAAGGGCACTTTGCACATTAAATTCTGGAGGAGTGCAAAGTGCCCAAGAACACTTTAATCACCACTTTTACCAGAGGATCCTCTCCAGTAATTATCCTTACTTAGATTTAAATACTTCCTTAGAGTTAAACTGACCAAGAATTTAATTTATTGTTCAATTTCTCCCACCACAGATCTCTGCAAATGGATTTCACAAAGAGATGGGTGGGGATAACAAAAACATGCTTTGAGTAGCTTGGTCTGCAGGGAGTTAAACGAGGATTATATATCAATATTATACACATATATATAAATAAATTATATTATAAATAGAACAGAACTTTGCTGCAAGATACATTTTTCTAGGCATTTTTGCTTCTTGCATATGGCAATTGCAGCGAGCACCTGGCCTGGCACCAGCAGCTCTTCCCTCCCAGGGCAGGGAAGGGAGCTGGGAAGGGGCTGGAGAATCCCTGAGGGAGCTGGGCAGGGGCTGGAGGATCCCTGAGGGAGCTGGCAAGGGGCTGGAGGATCCCTGAGGGAGCTGGGAAGGGGCTGGAGGATCCCTGAGGGAGCTGGGAAGGGGCTGGAGGATCCCTGAGGGAGCTGGGAAGGGGCTGGAGGATCCCTGAGGGAGCTGAGGGGCTTTTCCAGCCCGAGCACCCCTGGGTCCAGCACTGGCCCCCAGCCCTTGGGGGCTGGCACAGGGCATCGTTCACACCCCAGCCCCTCCAGCGTGGGCCACAGGGCCCAGCTTCCCTTGGTTCCTGCCAAACAACCCCTCTGGAAAATGCAGTTCCTTGCTTTTCCCACCTGCAAATGCCAACAGGAATTTAATGGGATATTTGACTTGCTTGAACAAATGCAGCCTTCATTAGTTGTTATTTTTCGTGGCGATAGGCAGTGGTAAATCCCACACCAGACTTTTGTGACTGTGTCTAATAAATGTTGCCTCGAGGCCTGGTGCTGTCTTTAATAAGCACAAATCTTGCTGCTGCGCTGCTTTCCTGGCCTTTCTTCCCAAAAAGAAATCACTGCTGCTGCTGCTGCTGCTGCTGCTGCCTGACGCTGCCCACCCTCCCTTTGTTGGCAGAAAGGATCATTTTTTCCAAGGTTCTGAATGGAGATTGTTTTCTACACTTTAAAAAAGGGGACCAAAACAACACACACAAAAAAAAAAAAAACAAA
>VZRH01004157.1:56061-72349 GCA_013397555.1 Urocynchramus pylzowi | reverse complement strand
CAGGGTGGGCACCAGCAGGAATTTCCCCATGGAAAGGTGGTTAGGGATTGGAATGGCCCAGGGAGGGTTGGAGTGCCCATCCCTGGAGGTGGCACTCAGATCCCTGGGCTGGGGACAGGGGGGGATGAGGCACAGGCTGCACTCGGTGACCCCAGGGGGATCTTCCAGCCCAGATGTTCAGATGGTTCTGGATTTCCAGCCCAGATGTTCAGATGGTTCTGGATTTCCAGCCCAGATGTTCAGATGGTTCTGGATTTCCAGCCCAGATGCCTCTGGGGTCTGCCCAGGGCGCACAGGGTCGGGGGTGCAGCCTCTCCCCAGCACAGCAGATCCTTTTCCTGCTGCTGCAGGGACAGGCACCAACGCCAGCAACGGCAGCCTTGGAACCAAAATTCACCCCCGGCTCCTCATCCCGGATTCTGTTTCAAAACTGGGGTGACACAAAGGTCAGAAGCCACAGCTCTGATTTCCAGCTGCCTTCTGTGCTCCTTTGGAGATGAAGGAGTTCAGCCTTGAAGCTCCCCCCACACCTCTGTGGTTCCATCTCCTTTTCTGAGGATTGTTCACTGGTAACAAATCCGGTTTCTCCTCGGCAGCCGGCGACGTTCTGCTTCTTAGAAATACTTAAGAAGAAAGGAATCATAAAATATTGAACATATCACACAAGAGCTGCATGTAGGACTCCAGTCACTCTGAAATAGACTTATTTTTTTTCTCCTGAACAGAAACTCATAGTAAGGAACAAGAACATAAAAGGAGCAATAACAGATAACACAGAGCTGAAAAATTGTTCCTGTGAATATTAGAGGAATGTAGTTATGATAAATGATCCTTCCCTGGTATTGTCTGCCCCAGAAAAGTCTGCCAGGGGCTGGTGAGTTAAATCTCAGCGTTTTCTTGGCCAGCCTTTGGTGTGGAGCTGAGCTGGGTGGGGACCCTGGGCAGGGGCTCTGGGCCCTGCTGGTGCCCCCGGGGTTGGATTCTCCTGGGAAAGGCTGGGTGGGAATGCAGCATCTACCCCAGGGCTGGGCATGGACACAGGCCAGCTGTGAGGGCTGTGACAGTGGCACCTCTGCCTGGCAGAGCAGTGACAGCACAGGGACACCCAGCAGCCCACGGAATCCTGGAGTGGAACAACACAGAGCCACGGAATTGTTTGGGTTACTGAGAGCAGCCATCCCCAGCCCTGCCCAGGCCACCCTGGCTGTGTCCCCAGCTGCCACATCCACAGGGCACTGAAACCCCTCCAGGGACGGGGACTCAGCCCTGCCCTGGGCAGCTGTGCCAGGGCTGGAGAACCTTTCCAGGAGGAATTGTCCCAAAATCCACCCTGCCCTCCCCTGGCCCAGCCTGGGGCCGTTCCCTCTCCTCCTGTCCCTGTTCCCTGGAGCAGAGCCCGACCCCCCCGGCTGTCCCCTCCTGGCAGGAGCTGTGAGAGCCACAAGGGCCCCTGAGCCTCCTTTGCTCCAGGCTGAGCCCCTGCCCAGCTCCCTCATGGCTCCTCCAGCCCCTGCCCAGCTCCCTCATGGCTCCTCCAGCCCCTGCCCAGCTCCCTCATGGCTCCTCCAGCCCCTGCCCAGCTCCCTTCCCTGCCCTGGACACGCTCCAGCCCCTGCACCTCTCTCCTCCTGAGGCCCAAAGTGCCCCAGTTTAACCCCATCAGCTCCTCCTGCAGCAGCCCCACGGTTCAGGTCTCCCAACCCCAGGGCACGGTGCAGCAGCAGCAGCAGCAGCACAGAGGTCACCAGGAGGTGGAAATTCTTCCCCAGCAGCAGCGTGAGCCCAGGAGAAAAAAACAAATGCATGAAACTGCAGGTGAAGAAGAAATAGTGCTAGAAAGATCATCCAACTCTTCCTCCTTTCCTGCTCTTACTTCATAAATCATTTTGTTTATGTAAGGGAGAACAATAAAGCAGGCCAGATTTAGAAAACATTTTTTTCCTGTCAACGAGCAGAATGATTGATGCTGTGCAAAACCAGTATCTAAGTAGGAAAAAAAAAAGCTCTCAGGGATGATTTACTGAAACCCACCAAACAATTGGATTTGGATGCTGAAAAATAGCAACTCCTGAGACTAAATTAATTAATGAAATATTTGGGAATGGCCTTGAATAGTTAGAACTAAACAGAAGGGGAGATGGGGGGGTGAACTGCATAAGGTTGTCTTCAATTCCAACCTACTCTCCACATTATAAGGGAAATTATTTGAGAATAACAATGTAGCCCAAATACCTGGAGACAAAAGAGGAACCTTGAGCAGCGGAGCCTTATCAGGAGGCCTTGGTGGCTGTGTGCCAAGGAGTGAGTGGCTGCGGAGTGCCAGCCCTGCTGGTGGGAGCAGAGCCCCTCCTGAGCCCCCGGGAGCGCCGGGTCCCTGCGCTGGCATTCCCGGGAGCAGCAGCGCAGGGAATGGGGGCGGCTGCGGGGTGACAGGACTGGGACCTCCCTCAGCCAGGGGAGGGGACAGGGAGAGTTCCCTCTCCGGGGAATGCCAGTTAAACTGGGACACTTGTCCTGGCCAGTCCCAGTGGCCATGGAAACACGAGCCTGCCCACTTGGCTGGAAATGTTTTGGGAGCTGCCTGCCTCAAGATGATTTTTCTTCTCCGTGCTCAGCTTCGAAGCCTTGGCAACACAGAAACCCTGCACTGATCCCAGCCCTTCCCCACAGCTCCTGCCTGGCTGAAAATCTGTTCCATGGGTTAAACACCAAGGGATTGAGAGCTGCCAGCTCCTGTTGGTGACCCAAACGCTCCCGGGATGCTCCAGCAGCACAAGAGCAGCAGATCCACACAGGATCCCAGCAGGAACAGCGTGGGCTCAGCTCATCCTGCTCACTTTGGAGTTTAACCCACACTCAGTCCTGTCTGAGGCTGCAAACAAAAGCTGTGCCTGGGGCTGTGTGCTCTGTCCCCACCTGTCACAGCTGGGCCAGTTCTCTCCTGTTCACTGGGCAGTTTTCTTTATCTCTCCCACAGCCAACCCTCCCTCCAGGAGATCTCTGCTGGTCATTAATGGGCCATTAATTATTAATTATCCTCTGTCCATGGCCACTGAGTGTCCCTGCATGGCTGATCAAATTCCATCATCCCATGGGAGAGGCTCTGCCCAGGGCAGGAGCCAAGCATTCCTACCTGGATCCAATCTGCCCTTGGCAACACCCCAGCAGCCTTTGCCCCCTGCATTCCCAGAGGAGCAGCTTTCTGCTCCCCTGCATTCCCAGAGGGAGCCCAGGCCCATCTCCAGCAGCCCTGGAGCTCCAGAGGAAAACTCCCCCCTTGTCCAGGATCCCTGCTCCAGCAGAGCCACAGCTGGCACTGCAGGAGGGCTGAGCCACCCTGGCATGGGACTGTGCCACCACCCTGACCCACAGCTGGCACTGCAGGAGGGCTGAGCCACCCTGGGATGGCCCTGCTGCCACCACCCTGACCCACAGCTGGCACTGCAGGAGGGCTGAGCCACCCTGGGATGGCCCTGCTGCCACCACCCTGACCCACAGCCTGCCAGGGCCTGCTCTCACTCTGTCTGTGTTCTTCTGTATTACTGCATTTTCATTTCATTTCTGTTTTTTCCCTAGAAAAGAACTGTTATTCCTATTCCCATATTTTTGCCTGAGAGCCCCTCAATTTCAAAATCATAATTCAGAGGGAGGGGGTTTGCATTTCCCATTTCAGGGCAGGCTCCTGCCCTCCTTAGCAGACACCTGGCTGTTCAAACCAGGACACCTCCTGACTTGGAATTGTCTCTCTGGGATCTTCAGGCCTGTCCTGCTTGGGGCCCTGCCTGGGGGTGGTGGCAGCTGGCTGGTGTCACACTCAGGACAGGACACGGTGGCCTCCGAGGGCGGCTGGCTCCCAGGCTGGGCAGGTCAGAGGTTGCCCCCTTGGTTTCCCCTTCCTTGTGCTGCCAGCATCAGACTGACCCTTGGAACCACACACCAGCCCGTGCTGTGGGTGGGAAAAGCCCTCTCAGACCCTGCAGCCCAGTCACCCCCAGCACTGCCATGCCACCACTGCCCCGTGTCCCCAAGTGCCATCCACAGGGCTTTAAGCCCCTCCAGGGATGGGGCTCAGCCCTGCCCTGGGCAGCTGTGCCAGGGCTGGCTGGGCTGCCCTTTCCAGGAGGAATTTCCCCAAAATCCAGCCTGACCCTCCCTGGAACAGCCTGAGCCCTTTGGGGTCCCTACCTGGACACCTCTGACCTGTTTGTCACCAGCTCCCCAGGACTGACAGGGTTTGTCCCTCACTGAGGCTTTCAGAGCAGGATTTTGTGCTGCTTTCCACAAGGTTTGTACCCAACCTCCACCTCTTCCAGGATGTGGATATTAATCTCCAGGAGCCTCCACGCAGCGTCCATCACCTGCAGGGATCTGCCTTAACACAGAGCAGTGGCTCAGAGGTGGCTGAAATCAAAACACCCTGACAATAATCCCTTTTTCCTCTCATCCATCCCTGCTCTCCCAGCTCTGAGCTGGTTAAGGCCCTCCATGTCCTGCCTCTGAGCAGGATTTTTTTGTTTCCTATGGATCTCCAATTTTCAGATTCGCTCTCCTGACGTCGCTGAGAATGAAGCTTGAAATACAGAGATATCTTCAAGGCAGGATTTATGTGAGCTTAACTAAGACCCAGAGAATAATAGCTACAGTTTCTCCAGGAGAAATGATTTTTAACTTCAATATTTTGTCTGAAGAACACGAAGTGCTTCTACCAGAAAACCATTCTCACGCAGAAGTGCCACCCCAGCAGAAATCTCTGGTGTTTGCTGGGAAACATTCCTGTTTCACTGCCCCAAAGAGCCAGGCAGCTGTGTGGAAAGTCCATCCGTGGCTGGAGCTGCTGAAATGGAGCTGACACCCATCCACTGGGCAGGGAAATAAAACCAGCTGATCCTGGAATAGGGGGGGTGTGGATGATGTGCATTTCAAAGGGAAAACACAGATAAAATCCAGCAGCTGGGATACAATGCATGCAAAGGGAATTAATGGGCATTCTGAGACATGTCCAAAGCACAGGGTTCAGTCTACAAAGTGGATTTAGGGCTGATTGTTTGCTCCAGAGCTGGTTTAACTGGTGAGATCTCAGAACCCAGAATCCCAGAGCAGTTTGGGTTGGGAGGGACCCTGAATCCCATCCCATCCCATCCCATCCCATTGATCCCATCCCATCCCATCCCATCCCATCCCATCCCATCCCATTGATCCCATCCCATCCCATTGATCCCATCCCATCCCATCCCATCCCATCCCATCCCATCCCATCCCATTGATCCCATCCCATCCCATCCCATCCCACCCCACCCTACCCAGTGCCACCCTGCCATGGCAGGGACAGCTCCCACTGTCCCAGGTGCTCCAGCCCCAGTGTCCAGCCTGGCCTGGGGCACTGCCAGGGATCCAGGGGCAGCCACAGCTGCTCTGGGAATTCTGTGCCAGGGCCTGCCCACCCTGCCAGCCAGGAATTCCTTCCCAAGAAGTTTCCTCTTGTATTCCTCACCCCTGGAATCCCAACGCCCTTGGTTTATGATAAATTTCCATGCATTAATTAGAACCAGACTCATTATTCATTGTAGCTCCTTTGCACAGATCCTGGGATGGTTTTTAAGGAGTTCCTGAGCTGCTCTCCCTGTGCAGCTGCAGTTTGGGTGGGCTGGAGCTCACCCTCAGCACAGCCAGCACGGGGCAGCCTGGTGCAAGCAGCTCACACAGAAATGGATTTCTGGGCTGTGCTGGGGAGGGCTGGGCAGGAGGGGCTTGCCAGGTTTGGGGAATTCAGGAGCCTGGCTGTGCTGGTCTCTGCTGCTCTGTGCATTCCCACACACACCGTGCTCCAGCTCTTCCCACAGATCCTTTATCAGCCCTCACACAGCCCAGAAACCCATGAAATAAATTTATTTATTTATCCATTCCCACCAGTGATGCTCGGGACCTCCTGGAAACAACATTTATTTTCATTTTTTAGCAGTTTCTCGGCAATATAACATTTCCCAATGTTAACACCACCAGCAGCAACTGTAAATGCTGGTGAGGAGCCAGAGTTCAACCCCTCTGCCTTAGCACATGGAATTTATTTCCCTCTTCTCAGCCCTGACTCAGCCCAGCCCTGTCCTGCCCAGAATCACGGAGTTAATGGATTAGCAGGGCAGGAACAGCTAATTACTGGAACATCAATATCTTCATGCTTTGGAGGATCAGAGGTCACAGAGAAATAGATGTGGGTTTAAATCAAGGCTTTGATTGTGAGCTCATCCTAAAGAGTAATTAGCAGTGTGTGTTAGTGCATGTAACAACTGCTAATTATGGGGTGTGGGACAAAACTTCTGCTCCAGCAAGAAACTTCAGCCACGCAGCTCCTGGGTTTGAGATCCGCTGATCCTTACAGAATCACAGGATGCTGAGGCTGGAAAATTCCCTGAGCCTCCAGCCCAACCATGCCCAGCGCTGCCCCACGTCCCCAGGTGCCATCCACAGGGCTTTGAATCCCTCCAGGGATGGGGAGCCAGCCCTGCCCTGGGCAGCTGGGCCAGGTTGTACATTTGGGAAAATCCCTTCCTGAGAAGGGTTGTGCATCCCTGGCCGTTCCCTCTCCTCCTGTCCCTGTTCCCTGGAGCACAGCCCGACCCCCCCGGCTGTCCCCTCCTGGCAGGAGCTGTGAGAGCCACAAGGGCCCCTGAGCCTCCTTTGCTCCAGGCTCAGCCCCTGCCCAGCTCCCTCAGGGATCCTCCAGCCCCTTCCCAGCTCCCTCAGGGATCCTCCAGCCCCTTCCCAGGTCCCTCAGGGATCCTCCAGCCCCTCCCCAGCTCCCTCAGGGATTCTCCAGCCCCTTCCCAGCTCCCTCAGCCTCCCCTGGGACACGCTCCAGCCCTGGACACACTCCAGCCCCTCAGGGTCAGCTTTGTCCTTCCTGAAGGACAGCAGGTGACACCATGGGAGGGATTTATTGCTTCCACAACAGGGAGACATTCTAATATTTGATGCAAAGTGACTGTAACACCATAAAAAAAAGTACCTAGACAACAGGCCAGCTTATCCAGACCCCATGGAATCAGATTCCCAGACTGGGAATGGGAGAGCCCTCAGAGCCCACCCAGTGCCACCCCTGCCATGGCAGGGACACCTCCCACTGTCCCAGGCAGCTCCCAGCCCTGTCCAGCCTGGCCTGGGACATTCCAGGGATCCAGGGGCAGCCCCAGCTGCTCTGGAAGGTTCCTTTGGAGGAAGCTCTGGTCACTTGGAAGTGTCTGGCACAAGTCACGACATCCATTGATTTCCTCAGTAAATGAATCAGATCCGTGGAGTACAAATTGATCCAAATATTGGGATTTTCCTATGTAAATGCCAGGACTACAAACAGCAATTAATGAGAGACAAGATGAGCACGGCGGGGGTTGTAAAGGCATTTTGGGGAAATAATGGAAATAGCAGGCACTGCTTCCCAGGGACCTGCCCTGCTGGCAGCTCAGGCCCTGGGCAGGGGGACAGGGAGTCCCTGGAACACTAGGAGCTGCTGGGGAAGCACAAGGAGCTGTGGGAGCAGGGGGAAAGAGAGGGGAAATGGGAGCAAAGGAAGAACAGGCCAAAAGAAAGAGAGTAATTGTGAGCAAGAACATTCCCATCGGAAATGGAACACGAAGAACTGCACAGGACAAGGTTTTTGTTCTGAACATGAGATGAAACCTAAAATTACTCAAATCTTTACATTTTTATCAATGGCCCAGTACACTTTGCCATTTAATTGCATAAAGCCATCCTTTACAAGAGTATCTGTACTTTTTAAAATAAATGGTGCTTTTAATTTAAAAACCCCTCAGCATCCCATGAAAAGCTACAGATGGAGTTTTCATAGAGAGTTGTTTGAGTCCTTCTCCCATTGAGCACGTCCTCAGCAGAGCCTTGCTGCACCTGCTGCTTCACATCTCTGAATATTCATGGTCCAGCCTGGAGGAAGGGCTGGGGGCTGCCCCAGCACGGGGAGGGGTCCCAGGGCCTGGGCTCAGCCCACCCCAGCCAGCCCCAGCTGATCCCGCTGCTCAGGCTCAGGGGTTGTGGCCAGCAGGGGGGAATCCCTCCCTGGAAGCTGGAGAGGCCCTGGGATGGAATTCCCAGAGCAGCTGTGGCTGCCCCTGGATCCCTGGCAGTGCCCAGGCCAGGCTGGGCACTGGGGCTGGAGCACCTGGGGCAGTGGGAGGGGTCCCTGCCAGGGCAGGGGGGCACTGGGTGGGCTCTGAGCTCCCTCCCACCCAAACCAGCCATGACTCTGATTTTAGGAACTCCACCTCCTTGGCCTTCACTTGGAATTCTTCTATTGATTTTCTCTTAGTGAGAGCAAAACCAGAGCTCGCTGTGACCTGCAGTGTTTGTATGGGAGCAGCACCCCAGAGGATCCAGGGATCCAGAGGGATCCAGAGAATCCAGGGATCCAGAGAGATCCAAAGACCCAGAGAATCCAGGGATCCAGAGAGATCCAAAGACCCAGAGGATCCAGAGGGATCCAGAGAATCCAGGGGTCCAGAGAGATCCAGAGACCCAGAGGGACCCAGAGGATCCAAGGACTCAGAGGGATCTGGGGACTCAGAGGATCCAGGGACCCAGAGGGACCCAGAGGGATCCAGGCACCCAGAGGGATCTGGGGACTCAGAGGGATCCAGGGACCCAGAGGATCCAGGGACCCAGAGGGATCCAGGGACCCAGAGGATCCAGGGACCCAGAGGGATCCAGGCACCCAGAGGGATCTGGGGACTCAGAGGGATCTGGGGACCCAGAGGGACCCAGAGGGATCCAGAGGGATCCAGGGACCCTGGGCAAGCCCTGTCCAAGAGTGCTGCCTGTGCTGGGAGACTCTGACACAAGAATAAATCTCCACATGGTCATTTATTACAAATTCTAATGCAAATAGAGACAGGGATTTTTATTTCTTCCTTCTGAGCATATGTAGAATTTTAACACAAGCGTTTTATTAAAAATCAGAGCTATGAATCATTCATGGCCAACAAGTGACTCCCACTCGTTGGCAGAGTGACCCAAGCTTGGCTTTGCACTGACAACAAATAAAGCAGTGCTTAATGAGCCCAGACAGGTTGTTCTGAAGGCACAGAAAAAGCAAAATCAGGTGGATTTTTAGGATTCAAAAAAAAGATATATTTTGTCAGCATCTCACAGGGTTTTGGTTTTTTTTTTCCTTTTTTGAATAATGAATGGAGCTGTTCCAAGGCAGTGCTAATGCTGCAGTGCTGGGTGAGGGATTCAGTGGAGAGGCTGTCGGGGGCTCTGCTGCTCCTCTGACAAGGTTGTCATGTCCCTGTGACACCTGACGTGCACAGCCACGGCTGATCCACGGCTGGGAGATGGAATTGTCACTCTGCATTACCTGGCACCNGGCTGGCCGCACCCCGGGCAGTGCCAGGTGTCCCTGCCATGGAGCCAGACGAGCTGTAGGGTCCCTTCCAAGGCAGCCCAGCCCATGACTCCCTGACCCGTGGGTACCTCCCGGACGGGGAGCAGGGCGGTTCCTGCAGAGGAGCCCGGCTGCGGGCGGGATGCCTCGGGCCGGTGGCTGGGCTGCGGAGCGCCGGCTGCCCGTGGGTTCCCCACGCCGCGGTGCCCGAGCCCGCCGTGCCCCTGGGGACGGCTGTCAGCGCCGCTGCGCTTGTCCCCTTCTCCAGGGGGCTCTGGGGACGGCGCTGCCATAGCCATGGCAACGCGCAGAGCGGGCTCCGAGCGCCGCTGGTGCCAGCAGCGAGCTGCCACACGAGCAGGAGGCACAGTCACCCTGCCGCGCTGGGCAGAGGGGACCCTGCGGGCTGGAGGGCTCGGGCTGGGGCCAGGCACAGCCGCGGCGACTGAACCCACGCTGGGGACAGAACCGCCTTGCCTGGGATGTCCCGGGATCCCTCTGCCTCACCTGGCAGCTCCCGGGATCTCACCTGGCACCTTCCGGGATCCCTCTGCCTCACCTGAGATGTCCCGGGATCCCTCTGCCTCACCTGGCACCTCCCGGGATCCCTCTGCCTCACCTGAGATGTCCCGGGATCCCTCTGCCTCACCTGGCACCTCCCGGGATCCCTCTGCCTCACCTGACACGTCCCGGGATCCCTCTGCCTCACCTGAGATGTCCCGGGATCCCTCTGCCTCACCTGGCACCTCCCGGGACCCCTCCTGCCCCCCCCTCTGCCTCAGCCAGGGTCTGCATCGTCCCCTTGCCACAGGTGTGGCATGTCCCAGCTTGGGATGTCCCAGCCCCGGGGCAAGGTGCGCTGGACACATCCCAGGAGGTCTGGGGAGAAGTTCTGTGCTGAGCTGCCATCCCCCAGACCCTCCTGAGCTCCCCGGAGCGGGCTCTGGCTCTTTGGCTGGTGGCAAACAGCCCTGTGTGGGATTCCCAAATTCCCTGGGAGCCGAGGAACACTCGGGGATCTCCTTGGGCACCCAGAGCAGCAGGTGCCGGGGATGGGCCCCTAGGAGCGGCCCTGTGGGCTGTTCCCTCCCCGGGGCTGCCCAGTTCCTTCAGCCAAACTCCTCCTCTTTGGTTGGCTGGTTGTTGTTTTATTTTGTTCAAACACAATTTGGAGAAGAAGCCAAGTATTTCCTGTCAGTGGGATGCAAAAAGCAGAGAGCAGCAGTGAACTCTGGGGGTGAGGGGTCACCTCAGCCCCCAGAGGAGCCAAATTCTGCCCTCAGAGCTTGGTGCACTTCAACGCCTTCAACGGGGCTCAGAGAAACAATATTTGAGTTAAAATTAGGGCAAAAACTTGTAGGTGCAGTTCCTTCTGGAGTTGTTCCTTACCCTTTAAATGTTCAGCTGGCACATTCCCATGGACTGGGATCCGTGTGAACAGACTGCAGCGCTTGTTTATGGAGGCAGATTGCCAGAGGAAGAGATGCTTTGGCAAATACATTTCATTTACAAGAACAAAGTAGAAAATTGTGGCTCAAATCGACTGCTGCGAAGGGGTTAACTGTTCCTGAGCCCAAGTCACACTTTGGTCGACCTCACACCAAGTTTCAAGGAGTAAACTCGAAATTTTCAGGAGTGACTGGAGGTGCACAGCCCTGCAGGGAGCCCTGCCATGGCAGGAGGTGCAGAGCCAAAGGTGAGGAAGGTCTGGAAGCACAGGAACCTCCCGGGAAGGGCTGCAGCCCCCAGGAGGGGCAGCCGGCAGCAGGAGGGGCTCAGATGCCAGGCATGGACACTCCTGGAGGGGGAATTCCAGGAACTCCTGGTTACTGGTGGTGTGAGGAGAGCAGGGCAGGAGCAGCAGGCAGCAGAGGTTAATCACAGCTTGTTTTCCCTGACAACCACTCCCTAAATGATGAACCTTTTCCAACCTGCCTTTTACAGATATATATATTAGATCTGCTTCTTACCTGCCTCACCTTTGCTCCTACACTTGCCCATTACACTCCCCTACCACACACAAACCAGGGAATGCTGGCAGGGCAGGAACAAACGCATTTAGGAGCAGCTCGCTGGGGAATGCAAACTTTCATAGCCAAGGCAGCTGAATTGTCCCTTCACTCCTTCAGCACCTCCAGCAGCAGGAGGGGAATGGCCAGGTGGGATCCACACCCACCTGGGAACCACCCAGGGCTCAGTGGACATTTGCCAGCTCTACCCTGACTAAAATACATTTAAATATTATTTCAAGTATTTCTGTTGAGATCTGATGTGAGCTCAGCAGGCTTGAATTGCTCCTTCATTATTAAATCAATGAATGCCACACAGGGTCCGACTCCTGCACGTTGAAGGAGATCATTCCAAAAGCACAACAGCTTGGGATCATCATGGAATCCAGGATGGATGGGGNAAAATACATTTAAATATTATTTCAAGTATTTCTGTTGAGATCTGATGTGAGCTCAGCAGGCTTGAATCGCTCCTTCATTATTAAATCAATGAATGCCACACAGGGTCCGACTCCTGCACGGGTCACACGCTGAAGGAGATCATTCCAAAAGCACAACAGCTTGGGATCATCATGGAATCCAGGATGGATGGGGTCAGAGGGACCTCCCAGCCCACCCAGTGCCACCCTGCCATGGCAGGGACCCCTCCCACTGTCCCAGGTGCTCCAGCCCCAGTGCCCAGCCTGGCCTGGGCACTGCCAGGGATCCANATCCCACCCTGCCAGGAACAATTTTTAATTCCCAATATCCCATCCCACCCTGCCAGGGAACAATTCCTAATTCCCAATATCCCATCCCACCCTGCCAGGAACAATTTTTAATTCCCAATATCCCATCCCACCCTGCCAGGGAACAATTCCTAATTCCCAATATCCCATCCCACCCTGCCAGGAACAATTTTTAATTCCCAATATCCCATCCCACCATTCCTGCCCAATCTCTGCTCTAAATCCAAACCTCCCCCTTGCTTGACAAGCTCCACAAGCAGACGTGGCACCAGCACAAACCACGGCTGACCTGCTGTCCATGGGCACCCCCCAACCCATGGGATCCCACACACACCCCACACCTGGGAGCATCTCAGGGGGTTGGCACCTGCAGAGCCAGCACACCCCCACATCCCACACTCCTGGTTATCCCAGGAGCACATGGGATCCCACACACACCCCACACCTGGGAGCATCTCAGGGGGTTGGCACCTGCAGAGCCAGCACACCCCCACATCCCACACTCCTGGTTATCCCAGGAGCCCCCTGCTCGCTGCAATTCCAGCAGCTCAAAGCAGGCCCACGGCAGCCAGCTCGCCCTGCTGGAAGCACTGCGCTCCTTTAACTCCCAGAGCTGAAATTATTATTATTATTGTGTCTTGGAAGGCATCAACAACGTATTAAGTGCTTTAAAGTGATGCTTAAAAACCCGGGAGCCCTGAGCTGCTGAGTGAAGAGCGTGGCACGAAGGCAGCACCCCGGGAAGGGCTGGGGAGGCTGCAGGCACAGCCTTCCTTTAATTACCTGCCTTTGATCTCCCTGGCCTTTGTACCATTGAGTTTTTCTTCAGGAAGCTGATTTTCAGGGCTCGTTGGTAGGAATTGGCTGTCTAGAGCTGGGCCAATTAACCAGTTTTCTGCACATTGATCCGTTCTCAACTGCTGGCTTTCATTAGGGTAAAATGATGGCTGATGTGTTTCTCATTTACCGGGTTATTATCAATTGCTCAGCCTCGTCTGAGGGCCAAATGAACGGGGATAGAAACAGGAATCCAATAAAAGTGTTCACCAGCTATTGGGATACGGGGGAAGATATTGAAATGGAGCTTTGTGGGAGGAACATGGGAAAAGAGGAGCAGAAATCCGAGAGCAGCGCTGCTCGCTCAGAGAAGGGAATATCCTGGACAGCCACAGGAGTGGACGCTGGATTGAGTCTGGCAACTCCAGGTCCCCCCTTGTCCTCCTGGCCTTTGCTTTAGTCATACATTAAAAGTTTGGGGCTATTTTTCAGCTCCCAGTTGGCTTTTCAGCTTTTAATCAGAGCTGTGGCTGCCCCTGGATCCCTGGCAGTGCCCAGGCCAGGCTGGACACTGGGGCAGTGGGAGGTGTCCCTGCCAGGGCAGGGGGGCACTGGGTGGGATTTAATGTCCTTCCCAACCCAAACTGCTCTGGGAGGCCTTTTAATTTCCTAAATATTAGATGAGCAGAGTTTAGCACACAGATTTCCTTCCGACATTCCTGCTCAGCCATTTTTTGGTACAGAGAAGGCCATCCCAGCAGAAGAATCACTCATTAATTATTTCCATCGCTCATTAATTGCTCCCCGGCCCCGCTGGTTTGCTCTCCCTGACACGACCCTTTCTGATGGATAGTCCCACTGGTAGAAGGGGTTTTCCCTACAAGGCTTTTCCCTAAAGCACCCGGGAATGGATCAGCTCCAGGTTGTTCCTCCCTGGAGCCCTGGGGAGCAGCTGGGTGGTGCCTGCTGGGCAGGAGCAGGCAGGGGGCACTGGGAATATCCTGCTGGCCACAGGTAAAGCTTTGTTACATTTCTTTCATGGGAAAGAGCTTTAAATAAGAAGAGATTATTAAAATGGAGCAATGCCTTGCACTGGTATTGTAAAAAAGATAGTTTGTCTAGTTGGATTAAACTGAGATGGGTTTTAGCCAACTGTAAGGCAGCTCCTTTTCTGTAGACTCTTTTTGTTAATTACTTAGGATTTTCAGCTGCATTGCATGAGCAAAATGAATATCTTTGCAGAATAAAATTAATAGTTTTGCAGGAAAAAAATTAACGGTTTTGCAGGAAAAAAAATTAATAGTTTTGCAGGGAAAAAAATAATAGTTTTGCAGGAAAAAAAGATAATAGTTTTGCAGGGAAAAAAATAGTTTTGCAGGAAAAAAAATTAATAGTTTTGCAGGAAAAAACTAATAGTTTTGCAGGACAAAAATAATAGTTTTGCAGCTCCTGCTGCATCCAAGAGCTCCGTGTCCTGTGCCAGGAGCAGCCCGAGGTCAGTCCATGCCCCACACGGTGACAGTGGCGGTGTTTCCTGCGGACAGGCTGGTATTTAAACCCTCCCATGGAAAAGCGGGTGTTTTTCCGTGGGAAACACGCGTTCCTCAAGTGCCACCTGCTGCACTGGCTGCAGCAGGACACGGCAGCGGGGGCTCCTTCCAGCAGCCTCTCCCTGCCTCCTTCCACTTCCAGCCCAGCCCTTCCCCGGCAGCAGGAAAGCTCAGCTTTGTCCTTCCTGATCTCTGGGGACATTCCCTGCGTGGGAATTCCACAGCCCCCTGCGCAGGGCGGGTGCCCCAGCTCCTGTTTTTATATTATTTATAACTAAACAGCAATAGCAGTGTCATCTCCTCATCACCCTGAGAGCGAGTGGTAAATACCAGCTCCGGGACCAGATCCCAGATGATTTTTCCTCAGGATGTGGCTACAAGAAGGGGAGAGGGAATGAAACCTGCCCGGAAGGTAACATTGGCTGTAAACAGGCAGGCAGCAGGACGTGGTTCGGGAATGCTGGGCGGGCTCTGCTCTGCTGGGATGGCCCCAGGTGTTGGTGGGAGCTGCTTTTCCCAGCCCCGCTGGCCAAGAAGGAGTCAGGAGCCTTCTGCTCGTGTTCTCAGGGATGTTTATTGTCTCTTATCTGAAATATTTTCTGTCTGACCCCCGAGCTCTGGCCAGCAGGTCAGTCCAAGGCTCACACCTCCCACGGGGCTGGTGCTGTCTTTTATACCATGAACTACCTATTAGATATTTACAATTGTGTGCCAACCCCTAACACCTGTGTTAGACAGTGACTTTCTACTCTGAACCAAGCTAAAAATGCCAGCATCACCTAAAAGATGGATGTCAGGAAGAAGAAGGAAGAAGGACAGGGCACGCCCCAATCCCTCCATCTTAGGGTTTTAAACCCCCCTGTACCAAATCCCAAATTTTCTCCTTTCACCCTCTGACTACTGCTACTGTGCTGTCTAAACTTTTGTGACTTGTGACTCCTCATATAAGGTTGGTAATTTGTTCAATGGGCTGAGATCAAAGCCCCAAGTGTTTTTGGGTGCTGCCAGGGCTGCCCAGAGCCCTGTCCGGGGTTCAGGCACCGAGAGGGATGGCTTGGATTCCAGCACAGGGCTGGCTAAGCACTGCAGGTCCTGGCAGATCACGCCCCTCCAGAAAAAGCAGGAAGGGGGATATCAGAGGTGGTTTGACAGGAGCTGCCAGGAGAGCGCTGAGGGTGGGCACAGCCCCGGCACCCTGGGGACACCCGGGGAACGGAGGACACTGTCCCAGTGCTGTCACAAACCCACCCACAAACCATGGCATGGGTCGTTAATCCAAATAAAAATATTTATTTAAATAACAGATTGACTCGAACGCTCCAACGGTGATCGTTATCCCAAAGTGTCCCCAAGATATTGGGACAGGCTCTTCCCCAGAGGGTGCTGGCACTGCCCAGATCCCAGGGAATGGGCACGGCCCCGAGGCTGCCAGGGATGGACAGGGTGGGATTGGGGTGTGTGTGCAGGGCCAGGGCTGGATCCATGGTCCCTGTGGGTCCCCACAGCCCAGGATATTCCCTGATTCTGTGATCTGTGATATCTGAGCGCTCTCCGTCCCGTCGGGATGTCACTGGGACCGTGGCCAAGGAAAAGCAGCCCAGCCCGGCAGGGTGTGCGGGATGGCTGCTGGGCCGGGCCCGGCGGGGCTGCTTCCCTGGGCAGGGCATGCCCGAGAGCTTCCCCTGAGGGACGGGCAGCTGTGGGACAGGGCAGAGACGGAGCCACGGCATGGGCTGGTGCCAAAGGAGATTAAACCCCTTAGATGCAGTGCCCCCTGCCATGGCATGGGCTGGTGCCAGAGGAGATTAAACCCCTTAGATGCAGTGCCCCCTGCCA
>VZRH01004157.1:0-10133 GCA_013397555.1 Urocynchramus pylzowi | reverse complement strand
CAGTGCCAGTGGCCATGACCATGGCAGTGACAGTGCCAGTGCCAGTGACAGTGGCACGCCGCTGCCCAGTGGCTGTGACAGTGGCAGTGACAGTGGCCATGACCATGGCAGTGCCAGTGCCAGTGCCAGTGGCCATGACCATGGCAGTGCCAGTGCCAGTGCCAGTGGCCATGACCATGGCAGTGACAGTGCCAGTGCCAGTGACAGTGGCACGCCGCTGCCCAGTGGCTGTGGCAGTGCCAGGGCCAGTGCCAGTGCCAGTGGCCATGACCATGGCAGTGACAGTGCCAGTGCCAGTGACAGTGGCACGCCGCTGCCCAGTGGCTGTGGCAGTGCCAGGGCCAGTGCCAGTGCCAGTGGCCATGACCATGGCAGTGACAGTGCCAGTGCCAGTGACAGTGGCACGCCGCTGCCCAGTGGCTGTGGCAGTGCCAGTGTCAGTGCCAGTGGCAGGGCCGCTGCCCAGTGGCTGTGTGGCCCCAGGCGCCAGGCGGGGATCGGGGAAGGTGCCAAGCCCTGCAGGAACTCTGCTGCCAAGCGCTGCAGCCGCAGCCGGGGAAGTTCTGGCGTCCGGTAAATATTTTTCTTTCCCGGGTAAACAGAGCCACTCTCTCCTTCCTCAGCACGGCGATAAAAGCACCTTTCAATAAACAGGGCTTCAGGGGACGTTTGCCCTTGGCTCCTCTCCCAGCCTTTTCCATTCACTGGAACAGCTCCTGGCTGTAGGAGCTGCAGGTGGCCCCCCAGCTCCCTCTGCTCCCTCCGGAACCTCGGCACCTTCTCCCAAATCCTCCCTGCCCAGACACGTTCTGATTGAAACTATTAAAATATCCATTGATAAAAAAGGGCATGGCTGTAATTCCCTGCTCCGTGGGGCTTTTGATCCACCTCGCTCCAGTCCTAGGAGCCCCTAGACCCAAATCCCGGGATGGATCCCTGTCAGGGATCCCATGATGGAACTCCAGGAGCAAATTGGTTATTTGAGGATAAGAATTGGATTTTCATTAAGGGGACACTCACAAACTGCTGCCAATTTCTGAAAGTCGATTTATTTCCAGCCAGCAGCCGCCAAATCGTTCCCAAATAAATTCCAGCCCCACGGAAGTTCTACAGCTCCATCTGGGATCCCGTGGATCTGGGGACCCTGATGTGCCCCGGGGCAGCTGGGGAAGTGCAGGATTTGAGGCATTTTGCACCTCTTTGTGTGGCAGGGGTTGGGAAACCTTCCCAATAAATGTCCCGCAGCGCTGGGAGGTTTGGAATCAAACACCAAACCACTTTAATAAACCCAATGGGATTATTTCAATTAAAAAGAAGTGATTACAACAGCCCTTATTTTCTTATTAGGGCATTTAAGCTGCCCCTATTAAAAGATTAGAAGATATTGAGCTTTTGTGGGGCTCTCAAAAACACTGTTTGGAACATCCCTGGTTAAAATTATTGCTGTTTAAATACTTCTGCTTAAAAAAGACATTGATAAAATTGGACATCCCTGTCCAAATTTGGGACAGCAGCTTTGAGAAGGCCTGAGACCTCATTAGGGATCACCCATGGCCACAGAAAACCCACCTGGGTTTGTAGAAAATGTTTTTATTCCCCTGAAACAGAAGAAAAACCCCTTCAATATTCCCTGATCTTCTCATTCTTGTGTTCTCCAGCAGGCCAGCCCAGGGCCAGGAGCTGCCAAGAGCAAATAATTCCCATTTCCATAGATGAGGAGATGAATCATTCCTGGTATTTTTAGCAGGTCATTAAGGGCTGGCAGGGATATTTGCAAACTGACTTGTGAGGGTTTGCACTGGTGTGAGCACAACCTCAGAGAGAAAACATCTACTGGGAGTGAGAACAGAGGGAGTGGGAGGGCTGGGAACTGCATCTCCAGGTCTGAATCTGACAGGGAGGGATGGGGTAAGTGGGGCTGGGGGAGCCTGGGCCCCACGCCACTGAAATGTGGGATAGGGATTTGGCCCACGCCATGGGTGATGTGGGAATCCCTCCCCATGGGTAATGGGGGAGTTAATCCCCATGGGTNGTGGGAATCTCTCCCCATAGATAATGTGGGAGTTACTCCCCATGGATGTGGGAATCTCTCCCCATGGATAATGTGGGAATCCCTCTCCATGGATAATGTGGGAGTCCCTCCCCATAGATAATGTGGGAATCTCTCCCCATGGGTAATGTGGGAGTCCCTCCCCATGGATGTGGGAATCCCTCCCCATGGATAATGTGGGAGTTACTCCCCATGGATGTGGGAATCTCTCCCCATGGATAATGTGGGAATCCCTCTCCATGGATAATGTGGGAGTCCCTCCCCATAGATAATGTGGGAATCTCTCCCCATGGGTAATGTGGGAGTCCCTCCCCATGGATGTGCGATTCCCTCCCCATGGATAATGTGGTAGTCCCTCCCCATGGATGTGGGAATCTCTCCCCATGGATAATGTGGGAATCCCTCCCCATGGATAATGTGGGAATCCCTCCCCATGGATAATGTGGGAATCCCTCCCCATGGGTATTTACCCACCCTGGGGAGGGACACTGCAGGCACTGGGACACCTGGTTCCCGTGGGGCTGGATGGAAAGGGAGTTTTCCTGCTGGTCTGGGAGCAGGGAGGTTCCTTGGGAGTTCAGAGAACCAGGGCACCTCAGAGGAGTCATGGAATGGGTTGGGAGGGACCTTAAATCCCACCCAGTGCCATCCTGCCATGGCAGGGACACCTCCCACTTTCCCAGGCTGCTCCAGCCTGGCCGTGGGCACTGCCAGGGATCCAGGGGCAGCCACAGCTGCTCTGGGCACCTGTGCCAGGGCCTGCCCACCCTCCCAGCCAGGAATTCCTTCCCAAAGTCCCATCTCAATCTCTCCTCTTTAGTTCAAAACCATTCCCTCATGTCCCATCACCATCTGCCCGTGCAGAATTCACTCTCCTGGCACAGGGGAAGGGCTGCTCACCCATCAGTGGAGCAGAGCTTCCAAAAATGGGCATTTAATAAAGATACTCTACATATTAATATTCATATTTAACAGCTCCTTCTCCTTGTCTGTGCTACTGGGGTGCGATGAGCAGCGCTGAGGGAAATGCAGGGAATAAACCCAGCTGGAAGGATCCCAGGGAGCCTCTGGCAGCAGGAGGGCAGCTCACACATCCCCAGAACCCCGGCAGCCCAGCTCTGCCACGGCCCAGGCTGACAGGGCTGCACACTCCTTCCCAAACGGGGAGGGACTGCCTGGGAACGGGATACCAAGGAGGGCTGTGCCAGGGCCACCAGGCCCCAGCTGCCCTGCGTTTCCCTGGAAAACCCAAGTAATCCAAGGCATCAGCTGCACATCTGTCAGGGGTGGAGCTGCCATCCTCTGCAGTGCAGGCATGCCTGGGGACACCACTGCATCGGGACAGCCCATCCGTCCCAGCAGGGCCCAGCGGCCAATGGGATCTTCGGGATCCTCTTTGCACAAGGTCCCTCCCATCGGGGAAGACTTCTGTACTTCTCCTCATTTGTCATTCGATGGTGGAGCTGCTCCTGCTGTTGCTGTCCTGAGCCATCGTTAGACAGCACAGCCCACCCATGGTCCATCATCCACTGTCCGTCTTCATCCATCATCGGCCATCATTGTCCATCATCATCCATCATCAGCCATCATTGTCCATCATCCACTGTCCATCATCATCCATCATTTTCCATCATCTACTGTCCATCATCATCCATCATTGTCCATCATTCTTCAACATCATTGTTCATCATCCACTGCCCATCATCATCCATCATTGTCCATCATCCACTGTCCATCTTCATCCATCATCATCCATCATTGTCCATCATCATCCATCATCAGCCATCATTGTCCATCATCCACTGTCCATCATCATCCATCATTTTCCATCATCTACTGTCCATCATCATCCATCANCCATCCATCATTAGCCATCATCACCCATCCTCAGCCATCATTGTCCATCATCCACTGTCCATCATCATCCATCATTTTCCATCATCTACTGTCCATCATCATCCATCATTGTCCATTATCCATCATTGTCCATCATCTGCTGTCCATCATCATCCATCATCATTGTCCATCATCCATCATTGCCCATCATCCACTGTCCATCATCATCCATCATTGTCCATCATCCACTGTCCATCATCATCCATCATTGTCCATCATCATCCATCATCATTGCCCATCATCCGCTGTCCATCATCATCCATCATCATTGTCCATTATCCATCATTGTCCATCATCCACTGTCCATCATTCTCCATCATTGGCCATCATCCACCGTCCATCATCATCCATCATCATTGTCCATTATCCATCATTGTCCATCATCCACTGTCCATCATTCTTCATCATCATTGTCCATCATCCATCTTTGTCCATCATTCTCCATCATCCACTGTCCATCATCGTCCATCATCGTTGTCCATCACCCACTGTCCATCATCATCCGTTATCCATCTTTGTTCATCATCATCCATCATCCTTGTCCATCACCCATCCTTGTCCATCATCCCTCAGCAGCCAGAGCCACCTGCTCCTGCAGAGCCAGGATGAGTGCAATGCCAGCAAGGGGAGGTGTCTCTGCCTGGGCCAGGGGTCACCCGTGTCACCCCCAGGGCCACCCTGGCAGCAGGAAGGTGGCCCTGGATCTGGAGTCTCTTCAGGAGCTGCTTTTGCTGGAGGGAAAAGCCATCAGGAAAACGGGAAGAGCACAGGCTGCACCCAGGGATCCTCCCCTTGGAGGGAAACAGGGGGTCACAGGGGACAGGAAATCCCTGCCTGGCTGCCCATCCCGAGCTTTCAGCAGCTCCAAGGCACAGCTGGAAAAGGACCCCCACAGCCAGGGCTCGGCTCTGGCAGCAGCTCTGGAAGGGTAAATCCAGCTCCAGCTTCATCAGCTCCCTCAGCACCTGTCAAATTAAGGGCTCTGGTTGGAGCCTCAAAGGCAGAGAGGCTCTGCAGCAGGCAGGGAAGGGAGCTCAGGGAATTGCAGGAGTGGGATTGCAGGAGATGGAGTTAATGTCTTCTCTGAGGGGGAAATCTGGTGTCAGAGAGGAGCAAGGTGATAAAACACGACTCAGGGAGCCTGAATCCCCGAGAGGCCAGAGCTGGTGACTCAGTATCTGCCACTGGACAGAACCCCCAGGGCCTTCATTCCCAGGAAAACAGAGCTCATTCCTCACCAGGGAACCAAACAGCTCCACCCACCCAAAGAGAATGAGGGAATGGTGGGATCAGCTCTGGCCCTCCCCACATCCCCTCGGAGCCCAGTGCTTCTCTTTGGATTTTTCTTTGAGGAATGGATTTAATGTGGAGTAAAAGGAATGGAACCTTTGCTGTAAATGCAGGCATTTGTTTCTTGGAGTCCCAGGGGAGGTTCCATTAATTATCCTGAGCCCCATGGCCAAGCTGGAAAGGAATTTGTTTCCAAGGGAAAAGGAGCAAGTCACAGACAGATGCAGGGTGGGTTCCAGACACAACAGAAAAAAGGAACTTGAATCAGGGTTTAGGATCAGAAGTGATCAGAGTTTGCCAGCTGGAAAGTGTCTCTGGACATTTTAGGCCACCGGGCAAGCTGGGACAAGGACAGGCTGTTCCTGCAGGATGGCAGTGCCCAGCCTGGGCTCAATCCTCCCCTGCTCAGGATCCTCCCATCCCTGAACACACCATGGCTCCTCCTGCCAGGTGTCCTGGAGCTCCCCTCCAGCCCAGCCCAGAGCCTGGGGCAGCAAAACTCCTTTTCCAGATTCCTCTTTTCTCCTGAGCAATGCTGAGGTGGAACTGAGCCCCACAAGTGCTCCGTGGTCCTTCACCTTCTGCTTTGCTCCATCAGGGGCTGGAGCTGCAAGGAGGGCTCTGGTGGCACTGGACTCCTGCCAGAGAGGGCCTGGAGCTCCTGGGAAGAGCTTCCAGAGAATCCATGCTGGATGCAGGCAGCACCTCTGCAGGGAATGCAGAGCTGTGGCTGCTGGCAAAGGCTCGGCTCCAGCTGAAGCTCCTGGGAATTGCTGCCTGTGCCTCAGGTGAGGTTTGGTGTTAGGAACCAAAGTGAGTCCAAAACAAACCTTTGGAAAAGGCAGCAGCATGGATGAAAACCTGGAAAAGTTGGAGACCAGCACAGGTCTCCAAGTTCAGACATTTCTGGGAGAAAGGCAGGGAGCAGAGGCCGGGGGAGCTGTGGCTGCCCCTGGATCCCTGGCAGTGCCCCAGGCCAGGCTGGACAGGGCTTGGAGCACCCTGGGATAGTGGAAGGTGTCCCTGCCCATGGCAGGGGTGGCACTGGGTGGGATTTGAGGTCCCTTGTTATTCCTGTCACCTCAGGGAAGGGGGGAAGGACAAGGGGAGCTCTCCTCCACCACAGGCAGCACAGAGCCCAGCCCCTGAGGGAAACACACCCTGAACCCAAGGAGAGCACAGCACACCCCAAAAGCAACCACAGAAACCCAAGGTCAACGAGCCAAATATCTGGAAACCAGCAGGAGCAGCTCCACGTGACCTCCTGGGGCGCTTCCCTCTTCAGACAAGTGTTTGCTGTGCGATCTCGAGTGGTGGCGTCCAGAAACTTTGAATCCAAACTTCCCGTTTCCTGATCCAAGACGCTGCAGAAATGAGTTGAGAGCTGGCTGCTTGGATGAGATCCCTCCCCAAAAGCAGCCCATGGGTTTGACATGGAGCCTGGGAACAGAGCACACGGCTTATGGCTGGGATGGCTCTGTTTCTGCTCTTCCCTGTGAGTCCAAGCAAGAGAATTCCTTTTACGTTCATCTGTCCTCATGGACGCCTGGAAGAGGAGGAGAGAAATGATTATAAATTATTAACATCATCTAAATAAAATCCCTTCATTCTGAGAGCTTTTGTGACACACTCCCTTGGGAAATACTCCCAGCTGAAATGGGATTCTGCTCTGTTCCCCCCAGATCTCCCATTGCTCTTGTGAAACACATGAGGCATTAAAGGTCAGCAGTAACAATGTCAATAATGGTGTCCTGGTGAGAACCCAACAGGCAGCTTGGAAATGCAGGCAGACAGGGAAATACCAGAAAAACCCACCTTAAGGGGTAAACCTTCTTTCCCAAATCCTGCAGCTGCTCTGGATAAAGATCCATCAGGGTGGGATGTGTGTGAAAAATGGGGTTTGCAAGAAAAGGAAAATGAATTTTCAGTGGTGTTTAAAGAGTTAGAAATGATGGCTGAAATCGTGGGGGGAAACACCTTTCAATCCCTGCCCTGCCCCAAATCCTGCATTCCAGGAGCCAGCAGGTGGAACACTGTGGGACACAGGGTGGCATTGCTGGGGTGTCTGTGCAGGGCCAGCAGCTGGACTGGCTGATCCCTGTGGGTCCCTCCAACTCTGGATATTCCATGATTCTGCCAGGCTGGGAGCCATGGCTCCAACTCCATTTCCCAACATCCTTAAGAAAGACAGGAGAGAATCAATATTTTCCTACTGATTAGATGATAAAAGGGAGATGATAAAAGGGAGGAATAAAAATTGCATTTGTCAGTCAGCTACTGCACACAGCAGCAGATAAAATAATTACAGAGCACTCATGGGGCTCAGGCTCATTCCAGTGATTCATGGGGATGTTGGGAAGCTGTGCTGGGACTGAAGGGCATCTGGAGTTTGTGCCTTGGAGTCCACTCAAACCATAAAAATGTGGGATGGGAGCTGTGTGTCCCAGCCCTGCAGCAGCAGCACCCCCACTCCCNAACACTGTGGGACACAGGGTGGCATTGCTGGGGTGTCTGTGCAGGGCCAGCAGCTGGACTGGCTGATCCCTGTGGGTCCCTCCAACTCTGGATATTCCATGATTCTGCCAGGCTGGGAGCCATGGCTCCAACTCCATTTCCCAACATCCTTAAGAAAGACAGGAGAGAATCAATATTTTCCTACTGATTAGATGATAAAAGGGAGATGATAAAAGGGAGGAATAAAAATTGCATTTGTCAGTCAGCTACTGCACACAGCAGCAGATAAAATAATTACAGAGCACTCATGGGGCTCAGGCTCATTCCAGTGATTCATGGGGATGTTGGGAAGCTGTGCTGGGACTGAAGGGCATCTGGAGTTTGTGCCTTGGAGTCCACTCAAACCATAAAAATGTGGGATGGGAGCTGTGTGTCCCAGCCCTGCAGCACCCCCACTCCCATGTGTCCATGGCCAGTGGCACAGAGAGGGGCACTGCCAAAGCCCCCAGGGTGGCCCTGGATTGGGAATTGTGAGCTCAGCATGCCTGGATGCCCACTTGCTCTCCTGGTGTCACAGAGGAGAGCAGTGACAGAACTTTCCTGTAAATGAAAGCTGGAGTTTCTAAGAACTCTTCTGACTAATGTGGCTCAGTCTTGGCTGCAGGACACAAACCCTTCATCAAACACAGTGAGAAATGCCAGAGAACGCTCAAATCCAGGGAATGTGAGGCTGGGAGGGAGCAGGCTGACCCCAGCACTCAGAACACTGGGGCCAGGAGCCAGGCCCTGCCTCAGGCTTAACTGGGCTGGATTCAAGGCTTAGTGCTAGTCCTTTGTTTTCCAGGGATAAAGGTATCCTCAGCCATCACGAGGGATCTGGGCCACAACACTGAAAAGGAATTCCACTGGAAGTGCAGAGAATCTGAACCCAATCTGCAACATCAAATCCAAGGAAAAAAAAACCATCCTTGTGGTTTCAGAAAGATGGAATATGGGAAATACAGCCCAGCTCTGGGATCAGCCCAGAGCAGGGGCACAGGGTAGCTCCAGGGAAGTCATGAAGCAGGAGATGCTGAAACATCCCAGAGGATTCTCTCCTGCTCAGAGGGATGGACTCATGGAGGAGCCTGAGTTGGATCCCACAGGGATGGATCATCCAGTCCCAGGCCTGGCCCTGCACAGACACCCCAGTCCTGTCCCCCTGTGCCTGGGCACTGTCCAAGCAGCCCCTGAGCTCTGGCAGGTCTGGGAAGGTGGGATAAACTCGGGATAAGCAGTGTAGGAGGAGGTCACTGCACTCTCCCACAAGCTCCCTAAAAAGAGACCAGGTCCTGGCAGGTCCAAGCTCAGAGCCAGCCTCAGGCTGATGTTCCACGGGACAAGAAAATCGTGGACCAATTCATGGAGAATTTCCCTGCTGGCAGAGGTATCTGTCCTTGCCCCAGACAGATGGGATAAGGGAAATCCAGGGCAGCAGGAGCTGAGGAAGCACAGCAGCTTCTCAGCCCAAGGGAGACATTCCTGAGACACAAAGCAGAGCCTGCTGCTCCCCACAGACCAGGCAGCAGCTCCAGGGCACAGCAGGGGCTGGGCTGCCTGGAAGCTCCTCTGGATCTGAGGGACCTCCCATGGAGGGGGCTCCAGGAGCTGACCAGGAACCCCTCCAGTAAGCAGGAACCCACCCTCTGCAGGCACAAGGGAAAAGGGGCAATGGCTTCACATGGACACAGGGCAGGGATGGATGGCACACTGGGAATTAGGAATTGTTCCTCGCAGGGTGGGCAGGCCCTGGCACAGGTGCCCAGAGCAGCTGTGGCTGCCCCTGGATCCCTGGCAGTGCCCAGGCCAGGCTGGGCACTGGGGCTGGAGCACCTGGGACAGTGGGAGCTGTCCCTGCCAGGGCAGGGGTGGCACTGGGTGAGCTCTGAGCTCCCTTCCATCCCAGCCCAGTCTGGGATGATGTGGAATGAGGAGGGTTGGGTGGGAACACCTTCACTTTGACTTTGTCAGGATTTAATCCCTCTGTGCAACAAAGGTTATTCTGGGTGTGGCCAGTACAGAATTGTTCTGCCTCAGCTCCAGCCCCTCCTCAGCTCCATCTCCCCTCAGCTCCATCCCCTCCTGC
The DNA here is from genome assembly GCA_013397555.1 of Urocynchramus pylzowi. Taxonomy (NCBI): domain Eukaryota; kingdom Metazoa; phylum Chordata; class Aves; order Passeriformes; family Fringillidae; genus Urocynchramus; species Urocynchramus pylzowi. The sequence continues at coordinate 318 of VZRH01004157.1, read as the reverse complement.
CTTCCCTCAGGAAAATCCCAACAGCTCCAGGGTCACTCCATCCCCTGATTTTGAACATAAGGAGCACATGCACAGGGGAATATAAGCAAGGAAAGGAAAAGTGTGTTTTAATTAAAATTATTCCAATCATTCCCACAGCACATGATTTTTTTCAAATAACAAAGATGCCTCTTTAGACAGTTGCTATTAGCCAGGTGTTGGATTCACTTCATCTTCAGTGTTGCATCAAGAGAAGGAAAAGCTTTGAAGCAAATCTCCAACTGAATTAAAATAAATCTGAGCTTAACCAAGTTTCTGAGCTGAGCTGATGGGTGAGAA
>VZRH01004156.1:69607-85798 GCA_013397555.1 Urocynchramus pylzowi | reverse complement strand
CTCTCTCTCTCTCTTTCTCTCTTTTTCTTTCTCTTTCTCTCTCTTTCTCTCTCCACTCTTCCATTTCCTTTCCCCCTTTTCTGTCTTTTCTCATCCTCTCTAGTCAGGCAACTCCTTTTTTTTGTTTCCATTTCCAATAAATGCTGCACAGATACAATGTTGTCTCTTTTGACTTAATTTAATCCTAAAACATTTATCTTTAAAAGAACTCCTCACTGTCCCCCACAGTGGAACCCTTCCTCCCTCCCCTCCTTCCCTTCCCTCCCTCCCTCTTGCCAATTTTTAGATATCCCTTATTTCAAGACTAACATTTTCCCTTTCCCCTCATGTTCTCCAAGTGCAACTAACAGGGTGAAAAGGTGGGGGAAAATGTAGAAGGATGGGAGAAAAAAAAAAAAAAAAAAAAACTGATTTTGTTACACTGATTGAATTTTTGAAAAATAATGTGTTATTTCTATGTAACAGTCATCCTGTAATATATTCTACTATGTTTGGCACCAAAAAAAAGCTTGATTACCCATAACTGAAGGAATATTGTTTCCACACTAAGCAAATTAGCATCATTGTGGTTAAATTTATCATTAATCTTCAGGTGGGGAGAGCTTCCATTTTGTTCACATTTATACACCACAGACAATCCAGGTCAGTTTCAAACAGACTGCAGGCAGAAGCCATTCAAATTAACTCAAAGGGTGCAGTGTTTGTAAAGTAAGTCAAACCAGAATTTTCTTGATCACCAGCAACAGAATAAAAAGAAACCAGCCAAAGACAGAAGGGCTTGAATTTGCACCAACTTCTGTTTCCCCAGATTGCCACTATATAACTCAGCTGGAAAGGAAGACAAAGCAAGATATTTGTGTATTATCTCAGACAGCTTTCAAAGTCACTGCAGAACTTGCCCATTTAGTGATGATTCTCATTCAAGTGGGTTTGAAACTTGACAGACTTCCACTTTGGGTCACATTTCCTGAGGCGGCTCCAAAATGGAAATTATCAGATTGCACAACCCTGTTAGACCTGTTCCAGCTGTGGCTGCAACTGCTTGGCAGAGACACTGCAGTCTGGGAACATATGACAAAAAAATATGCCAGATAGTGCCCACAAAGGCAAAAAATATCCATTTTCCATTTGGAGAAGATCTTGTCAGGATGGTGCACATCTCAGGAACATGCATATGTAAGAAATTTGAAGGCAAATATACAGAATAAATAAGAATGAATAAATAAAAAACAATTACCACTCACTGAACATTTTTTTATGGCTAGTCGTCTGTTGTCTCCTGTAATCAGCATTTTAGGGACTGAGATAATGGTTGCCCAGGTGCAATAGTCTTAAATAGCCTTTAAATTATATATTTCCCATTAATATAACTCAGCCTTAGAGAATTCACTTGTACATCTGTCTTCAATAACATCTTGCAGCAACAAATCCAACATTTTTGGGGAGCTATCAAAAAAAATTGCCAATGCTTTTTTTCCTGATTAATAATAACTACATTAAGAGTTTTTCTTTAGTGTAAATATAGTGAGGAATTTCCCTATAGGGTGTATATAATCAGGTTTCCTAGTAGGCAATCTTGAAAAATATTTCCAAAAATCATTGCAAATAGGTACAAATTTAGCTGCCCGGAACCAGCTGCATATCAGCAAACTTAATTTTGTCATTTATTGTTCCTTTTTCATACCATTCGTGGGTAAACTGAAAAGCCTGGATCCCAGCACAGACATTGAGAGACTTTGGGAAAAGTTACCATCTACTCCTCTTTTTTCCAATCTTCTTATTCCTCGAGAAAATTTAGGTTTTTATACCATTGCAGACCCATTTCACCAGGAGACTCCGGTCAGGAAGCAAAAGTTAAAATGCAACATTTTCTTCCCCTGTGAAGTTAAACATATTTTAAAATATTGAACCTTTTTTTCTTTTTTTTTCACCAACAGGTAAAAACACCTTTGTCAAAGTGAAACAGCTTTGGAGCTTTTGAACTCTTATATCATTTCTCTATTTAGTGTCTGCATGGGAAATTTTTGCTAGGCTAAAATTCTGCAAGAAGGGGATATGAAGAGAGACCTCCCTACCACTCAACATCTGAAAGTTTTTAAATACTTGGGGGAAAAAGGCATCATACAGCAGAGGAAAAAACAGAAAGCAATGAGACAAATATGTAATTCAGTAAACAAATTTAGACATTTCCAAACGGCTGTTTGCTGAGCAGTGCTAGTCTTCAGAAAATGGCTAAATGGCTAGAAATCCATATTAAAATTCACTTCACTTATCCCATCTCTAGAGTGTTTTCAATTACGTGTTTGATGATAAGGCTGCAAATCCACAGGAGAAATTATGGAAATTGCCTTAAAAAGATTGATTCCGAGCTAGTCTCTCTTACACATGTTAAATCTGGCCATATTCTGGTAACCGAGAACAGATTTCAGCTTCATCATTAAGGCATATTCTGTCTGAGAAGGAAATCACCAGAGTCATTAAATAAGGACTCCAAAAAGCACAGATATTGCTGTGTATTTGCCCAGTCACCATATTAATGTGATGCATGGGGTTTTGTAAGGCAGAGGCTTTTTCATAAAGTGTTTCAGACTGCCTTTTATTCCTCAGGCTGGCTCTCCATGTAATGAAATGTAATGATCACCATCTACACTCCAAAACCACATTTAGACCATGAAGGCCTAAAATTACTGTATTTTTTTTATGTAATATGAGCATGACTATAGCCTGGTCCTTTTTGCATCATGAGAATTAAATAAATTATACTCAGAAATTATTGGTGCTCTTATTGAAATTCAAGTACCTGTTAAAACCCTGTGGAGCAAATAGAAAGGTATCAGCCCAACAGATCACTGGAGCTCTTCCTACCTGAAAAACACGAGATGTTTTTCAAGAAGAAGCAGTGGTCCTCACTAAACTTTTGCTATGATTCTACAGGGGAATGTCCTAAAAGATGCCTTCAAAATGTTCCCAAAGAAGTTGCCACAGGGTTAATTACATTAATAAATATATAAGAAAGTGATCTCAGCCAAATCCAAAAAGGGTCCTTTGGCTTTAAGGTGAAGGAGAGTAGATTCTTACTGGATATCAGGAAGGAATTGTTCCCTGTGAGGATGAGGAGGCCATGGCACAGGGTGCCCAGAGAAGCTGTGGCTGCCCCTGGATCCCTGGAATATTCCAAGACTAAGTTGGATGGCGCTAGGAGCAACCTGGGATAGTGGAAGGTGTCCCTGCCATGGCAGGGGCAGCGGGGGGGGACTGGATGGGCTTTCAGGTCCCTTCCAACCCAAATAATCTCATGGTTCTCTGATTTCAGCTAAGCCAATAAAACCATGGGCAGCTCAGACAAAGTCAATACTTTTTTAACAGCACAGATCACTCTGACAGGAGATATATCCATAAAAACAACACAACTGGGGAAATGTGAAACCCAGGTTATAAGGAAGCACTCTTAATAATTCCAACCAGCCTCTAAACTGTAACCAGGCAGAATAACAAAACCTCTCCAGTGATTTAATTTTAAACATGAATTTGAAGAATGATGCATTTCACACCAGGTTCCCCTGTGTACATTCAGGTCCAGCTTTGATGTATCAGCAAAACAAGCTCAGCTCAGCAGATGCTGTGGGGATGCAAAACACTTGTGGCCCCTCTCTCTTTCAGGCCAGTGTCACCAAGGCAAGAGGTGACACGGGGCTGTGCTGGAAGGAAGTCCACCCAGATGTAGCCAGCCCAGGCTCTGCAGCTGCAAAAGCAAGAGGCTTGTCCCTGCTGCAGCATGGTCTGTGCCCCCCCAGCCTCTGCCAGCCCCCCAGCCTCAGGTCAGCCTCAGGAAATTTCCTTTCTGCCTGTGGTGCAGAGGAGCCTTGAACTGTCTCAGCATGTATCCGAGTACAGATGGAGCTGCTCCTGAAGCTATGCTCCAGAAACCTCCAGTGGCTCTGCTCTCCTGGGCATGTGTTCCACAAGTGGGTCCTGCCAGGTGCTGCTTCACCCATGGAAAAGGGTCTTGGGGAGAAAGAGGAGCTGCTGGGTTTACAGCCTGAGCTAGGAGTCTGGGAAGGAGTGAAACTCAATAGGCAATCATCTATTCCAGCACACAATTTTTCCTGTGTTGAAGAATGACCTGTCTGCAGTCTGTGTAGCTCTTCCTCATTTTAAGAGGCTGGAAACTTTCCTCCTGCTCTATAATGCACTCAGTCCATAAAGCTAAAGGGAAAAAAAAAATCTATTGTCTTCACTGTGCTACAAAACATGCAGAGGAAGAAAAAAAAAGCTGCTTCACATTGGGACAGGGAAAGAGAAATCAATTAAAGGAAAGAAAAAACATATGTGGATGTTTTGGAGAGGGACCAGTTTGTTGAATAAGTTATATTGATAAATTAGGCATAGATATATTATGCAAACCCGGTAGTAAATCATGATATGCCACATGTGTCTTTCATCCCAAGTACTAAAAAGGCTTTACAGCTCACTAACAAACCTGAACACCATCAGCTACAGATGAGTCTGGGTTGAATTTGGCAAAATTTGGCATTATGATGTGCGTTTACCAGTGGAAAAAGGTATCTCAGTTACTTTTACAGATTATATCAGACTGCAGCTGGGCCACTTTGTAAGAAAGTACTCACATTTCGCAAGATTTCTACAACTAGGATTGTCTGAAATAAGTGTAAGACAAAACAGGTAGAATTAAAGGGCAAACATATGGTAGAAGTACCAGAAGTAGATAAAAGCCCAAAATGACTCAGTAAATAGGAGGTGGGGAGTGACTGACTGGAGATCAGTGAATTCAGGAGCTGGGGATTGTCCTACGCCACAGATAAACCTGAAATCTGAAAAACTGAGATGACATAAAAGAGAAGATGACATAAAGATGCATAGAGAAGATGACAGAAAATAAATTACTTCAGTGGTGGAAATCTGTACCATGTCCCCTTACATGTAAGAAATACAGTTATATCCAGCCTGGGAAAATGTAGGCTGAGGCAGTGGGGAAAAAAATGAAAAAGTGGTTTGGCCAAGCCCTGACATAAATTGATTAAGGATGTTGTTTAACCTTCAATTCATAAGGATATTAAAATGAGTTTAGACTTATATTACTGGAAAGAGCCTAAATATTGCATAAAAAACTAATTTTTCCCATCCAGATTTTATGAAGAAATTTCACACATTTCTGCTTTCTCTGGCTGAGGTTGGAGGGACAAGTAGAGATCTTTTGGTAGATGTATCATCCAAAACCAGGTTCTATAAAAAAATTGCCTTCTGTACGTAGAATATCAGCATTTATGGGAAGAATCAATCCTTCCAATATATTCACATAAATAACATACCTTTTGAGGTGATCTCTGAGTAAGTGGTGGAAAATAAGCAGGTCAGAACACAGCTGAACAATGACAGGGGGTGAGGTCTTAGAAAAATATTCTTTGTTATTCTGCCGTGTTTGAATGACTCTCTTTCTTTTTTCTACTTCTTGACCTTTTACCAGGTGCCACCTTGGAAGAATACAGTTTATTAAATCCTCTGTTTAGGAAACACAACAATGTGGAGTTGCTCTACATGTGAGCCACAGCAGCAGCTACATCAATCAAGATCCTTATTCCTGGGTTATTTGTACTCCTCAGTGTTTAAAAGGAACTGGCCTCCATGATTCTCAACACCCCAAGCACAAACAAAGCTGTAATAACTCAAAACTTAATGAAAGCAAACTCTGTATAATACACACAGACCCTGAAACTCACAGGGTCTTTCAAGAGAAAATCTTAGTTCAGCCAAAACACGCAGACAAAAGAAGAGGTTTAAATCCCTTCCAGACGCGGAGGCATGAGACATAAGGATATGTTCTGTTTATTTAACAAGCCAGAGCTGGAGCAAGAGCCCTCACAATACAATTACAGTGGTAACAATAAAAATGCAGCAAACCAAGTGCTGCAGCCACAGAAAGACGAAGCCAGCGTCAGGATTATGGAACCTGCACACCCAGACGTTTTGATACATATGCCAGACATAGAGCTGTATGATAATACGAACACAATAAAACATGAGGAATCTAAATCCAAGGAATAGATGGAAAGGCATAGCTTCTCTGGTGAAACTACTTTTCATTGGAGGCTTAGCTCCCAGCTTTGTGTGGAGCAGCCACCCATTCCAAGTCACCCTCAGTTCATCCTCCACAGCAGCTTGGACGTGCTGCTCCTTCCTGTTCCATATGTGAGGAAACCCAGGATTAGATTGTTCTCCTGTGGAAAAGACAAAGTATTCCTTGGATGATGTCAGGATTGACCCTGTGATGGCAGCATCCACGGGCAGCAAGGTAAACACATCAGGGAGGGCTGACTGAAGAACATGTAGAAGATGAGTATATGAAGCCATTGCCCAAAAATATCTCCAAGAGACCAGCCAAGGGCCTGGCAGAACAGAAGTTCTGCTGCTGTGACACAGGATTTTACCCATAGCCTTTTCTCAGAGCCAAATCCAGGACTGGGAATACAAAGCAACAAAAAAGGTAGGACCGGAGAAAGTTTAGACCTAATGGACAGCTGAGAGAAATTAGAATAATGGTCCTGGTTGCTCCTAAAGGATACACAGCAGGCTTTTTTTCCCCAGAAATGTGAATCATAGAGAATCATGGATCAGACTGTGTAGAGCATTGTCATTTCAGAACTGCACTGTGTTTGCTAGCTAGGCTCTGCCTAAAGAACACGGGTCTGATGGAACACTGATGCTTCAGGATGCTGGATTTTGCTTCATAGAAGAATGCAAGGAGAATATTTTTTACTGAGTCAGATAGATTAACACCAGAACAGCAACTGGCTTTTAGGGCAATCCCATAACATATTTGAAAGACATAGTTTTATACAGCATACCAAAAAAAAAACAAGAAACCCCAAAAAACCACCACCACCACCACCACCACCAACAACAACAAAAAATCCAACCAACCAGAAATGCAATGGGTTTGGGATAAAAACATTGTTTCTGGACATGGTTTCCTTGACAATAGTTCAAATTTAAGGGCATTTTTAACACCGTTGGTGCAGAGACTTGCTTTAAATGGCCCATTCTTGAATTGGTCAGCTTACAACTAGAAGCAGGAAGAAACATTTTCTTTAGTTCAGAGAGGAAGGAGAAACCAACAGCAATACAAGCTGGTCTTCTCAATGCCATACCTGCTGAAGTCTGAGAATCTGAAGGCTGAAGTCAAGAAGATCTTAATCTGCCACCACCCCATGGGGTGTCCAAGGAAGGACTGGATGTGACAGTGCTTTGGCCTGGGGTGGCAAGATGGGGATTGGTCACAGTCTCACTTTAAAAGCTTGACTCCACATTCATCATAGAATAATAATACATGTCTGCATATTTAAACATCATGTAAAATTGTACAGGGAGAAGATTTGGCCTCCCTTCCCTCCATAATTATTCTTTTTACTCTTTCTTCAATTTCTTTCTGCTTTTTGTATTCACTTACCATTGGAGGTGGCTCCTGCAGAACCAACAGAGCACGTAGTCAAGTGAAGCTCACACATGAGTTTGTGTTTGGGGTATCCACTGCTTTAATAAAAAGGGAGAATTTCCTCTTTTCTACTGGTCAGCACCAGACCCAAGGAAGGTCTAAACTCCATGAGCCCTAGAGATCAAAAGAGCACTTTCAAGAGGAAGAACAGCGGGTAACTGTAAAGGAAGTTATAGCTCTTTGCCATTTAATGAAGTTAAATGTTTATAGACTCCAGGCTGAACTCAATTTTTTTTGGAAGTAAGATTTTTGCAACATAATTATATGCCCCTCAATGTTTTCCTGCTGGATTGTGAGTTATGTATAATTCCTTGTAATAATCTATAAATGGGTCATGGATCTGAGGCAGCTGAGACACCCCATTACCTGCCTCATTCACATGAGCACTATTGTTATTTATTCCCAAAAATAACATTTATGCAAACCTCCCACACTTAACATGATTGGTTTGGGGTTTAATCTTATACTTTTCCTCTACTCACAGTCAGATACTACTTGAAAACAACAGCAGCAACAACAAGGAATCCACTCACATTTCTGGACAGGGTCCAAGCACTCCTTGAGGATTGAACTAATGGTTTCCTTAAGCCAGGAAAACTTTCAATGTCTCATCCAGAAAATATTACGTGAGCAAAAGCTCAGGTCAGCTGTTACCTGCCGAGTCTGAAACTGTTATCAGTTGATTTTTTTATTCTTCCACATGGGGGTGGAAGTAACACACACAAAAAAAAAAAAAAAAAGAGGTTGAAATGGTCTTTGTAAGCAGGTGAGTGTAAAAATCTCAGGCCGTTTACAAGCCACCACAGAAACCTGTTTTAATTTAGTTAAATTCAGAGAATTTATTTAACAATATGGGATTTTTTCCTTCCTGCAGTCTCTAAACTCTGTGTTCAGCCTAATGAACCAACTCCATGTGCATTGAACATACGACGTTTTGCAAAGAGACCTCCAAGAAACCCCCACCAGCTCTCCTGCACTGTTGCTCGATGGCTTTCCTGCAGGCATGCAGCTAAGAAAATTTGTGTAATAGCTGGGAGATTACAGGCATTTTATGCTTTAGGAACCAGAGTGCATAGCAGGCAGCACCAAGGTAAGTGTCTAATTAAGTAATAATGATATAAGGTATCTGAGCAAAGATGACAGCAAATTTCTTTCCATAAAAGGCTGGTTAATCCCAGTTACAGCTACTATAGAAAAATCAGACAGGCCTCTGTTTTTCCCATTATATCTCACTCTTGGCTTCTCTCTTAAAGCTTTTCTGCGCTCTGCTTTCATGTGATTCCTCTGTCAGAGCCCCTAGTCTCTGTTCTAGGCAGCCACTCCAAGGCCTCACATGTCCTCCTGTGGCCTCCATTTGTGTCCCCACAGCCTCTGGACACAGGTCTGGCTCAGCTCCAGGGCCTGGCCTGACAGGCCTGTGTCAAACCCACAAAATTTTTTGACCTTTTATGACTTTTTGGGCTACCTAAAAGCAGAGGCCAGACAGAATTAAGAGAATGAAAAGCTGTTATATTTATTGAAGGGCCTTCAGGTACATTTTGGGCAGACAAAGCCCATCCAGGGGCTATATCCAAAATGGACAATGGGTCACAGGTTTTCACACTTTTATAAGTTTGATCTATTTGCATATTGGGGATTAATCTTCCAATTACAGCTTCAAGTAATGAAGTTGTTTACCCCCCATTTGCTCCCCCCAAACTCACTTTTGTTTCCATCTCAGGGCCTGGGCAGTGAGGTGTCCTTGATTGCCAGGCCTGGAGAGGAATTGTTGTGTCTGCCCAAAATGGGAAAGCAGCAGCTCACACTGAATATGGAGTTTAGAGTTACACAGTAAAGAACTGCAGGATTACAAATGTATGAGCAATACAAAAGCTAAAATCCTGAGGCATCACCTTGACCCCACCCAGCAGAAGGCAGGAGAGTGGCTCCACCACCACCCTCAATCCTCTCTAAATTCACTGATCTGCAAATGGCTTTGCCAATCCCAAACAATCGCCCCAGCTCTGCAACGAAACGCTTCCCCTGGCCCACCCTCTCTCCTTCCCACTCACTCCTCCAAACAAAACACCCCTGAGTCTCTTTCCATCAGACCAGGAGACTACAACAGACATATTTAAACTCAAATAAAATAAAGGCACGTCCCTTATGGCCAAAGTGTAAAATGTCATTTAAATAATCTTTCACAAAAAATTATTAAAAAAAAAAAAACCCACAAAGTACCCTGTCATAAATGAGTGATTCTTAATGCAGCCAGTGATCAACAAACTCACTTCCTAATTAAGTGTAGGAGTGTAATGAGGAACAGGGCATCCTTTGTTTCACCAGCCTGTGTGAACTCCAGCCACAAGTCCCCAGACTCCCCTAACTCCTGCATTCAGAGCTTGTAATTAGTACACAGGGAACCAGGTACTGCATCAGCTGCCCCTCGGACAGTGGCTCCATTCAGCACCAGCCAGATGTGAGGAGTGTTCAAAGGGTGCCGACTGACTACACACTGCATGGTGTTGTGTGACACCATAATCTCTGGTTTCCAGCCCCACAGTCAAGAGCCACTGTCATTTTTAATGCATTCTAATCAGCTGGTAAGCTTTACAGAGAGGTTCAGCCATGCAAGTAGAGCTACTGGTGGAGGACAGGTTGGTTAGGGTGCCTAATATTTCCTAAACTACCCCCAGCTTCATAAGGTATTATATATTCATGCCAGCATAATAAAAATTGGATCATGGCATATGCAATAATTTTAACGCAGTTTCAAATGTGCCTGTTTTAAAAGTTAGCCCTCAAAATAAAAGGGAAAATGGGAAAATATACACAGAAAAGCATCATGAGGAGCAAAGGAAGGTGAGGTACCAGGAAGCCTCCAAGGGAACCTCACTCAGATGTCCACCTCTCTTATCCCTCTCTGAGCAGTGAGCCACTGTTCCCCTAAGTTTCCATCCCAGAAAATCCAACCTCTGAGGCAGCAGACAACATTCAGAGGTCAGGAGACGCTCTTACCTCCCTTGCAGAGCATCTTAGCTCAAGGTTTTGAATGATCCCAGTAGACTCAGCCAGGCTGGCAGCCACCAACTAAAGGGTATATCCCCTCAACCAGTCAGTAGAAGTTGGTGGTAGAAGGTAGAAAGTGGTAATAAACTATTTTATTATAAAGTAATATTAACACTATGTGGTGTAAACTGCTCCTCTGGCAGCCGGAAAATGGATTCCACCTGTATCTGACAGCTTTTCTGCCCTCCAAGTAAGACAAGATGTGTGTGTTCAAAGCCCCTTCCCAGCCACAAAATCAGCAGCTTTCTCTCTTTCTCTTTCTTTTCCACTAAATAAAATTGCTCATACAGGAGAGCTGTGATGCAGCACTTAATGTAACTCCCTTAAATGATTTGCATAAGCGCCTGTAAGAATACCAGTCCAATACTGACCTTAAAAGGAATGTTACAGAAAAGTTTGTGCAGATTTCACAGGCCTGCTCTGGTCTGGGAAAATATTGACACATGGCATAAAAGAACAGCAGATAAATTAGTGATCATTACAGAGAACTATTAACAAATTATGAACTGCAAATGATCTGAGTTAGCATATAGACTGAGGGGCCACTGGCTATTACATGCCCACATTAATAATTTGCTGAATTAGTTGAAACATGATAATAACAACACATTCAAATAGAAATATAAAGTTTGATTGTAAAATAGGACAGAAAGCAAAACTAGGTTTGTTGAATGTAAATTGTACCATTTAAATATAATTAATTAATTAATTAATTCTAATTAATGGTGAAACAGACATGTAAGGGGGACATTTTCTAAATCTGTGTGCACATATCAGATGCCATCAGATGAAAAACCCTTGTTGAAGAAATTAATTCTCTATTCTTATCATGTGCTGCAGCAGCAGCCCAGTACTCATACTTGCAGACAAGCAGGTCATTCATCCAGAAGCAATCTTCAAACTGGGAAGCATTATCAAGTTGTTCATTCACTTTGTTTCTTTTGAAGATGAATGAGCTCAGGCTACCTCTGGAGTAATGTGGTGATGAAATCCTTCATCTGGTCTGTGCCTCTCAGCCACCCAGAGATAAATTTCACTGCCCCTCACCCAGCTACCCCAGGTTAGCCTGATCCAGGTTGCTGCAGCACAGAGGATCAGAAACAAAAGGCTTTCCCAAACACCATCCCTGAAACTCACATATGGATGGAGTTTAAGCAAGAAAGGATGAAAAAACTCACCACTCCCATCCTTGGCAAGACCCATTTATCCTCTTAACCAGGCATACCTGTGCCTCCAGCAGCTTTCCTCCAGTGATGATCTAATGATTGATAACACAAGTGTAAAGGTGGGGGGAATGTAGTTATGAGGGAGACAGCTTTTCAAGTAGCACCTCTCTTCCAGAGAGATGATTACACATTCCCCACAAAATGAATAATGCTGCTTATTATGTGCTAGGGAACATCAGGCACCACTCAGATGCATCACTCATCTCTTTTTCCAGGTCAAAATCAATGTGAGGAAAAGTGATATGACATGGGCATTATAGACTTTTTAACAATACTAATACAGAGGAATTATTAATGACACACCCATTGATCTCGAAGGAGACTGGTGCTTGCTCTCAAGATGCTGGTTTGAATGTGCAAGAATAGGTGGGCTGCAACAGCTCATAACACATGTTTTCAGGATCTGACCTGCCTTTTTCTGGAAGTGCTTCCTCCTGCTGTAGTGGGAGGCCATCAGAAGCACACACCCAGATTATCTGGAGCTGAGTGATGGCAAGTGAGAGCACTGTATGGAAATCCCCTGACCTGTCCCAGCTGCTACCCAGAAATCATACTCCAAGGAGCCTAACACATAAACAGGAATTTATATTTTTTGTCAAAAAACAGGTATCCCAAAACCTGTCACAGTCATGTGTTCAGTATGTTATAAATAAGTTTTCCACAAGCCAATTAACAATTAACAAAATTATGATTTATTATCAATTGCTTACAAATCAGATAGTTGACTGACCGAGAGGCAGCCTCGAGCCCAGGATCGATGCTGGGTGAATGTAAAGCCTGGTCTCTCTTGCACCAAGCTAACCCCATTCACGAATGTGACATGTTGGAGCAGAGTTTTATACTCTGTTTCAGTCCTCAGGCTCAGTTCTTTGTCTTTCCACAGTGTCCTCCATATTCATGTAGATTTCTTCCAGTTTCTTCTCATATTCATGTTGGACCCCTTTCAGTGTTCCTCTTGGTGAAAAGCCTCTTCCAAGAAGCGATGGATGTATCTTCCCAGTTATGGGAACTCGGCATTCAGCTTGGTTATCTGCAGGATACATCTTGATCGCCCATCTGTACCAGGTGTTCCCTGGGCAGATCGGCAGTGATGGGCGTTCTCCTGTGTTGGGCTAACTTCTTGTTAAAATGTTAATGTGTGTCCCTCCACCCATTTCATGAGTTTCTGTTACACTGTATTCTAGTCTGGCCCTGAGTGTTCAAATGTTAATAACACCTCCTCCACCCATGGCTGCTTCATGTGCTGCATGTGCTGCATGTGTATGTGCTGCAGCAGCCTGATAACATGTTAATTTGTCCTTCCACCTGCAGGCTTCTGGCGACAATGGCCAAAACCCTGACATCTGACATCTGTTAGGATGCAGACACTTGGAATTCCTTTCCCTCTGGTTTACCTCACCCAGTGTAGTTGCTTACTATTTCTAATATATTAAAAAATATTTATTTCAGCATGAATTATCAATTACTTATAACAAGTACATGGTAAAAGAAAACAATTTCCTATAAAATGAAACAGGCACAGGTTTGTTTAAATCAATGGGTCTGCACCACAGAGTTTGACTGATATTCCTCTTGTCCCTTTCTACTTCTTTCCTCATCACCTGTGCCCATGAGTCACATTGAATGGCTTCATTTGGTCCTGTCTCAGTTTTCCCCCTCTCTTTTCTAAGGTGGATTCAGAACTCAGAAAAGTTGGCATTCAGGATGTGCTCATGACTCACAGAATCACAGGCTGGAAAAGACCTGTTCATCAGGTCCAACCCTAGACTGAACACCACCATGTCACTAAATATGCCACAAAGTGCCATGTCCACTCTGAACACCTCCAGGGATGGTGTCTCAAGCATTGCCCTGGGCAGCCTGTTTTAGTGATTAACCACTCCTTCAGCCAAGAAATATTTCCTAATATCAAATCCACTTGATTTCATGTTAGGAAATAAACAAAACCAATTAAATACATAAAACTTCCTTTGTGTTAAAAGCAGCACAAAAATCACAGACTTCTGTCAACCAATTACTGATTTTGTTATCCTCAGTGCTGCTGTTGAAAACTTCAGCTCAATGGATGAGATTTTTGCAGGGCTGGATTTCCCTAACCAGGAATCCTTGAGGCAAAAAGAAATCTCCAACCAAAGTGAGTAGAGAGCAGGGTTGGGCTCCCAGCTCGGTTTATTCACAGCAGATTGATGGATCTCAGCTGATGCCTTTTTCTCTGGCCCTAAAGATACAAGTCAGACACAGCTAGGGTGATGGAAAGGGTACATATGAGGATCCTCAGGTACACAAATTTGTCAGGTAGAAAAGGCTGAAGATGCACACTCCACTTAACTAACATGTACAATTCTTATGGATTCTGCAAATTAGCATACCTGACAAGAACTCCCCTATTTTAAACCCTCCTGGTGAAGTAATTTCCCCAGCTCTAGCACCTTCTAGGTGGATGAGATCCAGGCCCTGTTTTCAAAATCTGTCTTGGAAACCTGGTTTCAGCCTTGGAGAACCAAGACAGCACAGGGATCTTGGAATTTGTTTTGTTTTTCTGCCTAGGAAAATGTTGAAGCTAAGCTAANTCAGGTAGAAAAGGCTGAAGATGCACACTCCACTTAACTAACATGTACAATTCTTATGGATTCTGCAAATTAGCATACCTGACAAGAACTCCCCTATTTTAAACCCTCCTGGTGAAGTAATTTCCCCAGCTCTAGCACCTTCTAGGTGGATGAGATCCAGGCCCTGTTTTCAAAATCTGTCTTGGAAACCTGGTTTCAGCCTTGGAGAACCAAGACAGCACAGGGATCTTGGAATTTGTTTTGTTTTTCTGCCTAGGAAAATGTTGAAGCTAAGCTAAAATATGAGGCTACAAAGCTACAAGTGTATGTGTAAGGGATAAAGAGAATGTATAAAAGAGCAAGAGGGTAAAACCCAAAACAGCATCACAACCATTCATGTGGAAAAGCCTGGAGGCATCAAAAACAAGGAGAAGGAGACATCCCTGACCTGGAATTATCCTGAACCCGTTTGGGGTGTGCTGACAGGCAGTAGCTGGGAGGGAAGCTGTGGTTATTGCTACGTTAACAGGTCTCTGTAAATCCATCATATTCTAGGGGTCCTTTTGTGACATGTGGGAATTGAAATAGGTGGAAAACAGGAAATACACACCAACAATAAAAGGGCATTTTAATCAGAAACATACTTGGTGAGAGCAAGGGGTGATTTTAGCTTGAAGAACTGCATACAACCCCAAGCTGGGTTTTTTGAAATGAGCCACAGCAAACTTTAAAGATCAGACCAAGAAAATATCCCACCATGTGAAGATAAAATTCCTCTTACAGGGTTAACCACAGCAAATCTAAACCAAATCCTTATTGTTCCAAACCATACTTGCAATCTGACTGAAGGAAACACAACTGTGTTGCTAATAATCTAATTCAATTCACTTAACACTGCATTATTAAAACTTATTTTGTACAAGGCACTTGAAAAGCTCCGTAGTCAAAAATGTCTTTTGGGAATAAATCATTCACTGTTAAATGTAGTGACAAGTATTTTTTGAGTTGATTTCACAGCTGTCATTAGCAGGAAAATTCTGCTTAAATTTGAGTTGTTACTAACAGAATCACATTTAAAACTGCCACATTTAAATGAGCATTTTGTGAATCCCATTTAGTGCCAGACTGCAGACTCAGGGAGATGCATGTCATGGAAGTCCTTCAGTGTTTTTAATTTCAACACTCCTTTGATATTTCCACATTTTAATGGACACAGGTACTAATGACTTTGGGGTAGTTTAGCAACTGACAGATGCACTTTGCTAGTAAAAGTTCATTATTTTACCCAATATCATATGACCATAAAAAACCAGAAAAGGCAAAAGCAAAGAGTAAGGAAGGAAGAGACATAGAGAAGGAACAGAAGTGATGATTTATGGTAAAATGAGGTATGAGGCTGGCAAAGAAATTATATTGGAATAATAATCTATACAGGTCTTCTCTTGACCATAACTCTCATAAAGAGCTGCTCTGGAAAAGAGAAGGGTGAGGTTTCCAAGACTGAGATTAATTGATCACTAAATGAAACAAAATATTGGTAGGTTTCAGAGATCCTGTAATCACAACAACAGCCATGCTAATGACTCACACTGAAGGCACCAGAATCTGCAGAATTTAGTAAAAAAAAATAAATGTCACTGAGGAGTGGGGTTTTCAGGATCTCTTTATCCATCAGTCATCACCTGGAGCCAGTTGATAACACCACAGGTGTAGATGCTTATCTGTTATACCCAATATCCAGACACATAGAAAGGTTAAGCTACTCTTCAGGGAACACCATAAAAGTATATTGTCTTGACAAAAAAAAAAAAAAAAAAAAAAAAAAAAAAAAATAAAAACCACAAAAACAAAAAAAACC
>VZRH01004156.1:33395-69536 GCA_013397555.1 Urocynchramus pylzowi | reverse complement strand
AAGGAAACAAAAAAAAAATAAATTGTAAAAAAAAAAAAAAAAAAAAAAAAAAAAAAAAAGACAAATTAAAACCACACACACAATGCCATATTTCTTGTCCTGAGTCAGCTGCATGCAGGATTCTGTAATGCCACGGTTTTATGTAACTGTGCTTGAGATCACAGTTCTGAAACACTGCAGAATTTAAAGTGGAAGTCTGAAAAGTACAAACTAGATCCCTGAATCTTCCCACTGCCTGCTGGAATTCCTGAGGGAAACCCTTACTCTTCCAGACTGCTTCAGCTGTTTGAATAAACAAAAGAGAAATGCAGAAGCACAGCTGGCATAGCACGTCCTCCTTTTAAATGACAAGTCATATCTTCACATGATTTCAGATCATTAACTGATTGTGCATCCACAAAGCATCTGGTTCAAGAGCTGTTAGCTGCTGTTCCAATGCCCATAGCAACAGTTACAGGCCCCAAAATAATCAAATTACTGATTTTCTAAAGACTTATGAGAAGGTGTCTTTTTCCCTCATGTCAAGACAATCACACTCTCCCAGGGTTTTTTTCCCATTCACAATTCCACCTCCCAAAAGACTGAAGAGTCAGTGTCTTCTTTCAATTTAAAGAATGGCCATTTTAATCAAAATGGTGTCTTCTCAACAATCCTGTGCTGATTTAAATGCTCATCTCTTCCCACTTGCCTCTTATTATATGACCACTCTCCTGGAAAGCCTGGAAACAGGGAGCTCCCTGGAGGAGGGAGTGGAAGGAAAGTGCTGACTTTTTGGGGTCACTCAGTGTTTTGTCCCTCCATAATTAAAAAGGGAGTTCCATTCAAGGCACTGCAGCTATCTCTGTTACAGAAATTTTTGGAAACCTCCTGAATTTCCATTTAGGAAATGAGATTTTTAGGAATTGGATGGACGGGTAAGGAAGCACATGCTAATCAGATCTATGGTGTTCAGTAAGCTGGGACAAAACCTTCAGGATCAGCATCTGGAGGGTGTGCAGGCTCTCAGTCAGCTCACAGGAGGTTCCCTGGATGGTGACTCTCTGGATTGCAGCTTCTGTTTTAGGAGGAGTTTATGCTGAATCACTTCTTTCTTGCTTTTTCAAGGATCTTTGTTGATAACCCTGGAAGGTCTATCAAGCCTCAGAAGATGGCTCAACTTCAATAGTTATTTCATTTTAAGGTTAATGTGTACATATTGCAGTATTCTCTAAGGAGGGTAGCAAAAAAATTGTCCATAGTGATAGGTATTCTAATGCCATATATGTGTGAAGAGAATGCTGCTTGTTTTTCTGACAGATTCATCATCTACTTGTTATCAACCTTATAATTTTATTGATATTTGCCTTTTCCTCTGCGATCTCACAGAACATCCCTTCTAAGACAGGAAAAAATCACATTTATTAATAGCCTTTTTGCTGCAGGCACAAGGAAATCACTTACAAGAAGCACCAGGAGCATCCCTTGCACAGAAGTACAAAATTAAACCTGGAACTCCCAGCATTGAATGTACTTGCCTGCAAATAAATAATTTAAGATACTCAGAGGTGCTGTTTCATACTAAAGCTAGTGCAAGGTGAAAAGCATAAATCCTATCACTGATTAAGGTGGATGATCTAAATCATTAAATGTTTTGTTTAGTTTCCCATGGGGATAGAATTCACTGAAGATAAAAATGACAGGACCACTGCAAAAATATCAGATAAATTTTCCAGCCAGTTATGCAAGCAGAACAGATATTGAAAAATAGCTCTGTGGAGTTCTTTAAAACAACTTAAGATCTTTCTGATACCTCAGTGTCCACGCCACTCTGAGAGACTGTTTAGATGCCAGACTGTGTGATTATCTGTCATGAATTGGAAGGCAGAAGTGATGAGACCTTGTAAGGAGAAAGAATTATCCTTCTTCTTAGGATTAATTTTTAAGCTTTTATGTTTCTACATTTGGCATTTGTTCATGTTGCCTTGTGGCTTTTAGGTACTCAATGAAAATAGGTTTGGAAATTTACACTATTCAAGAGAGAGAGCCAAGAAAATGTTGGTGCTTTAAGAAGAGGTAACAGAAGTGTATTTTTTTTTTCTTTGAATTCGCTTTGAATAATAAAATCTACTTGTAGGAAGGGACATACATTATTTAAAGTTTCATCTTTCACATGGAAGATAAATCTGAAACATTAACCACATATGGTTATCAAATAACTTGTGTGACTTTGCACAGGAGCTGCAGTATTAAACTGCCCTGGGTCTATTGTGCCTGAGGAGGAGGGGAAAAAATAAAAATCCTTGATATTTGACCTCTTAGGTTCCTGTATGAAAGAGCACTTGAAAGATTCCTGACAAGAGCCACAGCACACAGCCTGTGGCTATGGCAGCACAGGGAGATGCCCCTGGAGCTGAGCACAGGGTCTGAGCACGTCCTATGGTCCACCTGGTGGGGTATTCCTGGATTATTCTTTACTGAGATTTCACGTGAAAGACCTTTCTTTTGTGGTGCTTCAGGAGGGCTGGCACATCTGGCAGGATGGGATGGCCTCTGGTGTGGGAAGGGTTGTTGGGTGGACACCACATCCTCACTCCCACCCTACAGCAACAGTTCAAGTGTCAGGCATTGGGCTGGGGATCCTTTCACAAGCACAGCGGGAGGACAATGAAGAATTAAAAATAAAACAGCTTCAAAAACACTAGGCAAATCTGAGCAGAGTGGCCTGAAACCTTAGACCCATGAAAAAGTGATCACAGAGGGCTCCTGCGTCCCTCTCCAGCAATGACACCTGCGATGGATGTGGCAGCTGCACCCGGTTTGCAATGTGCTCCACATCACGGGGAGCTGGCTCCTTCCCCGGGGTCCTCCAGGCTTCCCCAGGCTGCAAAATGGGAGAGGCAGAGCTCAGAGAGGGCGGGAGGCGAGGGCAGGGTTGGGGCAGGATGGGTGGCAAGGATGTCCCAGGGACCAGAGGGAAGCCACAGCGCTTGCTGCTGAGCAGAAAGTCACAGAGCTGGCCCAGAGCCAGGCTCACAAGAAGGCTGAGAGGCTAGTGGCAGCCTTGTTTACAAACCTTTTTATTCCTACAGTCTCTTCCCTAGCTGCTCCAAGCTTATGCTGCTTAAAATGATGCATTGCGCCATTTTATTTTCTTTTCAAATTCAAATAAATCACAATTTTTGTTCTTAAAAGCCCATTTTAAGGGAACTCAGTACAAGGGAATGCTCTAAGCAGATCCATCTCAAGCCACAGATTGTCTCACAACACCATGAAGGGGCACACAGTCCTACAGCTGATCCAAAATGGATTCCAATTAACAGAAGCAATTATTAGTCCCCCACCCCTGCCATTTATTTAACCTGATAAAAACTGTGGCTCAAATAAGTGAAAAGCAGAAATTTGTAGATGAAACACTATAAATAGGAGTTTCCTGTGTCTTTAAACTCACAAGACAAATACAGTAGCTGCAACAGCAAGGGAAAACAATGGCAACAGGAATGCAGCCATCTCCTCTCACAGCCCCTCACTGATCGATCCTTTCTCATATCATTTCACCCTTCTGTCATGTCTTTGCTATGCTAATAGCCACAGCCTTCAGCTGTCTCTGGTTTCTGAACATCAGCTTAAACTGAAAAACCTTTAGATGTTTTCCCATTTGAAGAATTTATCTCTGCCAGGGAAAAAATTCAAAACATACTGTATTTGACTGTTTTAAATTGAAAATTACCTCATCCTGTAGCTTCCTCTCTTGTTCCACACTCCAGTAGTCCAGAGCTGCAGTTGCATGGCAGTGATGAGCGTGCTCTGATCACACTCAGGACAATAAAACAACTCTTTCTAATTTAATAATATTTAAAATTACTAAAAAACAAATTAAAATGAGGATACCATTTCAGGAAAGGAGGGACACAAAAGTACTTCCAAAAGGAGAGAAAAAACAGTAATAAAGTTTTTCATGCACTTATAATACAAACACCTGTTTCAGGAGGGTTTGCCCTGGACCTTGCAATGCCCCCAGAAGCAGATTAGCAATTGTTCTCACTGCTACTCTGAGTTTTGGGAGAGGAGAGAACTCCTGAGCTATACCAGCACAGCAGGACAAATTCCAGGCTTTTGTCTCCCCTGTGCCACATGCACTACGTTATGCTAACAGCCTACAGGTCCAGGCCTCCTTCACCTGTGTTTTCACAGGAGTTCTTACCTGTACACCATGCACAGAGGGCCAGCAGGGCAGTAAATACATATATTACCACTCTTCTCACCCAGTGCTGGTCCACAGAAAATGCTATTCTGTGCAAAACTGGAAATCTGTCTTTCCTGTTGTGAGAAAGGATGGCGTGTGGACACCATTAACATTGGCACTCACAAACAGCACCGACGTAAAATTAGATTAAAAAATTGTTTAACCTTCAAAAAGTAGCTAGTGTTTCTCCATCCATCCATCCATCCATCCATCCATCCATCCATCCATCCATCCATCCATCCATCCATCTTCATCCTCTGTTGGGATGAAGAAACAAAATCCCTGATGTTGCATTGTCTCATCTCTGCACAGTACACAGTAATTCCACAGCTTGTAATGTAGCAAATAATTTGGCTGGTGAAAACATGAGTTTCCAGAAGCGCAAGTCATTCAACCCCAAGATGCGAATTCAAACAACATAATAATGAGAGCACAACATAAACCACATAAACCAAATTCTAGTCCCTAGGCTAGAGGGAGCAGACTCCTGAACTGGAAAGGAAACAGCAGCTAAGGGCTGAATCAAAGTGGGGAAAAATTTAAATGATAGATACTACAAGTTGTAAAAGAGCAAGAGTAGCTCTTTTGTCAACAAAGAACTTGTAAGACCAAAGCAGACTGCCAGAAACACTCAAAAAGTATTTCTCAGTCCTTTGAAGTGCCACATTTAATAGTTTCTTATCAGCAGAGGTTGAACCTCAGGAAAGACAAGATCAGCATATGGATGTTGGAGCTGAGTGAGGAGGTGACCCTCTGAAAAGAGCCTTTGTGCTGTG
This sequence comes from Urocynchramus pylzowi, assembly GCA_013397555.1. NCBI lineage: Eukaryota > Metazoa > Chordata > Aves > Passeriformes > Fringillidae > Urocynchramus > Urocynchramus pylzowi. The sequence goes on along the minus strand of VZRH01004156.1, from coordinate 64,538 downwards.
ACTGAGCACAGAGACCTTGCTGCTGTCTAAGGAGACATAAAAACCTGACTCCAAGGAAGAGCTATACATGCTGTGGAGAAAATATGATGTTAAACATATATTTTTGTATTGTACTCAAAGTCACAGAACAAATTAGAGCAGCCCCATAGTCACTGACAAATTACTTGAGCTGATTATTTATGTATACCTATATCCCCTAAGTGCACCAATAACAGGGCTCATGATTCCAATGCCTAAAACTGAGGAAATAATGTCTGGATGCCAGACAATGCCAAAATATTTTCAACATCTCATGCCAAAGTAAAAACTGCACAGCAAAGTTACAAGTTGCATAGGGAGGGTAGGGAGATCAAGAAACTTTGGGGACCAGCCAAGATGAGTGAGGATGTATTTTGTAACCTAAATCACTGCAGAATTGTATCAGTGACACCAGAGGAGATGTCACAGAGTTGTCACAGCCCATAGTGTCCTGTGACTTGTATGGGACACTGGGGTAACTCAACTTGCAGCAACTAAAACCTCACCACAGCCTACCTGCAGGACACAGGGCAGTAAGAAAGGAAACAAAAACAAGACCATGTCAATGGTATAAAGGTATCGCAGCTTTGCTACTCTGAGGATGAACACTTAGTTTTAGGTGTCCCCTGCAGCTTTAGAAAAACAGGATAATAAAACCCACAAAATTTCCACTCACAAATGCATGCAGCTGCCTGAGAGATGTGCTCTTCTGACCCCCAGAAAAAAAGAGAAATACATTCTTCTCTAGCTCTGAGGCTTATTTACTTAATTTCTACTTCCATGCAGGAATTTGCTTTACTCTCTTTTGGAGTGTTTCTTCATCTTAATGCCTGCAGGGAACCTCCAGCAGAGACATCCCCAGCTTCATGCAAACTGCTGACAATGAGCACCTAAAGGAACAGGAGGTGGTGAATATAAAAACTATCATGCAGAGAAGCTTACTTTTAAGCAAATTGTTCCTGTTTCACAGAAAAGAGTGACAATTCTTTCTTTCTTAGTAAAATGGAGTGGAGAGGTTACTGAGAAAAAGCTCAAGATTATTCAAAGTTTTGTCTTGAAAGATAAAGCAGGAGTCTCAAACAAAATACATAACACGATAAATATAAATGAATAGGGGGTTGATTTCTTTTTTTTTTTTTTTGCCTCCCAGTGGAAAAAAAAACCCAAACAACAATAGCATCTCTTAATTAAACCCTGATGGTTTTTCCTCCCTTTTTATTTACTGTGGTTTATTGAGATCCTGGGGTATTTTGTCTGCAGACAAATCTCTGGTTTATAGCACGAACTACATATCAGGGCTGCCATCAAAACACACCTACAGCCACTCTGTGCCCTGCTGAAGGCCAGGTGTGCAGGGAGCAGCAGAGCTGTGTCCCCCAAGGAATAAAATGCAGATGTGGGGACAGTTCCTGCAGGGCATGAACTGCCAATACCCTCCGATTTGGGCAAACACTTGGGGATTTTGGCTGTTGTGCAGGAGGCAGGTTTTCCCAGGCAATGTTCAGAGCAGGCCTGCTTTGAGGAACAGCCCAGAGCTGAGTTGTGTCCTCTAGATGTCTTGTGAAGGCTGACCTAGAACAGAGGCTGGACAAAGTTAAAGAATAAAGCAGGGATTTATTAAAAGGCCTCAATGGATCCACCCTGGGCAGCACAAGAGCCCAGCCAGGGCTGCACCCAAGATGAACCAAAATAGTCCCAAAATGCACGGCTGCTCACGGGGTCTCTCACTTTGATCAGTTCTTCTCCATTTGCATCTTGGAGTTCATTGTCCAGTTCCAGCTTTAGCCCATGAAGTCCCATCCTGCTTGTTTTTCTCTCTTCAGCCCACATTGTTTGTGCTCTTGGGCCTGAGATTTGGATCATTTGTCCTTGGTCCCCAGCTGGAGAAGGAATTGTTTTGTCTCCCTGCTCTGTGAAGAGAGCTCACCATCCCCTTATATGAAGCTCAGAAGTACACATTAAAGCAGCACAGAATTGCTGCTTTTATATTTTTATATGTGAAAAATATAAAAGCTAAAACCTGAGGCATCACTCTGAGTTGTTGTTTGAGTGCTCCGGGGCTGGAGCTCTGCTCCCCACCACAGCCCACATGGGTGGGAATGGATGGGACGTGTGACACAGCCAGAGTCACCCAGGGGCCCTCCTGCTCCAGCAGCTACCACAAACCAGCCTGGCAGAGCCCCAGCTCCCAGCCAGCCCTACCACTCCCCTGAGTTTGATCTCTTGGAGTTGACAGTCTGACACAAGGATCCAAAACAAAGCAACAAAAAGCTGGGAAGGGCAGCATTAATTGTGCCACAGCCACTGGGGAAAAAACAAGGAGAGAAGTGATGAGAGCAAGGTGGTTTTGCTGCCTCTGTTCTGGCTGTGCTGCCAGTCACACATCCTGCCCATGGGCTCTGTCCAGGCCAGGGAAGACAAGTCATAAAAGAAGCCATTTGAGGTTGTTTTTCACCAAAAAAAAGCTTCATCTAAATGAACACATAAAGACATAAAGAGTGAATAAGCCGACCTTTAACTCACGCCTCCAACCTTCAAGGGTTTCCATTATTAAATAGGAAGCTCCTCCCCATCCAGCTGTTGGCAGGTGCCAGCTGTGCTGCTGGTGACCTGTCCCAGGGCACAGCTCTGCTCTGACACCTGCCCATCACCCTGGGACATGGGAGGGGAAGGGACACCTCCAGATTGACTCAGCACTGGAAGCAGAGGCACCACCAGACAATTCCACTGTGCCTGCCAGCTCTGGCAATGGGAGCTTTTATATGGATGGCTATTCATTAAAATCTGGACCAGGACCAGGCAGATGCAGATGGAAATTGGAAATGCCTTTTTTTTTTTTTTTAATTTTTTTTTTTAATTATTTTTTTTCCCTTCTCATGGACTTATTCCAAACCTGAGCTCTAGGTCCCAGTGTATACCCTCTTACCAGCAGGTTCCCAAAGAAAAAGAATGGCTTACAACAGTTTTATAAATCCCAGCTGTTTAGAAAACTCCGATCACTCACTCCACCCCCCAAATCTATGGATAACAGCCCAAACAACATATGTTTTTTCACTAGTGACAATGCACAATAGGCATTGAGATAACCAAGAATACTACAATGGGTAGTAGTTCATTTGTGAGTGAACTTTTAAACCCAATTCCCTGCTTTGTTACACAAGCTAAACACAGCTATTACACTCCAAAATTACCTGATATCAAGTTATCCCAATGAGAATTGGCATAGAACAGCAAACAGACAGATGCTCTTCCATATGAAAGGTCTGACATGAAGCAAGAGTAAATGTTAACTCCTTGCTTGAATGTTGAACTTCTGTTTCCAGCTGTAGTAAGCAGAAATAGCAGCAACTGGAAACCAGGAGAAAAGTCATAATTTTATTTTTTTGTTTTTTTCTTTATTTTGGAGACGTTGTCTACCTCTTTGGTTGGCCTCATGTGCTAGTTCAGGATTTGTACTCCCTGCAGGACAATAAATGTGTTCAAGGCAATAAATATCCAGAAAAGAGAAGGAGACACATGTTGTATGAGGAAACTTCATGCTTAATTGAGGTTTTTCTGTGTCAGTAGAAATCAGGATTGAGACTTTTACACAGCCCACCAAATGATGATCAGATTGAGGAAAGAAGGCAAAAAAATTTTGATTTGCCAATCCCTGGAACAGCCAGACATGAGGCTAAAATGCTCATTAAACACATTTCTCCAGATAAAGGTGCAAGTGCTTTAAAATCACCAGTGTTTCGAGATAATTAATGTCTCTTTTTTGGGGGGAAGAAAAAAATAGAGCAATATTTGAATGCAGGAGGAGCATTCACTACAGCATGCTGCCCTGGATCCTCATGCAGGGAGCACCAACCATTACCGAGCTGCTCTCCTCGCCGGTGTGCTGTGAAAGGGTTTCATGAGCCACAAAGTGTGTTTTGCTCTCTTGGTGGAACAGAAGTCCTGGGGGTAAAAACGGCTTGTGTTGTTTCTGCCGCTGTGAACTGGGCCCTCAGGGGTACATTTTCACCACAGCTCATGCGGATTTGGCTGCTTGAGTCCCATTGGTGTTGATGGCCCTCATGTAGATAAAACCCCACCAAGTGCTTGCAAATGTGTCTCTGGGTGTCTGTAAAGCACCTTTATCTGTTCAAATCCTATTGACTGACCCAGTGTGGTGGTGGTTCCTGTCCCCAGCCAGCTCTGGGGTGCTCTGGGGGTTTGAGGAGTGCACAGGAATCCATTTGGGAATTCCTGCTGCATCTCCCTCTCCAGTCCTGCTTCTACCTGGCCTGGTCCTCTGGGTCAAGGTTGCAATAAATGCTAGAAGAAATTGTAAGAGATGATGCCAACTCCCCTCATACAGGTCCAATTCTAGTAGCTGGAAGCGCCTCTCACCCTGGGTGCAGCACTGGTGTAATTCCAGAGGACCACAGAAAATATGAGCAGAGACACAATGATGTCCCCACCCTCTCCTTCACATTGTGGTGGGAAGAGGGGGAAGTTTGATAAAATCTGTCCTTCTGCAGTGGCTTGGCACAATGACATGTTTGACAGCAGCCTGAACTTGAGCAGTCCCACTCAGGTTTGCAAAATCTTTTTAAAATTGTTATGTACCTTGAAATTGTTATTTACCTTATTAAGGCCTTAAAGCCCAGCTATTTGTTTGCTTTCCAGTTTGTCATCATAGTGTTATAAATAAGACTTTTGCAAGCCAATTAACAATTAACAAAATTATGATTTATTATCAATTGCTTACAAATCAGATAGCCAACCGACCGAGAGACAGCCTTGAGCCCAGGATCAAAGCTGGGTGAACAAAAAAAGCCTGGCCTCTCTTGCACCAAGCTAACCCTCTTCACAATTGCAGCATGTTGGAGCAGAGTTTTATACTCTGTTTCAGCCCTCAGGCTTAGTTCTTTGTCCTCCTACAGTGTCCTTCCATATTCATGTAGGTTTCTCCCGGTTTCTTCTCACATTCATGTTGGACCCCTTTCTGCGTTCTTCGTTGTAAAAAAGTCCTTCCAAGAAGCGATGGATGGTCCCCGGGTGTTCAAATGTTAATAACGCCTCCTCCACCCATGGCTGCTTCTTCATTGTATGTGCTGCAGCAGCCTGATAACATGTTAATTTGTCCTTCCACCTGCAGGCTTCTGGTGAAGATGGCCAAAGCCCTGCAGCCTGTTCGGATGTAAATATTTGGAATTTAGCTTGATATTTCTTTTCCTGTGGTTTATCTCACCCAGTGTAGCTGCTTACTATTTATAATATATAAAACAACATTTATTTCAGCATGAATTATCAATTACCTATAACAATAGGCTATAATAACCGGGATATGAGACACGTTAATAATACTTCCAGTGCTGATTGTGTGCTACCCAAAAGGGCCAAGCATTTCAGAGTACAGACACTTGTGAACTGCTTAATATGGTCTCAGGTCCATGAATCCATCCTGTATTTTAGATCAATTTAAGGTTCTCATACAGTGCTGAGACCTGAAAGTGGCTGAAAACAGACAATTTCTCAAAAAAACCCAAAAAACCAAAAAAACACATTTGAGGGAACAATGAAAAGGCAGGGAAGGAAGAAGAGGCAGCAGTGCTGGTATTAGGATAGTGGTGTTTTTTTAATTGCCCATTTTTCAAAGTAATGTACATAGAAATGTCCACATGGGTTACACACAGGATGGAAATGTCTGCTTAAGCCTGCAGTGAAACAGCTCATTAGCACATGGTGAGTATCAGTTACTGCTACAAGGGGAGAATAATTGGATATTAAAGCTGGAAGAGCACAGGTAAGGTCTTTTTAAAGGGGAAGGAGAGCACCCTAAAGGATCTTGAGCTGCTCACAAGGAGCAGAAGAGGGGGACCCCAGTCTCCTGTGACATTGGGATGGAAGGAGCAGAGGCCAGCAATGGGGGATGGAGAGGCAGGTGGGCTGAAGGCCCTGAGGGCCTCAGTTCAGCTGCACAGATTGCACATGGGCATTTCTTACACCTCTATCCCTCCTTTTTTTTTTTTTTTTTTCCTTTCTGTTTCAGCTTTCTTTGATCCACAGAAGAGCAGTCAGGAGTTGTGGCCATGATCAGGCTCAGAGCACGTGAGAAAGTCACCCAGGGTGAGCTTAAATGTTTGGAATGAAGGAAAATCCACAGCTTTCCCAGACAGCAAAGCAGGCTTGGGTCTCAGGAGGCAGTGTCAAAGCTCCATCTCTCAGCAGTGAATCCTGCTGCACCCATCAGTCCAGCTCCACTGGAGGGCTGGAACCTCAGGCAGGCATAGGACTGACCCTCCCCAGTGCTGGAACATTCTTGGCAAGGCACAGGGATCTCTAAAGAGGTGCCTGGCCATACTCTGTGAATTTCAGTGGCCTTTGAGGTAGAAAAGCTGGTCCAGCACAAATAAGAGCTGGACCTGAATGCATGGAACAGAGCTGAAAAACTCCTCTTATTTAAAAGCAACTCACTGCAGTCTGCTTTATAACTAGAGACAAACTTTGTTCTGTGCATTGACTGTACTTTCAGACTTCTGAGACATTGTTTAATTGTGGAAGTTTATCACTTTGTTAAATGCAGCTTCTACCTCAAATTGACAAATAAGGTGCATGTTTTTTCAAACAGTTCCCATTGTGGTCTTCCCATTTTGTGTCTGCACAAAGACTGGGTGTTGTGGTAATTTCATTCAGCTGAATCTGCCACATAGCACCACTTTAATAGAAGCAAAGATTATTTCTGTTTAACCCAAGTGACTAAATTCTATGCATGAGAGATGAAAACAAGGAAGGAAGGAAAAGGGAGAAAGAGGTAAAGGAAAATAAAGGAAAGAGAGAGAAGAAAGAAAGAGAGAGAAAGAGAGAAAGAAAGAAAGAAAGAAAGAAAGAAAGAAAGAAAGAAAGAAAGAAAGAAAGAAAGAAAGAAAGAAAGAAAGAAAGAAAGAAAGAAAGAAAAAGAAAGAAAAGAAAGGCACTGTTTCATGTGATAATGCACAGGATTTCCTTAAGTGAAAACATCCTAACCATGGAAATCTGATTCCCAGAAACATTTTTACATTTCTTTAAAAATCAGATTTAAAAGAAATCATTGTTTGTTCACTTAAACTGGTTGATTGTATTTTAATTTGGTAATTGGAAGCAGATCCTCAGTGTCTTAACTCTTCTAGAAGCATAGCAAATATAGTGGGACAGGATATGCACTTCTAAACTCCAGATATATCTTACAAGGAATTTCCAATTATTTGATAGATGCTCAATTCATTTGATGTCAATGAATATTTATCCTTCAAAGAGAGTATTTTTTTTTTAATCTGGCAGTGGCTATAATAATTCTTTAGACATTTACTGAACAAAGTTTGTCACTGTTTAACCTTCGTCACAAACCTGAAGCTCAGAGCAGCAGAGACAAAGGCTGGCTATGGGTCAAAAACATTTGGAGGGCACTTGAGACAAATGTCTGGAGTACCTGGGTTCAGCTGCAGAGCTGTAGAAAACTCATACAATATCTACATTTTCCATGGTGTCAGCAAAAAAACATATACCAAACTGAGCAATGTCAAAAAAGCTCTGCTGTGCATTTGCCTACACCCAAAGTGAAAGCTGTGCTGGGGACAAAACCCCAAGATGAGTGGATCATGTGAAACCTTGATAAGTCAAATGATCTCATGTGACTTTTTTGAAATTTGAAATATATAACTGTGTAAAATTTCCAACATACTAAATCCATATGCATGAGAGTTTGTTGCTTTTTTGGGTTTTTTTAAATTTGCTTAAATCTTTAAGTAAAAAGCCAGAATTTGAGTAAGGTTTGATTTTGAAAAATGCCAAACAAAACCACATACAGTTCAAAGATCCAGTGGGGGTGAGATGGGTCAGGAATTCTGCTCCAGACAGTCCCTTGGCACCTGGGGGGATGAAGACTCCATCTGTGCCAGTGAGAAAATTCCACTCTTCCTAAACTGAGGGATATCCCACCTGGCATGGTAACAGTGTCAGTTTTCCTCCCTTTGACATAGAACCTGCACAGGAATTGTGCTTCAGGGCAGAACCAGGAGGGACAACATATCCTCACATCCTCCTCTGAGAAATAAGCCATGGTCTTCCCAAAGCTCTCTCTTTTTTTTTTCCCCCAATCTAGCCCCAAATAAATGCTGCAGCCACAAGCCCTGTGGCATGACATCTGCTTTGTAAACACATCCTTTATTTGTGTTATACCCACCTACCACTGTGGCCAGAACAGTGTTTCATCAAGCTGGCCCTTCCTGCTTTGTTTTCTTTTCCCCCTCTGGTTCTTCCAGAACTTTACAAGCTCTTGCAGAATGACTAAAGCACTTGGAAATTTTGTGAGACTCTTCTGGAAGAGGTAAAAGAAAATTATTATTCTTGGGCTGGCACAATAGTCCTGAGGTTTGTTCTTCCCCCTCCAAAGTGAGAGAATTAGTTTTGCATCCCGAAAAACTTACCTTATTTCCTGTTCCAGCCCAAACTGAGAACCCTGTAGGTGACAGATGCTGCAGTAATCTCACTCTTAGTATTTCCAGACAAAAAAAACAGAGGGGTCCTCACAGTGTAGACAAAGTATGGCCTGTTGTGTGATCTTTACTAGAGGCAGAGAGGTAAAAAATAAAACTTTTGGAAAATATGGTTGGAACAGCTTTATTTGGATCAACAGGCATGAACTGTTTGAGCATTTTTCCTTCTTGTGAAAAGATATAAAACCCCTGACCTCCTTTTAAAGCATGATTGTCTTTTGGGAGACAGAAACTTTGTGTTTGTAGGGTGTTATAGGTAATTGATAATTCATGCTGAAATAAATATTTTTTAATATCTTAGAAATAGTAAGCGACTACACTGGGTGAGATAAACCACAGGAAGAAATGTATCAATCCAAATTCCTTTCATTTACATTCGAACAGGCTGTGGGGCTTCGGCAGTCCCCACCAGAAGCCTGCAGGTGGAAGGACAAATTAACATGTTATCAGGCTGCTGCAGCACATACACATGCAGCACATGCAGCACATGAAGCAGCCATGGGTGGAGGAGGTGTTATTAACATTTGAACACTCGGGGCCAGACTAGAATACAGTGTAACAGAAACTCGTGAAATGGGTGGAGGGACACACATTAACATTTTAACAAGAAGTTAGCCCAACACAGGAGAACGCCCATCACTGCCGATCTGCCCAGGGAACACCTGGTACAGATGGGCGATCAAGATGTATCCTGCAGATAACCAAGCTGAATGCCGAGTTCCCATAACTGGGAAGATACATCCATCGCTTCTTGGAAGAGGCTTTTCACCAAGAGGAACACTGAAAGGGGTCCAACATGAATATGAGAAGAAACTGGAAGAAACCTACATGAATATGGAAAGACACTGTAGGAAGACAAAGAACTAAGCCTGAGGGCAGAAACAGAGTATAAAACTCTGCTCCAACATGTTGCAATTGTGAAGAGGGTTAGCTTGGTGCGAGAGAGGCCAGGCTTTTTTTGTTCACCCAGCTTTGATCCTGGGCTCAAGGCTGTCCTTCAGTTGGTTGGCTATCTGATTTGTAAACAATTGATAATAAATCTTTTTTTTTTTTTTAATTGGCTTGCAAAAGTCTTATTTATAACATAGGGTTTCTTAATTATGGTGTTTATAAATATAATTCTATTTTTTCTTTATTAGCATTTTTAAAATTACTTAATGCTATTGAATAACTACTTAATTTTACTCATTGCCATTTGTTTGCCCAGCTGTAGATGGTCATAGGAGTTCTCTCTGACCTTTCAAACCAGTCTATGCTCCCCATTCAATCCAGACTGGTCAGAAAAAACTGTAAATTTGAAAGTCCTGTCTCATGTTCTTTATGTTTAACCAAATTAATAAACAGATAAACTCTACCCTGTGAGGAGTTTGATCAAACCTTCCACATTTCCTGTCAAAAGCGGCCATCCAGGGATAGATAAACAGGTTCTTCCAAGGCCCTGATTTTATATTATCCCAGTACTACTGCTAAAAAGGAGCTTCACTAAGACAGAACAGTTTGTGATTAAATGAATATTTTCTCATTTCCTTTAAAAACCAGAAAATATATGTCTGAAAGGGATGACATCCAAAAGGTCACAATCACAATTGAAGGATAATAGTTATGGATCTCCTGGTGAAATGCCTTCAACAAGGTCTGTGCCACCACAAAAGAAAAAAAAAAAAAGTGGTAAAGAGAGAGGCAGAATTTTGAACTTTTTTTTTTTTTTTCCCCAGTTCAAATAAAGAAAATGGAAATTCAAAATGAAAACTCAAAATGGAAATTCATATATGCACCCAAAAGTCAACAGGTAGAAATAAATGTGTTCCTTTCTAATCATTGACACTGAAATGTACAATGAAAACGGATTGCAATAAAATTATTAACATTTCCTCTAAAACTTTGTGATAGGACACTTCTTGCCAGTTCTTCAGAATCTTTTTCAGTGAATATTAAGTTTATAAGAAGAAATTACTTTTTATTGAAGAATGTAATGAGAATGACAATGCTATAGTCTTTTCCATGTGTCATTGGAAATAATAAGTTTTTGGATTTTTTTTTTTTGGTTGTTGTTTTCTAATTAACTCCTTTTCTATTCTCACATTTCAGTGCCTGAGGCACAAAGCACCCAACAGAACAGAGCTCAGCACCTGCACCTCGCTCACCCCTGGCACTTCCATGCTGAAATTCCTGGGCATGGATGCAAGGAACTGTGCAGCTCTGGAAGTCTCCAGTGCTCAGGCTTTAGCTGTGCCTCTCCTGCCTTTTTTTCCAACAGACCCATTGTAATTCAGCTGGAGCTTTGGGCACTCATCTTTCCAGCACATTGTGTGTGGCTGTAAATGCACAAATTCCATTTGTTCCAAACATGAGGGGCAAAATTATGGTTGCAGGCTTTGTGGGGAAATGGAATGTGACCCATTAAAGCCCCAATCAAGGATCCTCTAGAAGAGATGAGGGAGACATTTGTGTTTGATAGGCTTTTGTCTGTTGCTTGACTTCGCAAATTGTTTCAAATCTGTGAAGGAGGGAGGATGCAACGTGGCCAAATCCTGTTGGATTCAGTGTCTGGCATCCACAGGGACTTCTGGACCAAGACAGAAGAAATGCTGGAGTTGATGCAGGTGTGCCAGTCAGGAAATGCAGTTACATGTTAATACATTAAAAGGCACAGCAGAAGCTTCACTTCCTTTCTGGCCTGAGGAAAAGAAAGAAGTTCAGCAGGGATTACACGGGTCATTTCACACCATCAATCAAACTTTCAGATAAACTCCCTCTGAAACCCAAAACCCCGTGAGTTTGTTCAGTGAGGACAGCTCTCAGAGCCCATGCAGTGGGACAAGCCTTCCTAATTTCCTGTGCCCCTTCTGCAGAGGAACAACAGCAATCCTCAGCACAGCTTCACTGGTGAATTTAGGAGCACCCATCCAAGAGAAGCCTCCCAAACCTTGCTGCCATGGGGGCCTGGAGAAGCCAAGCTCGTTGTGTGGTCTGCAGCCTGCACTGAATCCTGCCCCTGTGCAGACAGGAAGAGGAGACTCAGAGGCTGTTGGAGCCCTGGCTGCTGAAAATTTCAGGCTTTCTGTGCTGACAGGCACTGACCACCAGAGAATACTGCATTTGACCTGAGGCCATGGAGAAGGCTTCCAAAACAGAACGACAGAACTGGGATTGTGGGTGTGGAGTTTGAATAGAACTGTGTAATGTCACTGGGTGGAAAACTTAGAGTTTAAGCTTTTAGAATATAGTAATATACATAAAGCATGGTGGAGGTTTTAGAGCAGAGGCTGGTCCTTCTTCTCCACCTTCTTCTCCAGGGGTTTGGGTGGTTTTGTGTAATTGGATAAAAAACTCTGCATTGCGGGCTACAGGTGGTTGATTATTGGGTTAAAAGTAAAAATAATGTAGGTGTCATTTCTTAATTGGGCAGTTTCTCCTTGTAGAGAGAGAGATAGGGCTCCCTTTTGAGTTTGTTAAAGTGCTGTAGAACTCATGACTTGTAAGACTGTGATATAGACAAGAAATAATAAACACCAAATACCGTTTCTGTGCATTTAACCCCAACCCTGACCAAGGAAGAAAAAGAAGATAAAACTCGACAAGAGGTGACCTTATCACTCTCTGCAGGTGGTTGTAGTCAGGTGGGGTTGGTCTCTCCAACCTTTCTCCAGGCAGTAATTGACACAACCAGAGGTCACAGCCTCAAGCTGCACCACGGGAAATTTAGGTTGGATATTAGGAAAAAGGTTTTAATTGAAATAGTGATAAAGTTATGGAGTGGCCTGCCCAGGGAGGTGGTGGAGTCACCATCCCTGGATGTGTTTAAAAAGCCTGGATGTGACACTGGGTGCCAGGGTTTAGTTGAGGTGTTGGGGCTGGGTTGGACTTGATGATGTTGAAGGTCTCTTCCAACCTGGTCATTCTGTTCTAGACTAGATTGATTCTAGTTCTACACTCAGCTGCAGCTTCCCCTCCACTCATCCCCTCTGCACTCTGGCTGTCACCGTTGAGATGGACACAAGACACACACACACACACACACTTGTGCAGTGACAACAACAGCTTCTTCTTTATTACAAGCTGTTCTCAAGCTTTTATACCTTTAACAAAGCATGATCTTAAGTCACATCAAAACAGCTCATTATATTCATTGGACAAAGCAATAGCTTATTGTATTTTATTGGTACAAAGCAATTAACATCAATAATTAATTGGCAAGAGTTTACAACAAATTATTTAGGCCTGTGTGCTGCTCACTAAGGCGTGTGTTTTCTAACTGCAAATAACCCTTATGTGTCTATTTTATCAGTTTCAATGCTAATGGCTTTGCTTTCTTTCTTGCTATGGATAAACTCATACTTTATTAATTTCTTCATACTAAGTTGTTTCTAACTCTGTTGCTTAGGCTGCAGACCAGCTGCTAAGTTAATTCACACCTGGCCACACTTGGATTCCTTCTAAACACATGGCATGCCTGACTCTGAGGTGACAAGTCTAAATCAGAGGGTAGTCACTCACCTGGAGCTGAAGGACCTGGATGTAATGATCACCAGGAGATTCCCCTGACGGTCCTGCTGAGAGCCTGCCCCAAAAAACTGGGGTGCCCATGGGTGAGAGCATCCCCCACTCTCAGCCCTGCTGCACTGCTGAGGGTGACGAGGAGCTCAGCACTCCTGGACAGGGAAGGATGCAGGGAGAAGTCTCCCACCAGTCACTGTGCTGGTGGAGGGGGATGCAAGCTCAGCCTCCCCCCTTGGAGGAAGTCCAGTAGGGTGATGCCAAAATGCAGTCTCAGGATGTAAAAATGGCCATTTCACACCAATGCTGGAAGCCAAAGTCCTTATTCCTGCCTGCAATTTTTTTTTTTTTTTTTTTTTTTTTTTTTTTTTTTTTTTTTTTTTTTTTTTTTTGGTAGGTGTATCATGGTCTCTTTGAGGGCACAAATTTTGGTTATAGTGTCTTCATTGAAAAAGTCTCTCCTTATTTCCCTCCTTTCCTTCCTTTCCATCCAATGATCAGAAAATATCAGTTGAGTCCACTCCGTTGTTTCTTGGCTTTTTTGTCCCATCAACTTAAATTGTCTTGAGCAATGCCTCCTGTGAATTATTATTTTCAGCCTATTCTACCTCATTAGGAAGCTTTTTATTTTCTCCTTGACAAACATTCCAAACCCTTCATTTCTTATTTCCACCCCATTATGCCCACTTATCCCCTTACACAAGTAACTTTTTATTCCCTGACTGCATCTCAAATCCCCATGTTTCAGATACCAGTTTCATACCGAATATTACATATTCAATAAGCTCTTTTTTTTTTTTTCCCTTCTTCTGGAGAAAAAACTTAACCCACAGCTTGACTCTGGTTGTATTACAGGAACAAGGGAATATAAAAATGCCTCATCTCTAGCAAAGCAAAAGGCCTGCAGCAGTAACTGCAAACAGAATCAAGGTAAAAAGAAGAATTTTTGGAGTTTGCAGACACATAAATTGTGCAAGTAATTTACTTAGAAACTACTTGCAGACTGGTTTAATTCAGTTACTGATTTATTCAAGTAAGCAGCAATTTCTGATAGCTGCAGCATTGTTACTCTGTCAAATTCACACAAGAGAGCATTTGCATGAGAAAAAAAACAAGTTCCTTCACCTCTGCTACTGTCACAAATTCAATCAACAAACCCCAGTATTCCCTACATGAAACATACCTCAAGCAGGAAGTTTTCATCAGCTGATATGTCCACACAGTTTTCAGTCTGGACTTCCTTAAACACTTTCTGTTTATGTCTCAGCTCCTCACTCACCTGTGACAGAAGGCATCACTAAAACTTCTCAAAGTGGCAGCTTTGATTCTGGTACCTGTGAGAGCAAAATATCAATTTATATACCAAATTCATAAGCCAGAATTTATAAACCAGGTGCTAAGCCTGAATGACTATGATCTGTCTATGCATTGTCAAAAGGGTGATTCCCATTATTTTATAACCCTAATTTCTAAATCTGATCCCAACTCTTAATCTGAACTCTTCAAATGTGCCCTTTCAAAATGAACTGTTATAGAAAACAGCTGATAAACAGGTGTCAGAAAAAGAACTCCAGAAAAATTGTCATACACTTTCTGTCACCTTAAGTATATAATAGATAAAGAAACCTATTCATCTATTTAGTGCTCATCATTAATTTTTTCATTAGCATTAATCAAGGTTATTTTAAATTTTCTTTAAAATAGTTCACCTAAACCTTAGGAGCAGGGAGCTTCCTTTAAGAGTTGCTTTTTGACATCAGTACAACACAATTTCACATTGATTCTTTTTTTCCCCCTGCATGGTCAAGGAGACTTACACTGATGTCACCTGTAATACCTCATCAGTTGACTAAAGACACAGTGTCCTAAGATTTGTAAATATTTTCAGCTGTGTCAGACAAGTGACTTTTAGAGCAAGTGGAAAACACTCAGTATTGCCCATCAACGAGGTACTTTCAGGGCAAAACTTAAACAGGGGAGAAAGGAGACCTGATACCCTGTCCTTATGATTTAGTAGTGTGAGAGAGCTCAAAACACTTCATCTTCAAAACATCACCTGTCTCCCTGCAGCCTTTCTTGCTTTTGAAAGCCTTCTACAGTCTGTCAGCTTCCCAGCCAGGAAAAGTCAACACAACTATGGAAATTAAAGAAAAAAACTATTTTAACCTTTTTGGTTTTGGGGAATTTTTGGGTTAGTTGGGGGTTTTTTGTTTTGTTTTTTGGTGGTTTTTTGTTTGGTTTTGGTGGGTTTTTCTGGTTTTTGGGTTGGTTTTTTTGTTGGTTTTTTTGTTTGTTTGTTTTTTTGGGGGGTTGTGGGTAGTTTATAGTGGGGATGGTGGGGTTTTTTTTTTTGTTTTTTTTTGTTTTTTTTTTATTTTTCTTTTTTCATTGGTCTTTTCTTCTGTGGTTGCATGTGCTTTAGCAGGGACATCTCTGAGTGCTCGGTGGACTCTGCTTGGATTAATCACAGATGGAACAGCTGAGGTTGCAGTGAACACTCCCAAAGAAGCACATCCACCCACTCCTCCGTCCCTCCCAGCTTCACCCTCCTCTGTAAATCTAGCCAGAAATAAACCAGNCCCCCCGGTAACAATCCATGTGGCCAATAATCAATCAAAGGGAGGGGATTAACAGCACTGAGAAAATGCACCGTGACAAAACACTTTTCCTTGCACCCTTGCTCCTAGTCAGAAAATTGTCAGGACAAGCATCTTCTCAGGCTACTTGCTGACAAATGTGAGATGAACAGCCTGTTATCACAACCAGCTCCCCTCCCTTTCTAAGAGAAGGGATGCAATTAAAGCCTTAAGTATTACACAGAACGTGACATCCGTTTATTGTTCTTGTTTCACACAAATGGAGTTTTATCTTGTTTCATACAACAGATGCTATTGTGAAACACTCACATTTGGGGAAGAGAGGCAGGCCTGGGAAATTCTGGGTGAGGAAGTTACAGGAAGGAAAAGAAATGGCTTGTTTTATTGGCAAGCTGGCAAGTTCTGTGTCAGAACCTGGCTGTGGCAAAAGGTGTGGGATGAGTCCAGGTTGCTGGGGCTTGGAGACACAACAACTCACAGTCAGGAGTATTTCTCTCCATAAATTGCTGGCAGAGCTGTGCTGTGCTTGGAAAAAACACTTGAAGAGACAGAAAACACCACATTGAGTACAACCAGAAGTCCACTCCATCTCTCAGAGAATTTTCTTCAGTGGGCATTGCCCAGTGCTGTAAGGTGAATTCTCCTAATTAGTAATGACGAGCCAAAGGTGAAATCCTGATGTTAATTGTCTGAACAAAGACCAGGGATATTTTCCCTGCAGACACAATCAGCTGCTCCCATGGCTGGCAGCCCATGATTTGTCACTGTTTATTGTGTACAGCAGCCCTGTGCACCCATAGGGTTTCAGCCCTTGCCCCACCACCCCACACCACCCTTGGGTTGAGTACAAACCCCTGCAGTGCCAGGATGTCACACAGATGGACAGGAACTCATAGTCTTGCATATATTTTGGGTAGGAACTGGATGAACTTTAAGGTCCCTCCTGACCTAAAGGTGTCAGTGATTCTGTGTCTCCTGTGGACAAGCCACCAGGCTATTAAGAACAGTGGAAAGTGCGAAATTTTTTTACCACATTTTTCCTCTTTTAGCAACAATTAAATCAAGCAGTCCGTTCTTACATGTCTGAACTAGTCCATCAGGAATCATACCCTTACTTCACACAGCCTGACTCATCATTGTACTTAATTTCATTTATTACTAACCAGACATTTAGAAACCTGGTAAATTTTCCTTTATTTCCATAATTTCTGCTTTGTGATTACAAGTGGCTAAATATTATTGAGCAGACCCGTGGCAAAGGAAATAAAATCTTTTTAATGCCTTTTGCAGTCTTCATGTTCTGCCTCTTGCCTTCCTCCTCCACTCCCAGCGTGGAAGAGCCCTCAGCAAAGCAGAAGGATGGGTTCATCTTTTCTAAGTCTGACAACCCATTACCACCCCTTCTAGGTCAATTTATTAAAATAATGCAATATATTTAGTATCTGAATGTACTTATTAATATGCATATGTTCATGCAACAAAAAATGCTACCTTATACCTGTACTTTACACCAAACTAGCAAACTTATGTTTGGAAAGAGAAGGGCATTTAGGATTTAACCCTCATTTGACTCAAGACCGAGAGAGATCTCCTATTTTATAGCAAGTTATGGAAGACCCTTACAGTAAAATGATAAAATTAAAATCAATACAACTGTGTGACTGATGGAGCCCAGAGCACAGATTCCCAAAATTAATTAAAAACATTTCTAAGGGGATCATAGGCAAAGAGGAAATGCCCCCCAAGAGATGTTTTTGAGTTTCCATGCCCTCTGAACACAACCATGATGCAGGGCTCACAATGAAAGATCCCAGGCAAGGACAGCTGTCTCATGCAGCTCTTGCAGCAAGTCAGGTCATGTATTTTCATTGATCAATCTCAAAAACACAGCAGAAAATCAGAGGGGTCTCTGTGAGGGAATTTTTTGCTTGTTCCAGTCAGAAGACGTGGGATGACAAATTCAGTTCCATTTATTTCTCTTTCTGAGAGTGATTTTGGCAGAGGGGAGCACACAACAGATGGGGGGAAAAAAGGAAATTTTAGTACAAACATCCTGCCCCATCCCTGGGAATGTCCAAGGCTGGCTTGGACAGGGTTGGAACAACCTGGTCTAATGCAAGGTGTCCCTGCCCAAGGCAGGAGTGGAATGGGATGAGTTTTAATGTTTCTCCCAACCCAAACCATTCCATGCCTGTGATTCTCACTAGGAAGAAATAAACCATTATAATACCTCTGTTTCTTCCAACTATCTGTGATTCCAGCCTTTGCTGGTGGCTGGAGAAAATTGTCTCTGGTTTTCCTTAAACACTCAGAGTGAAGAAAAATGCACCATCTCTTGGGTAGTTGTTTCAGCTGTTTCAGTTGATTCAGTAAATTTTTTCTTTTGACTCCCCCAAGATCTGCTCAGGCCCTGTTTTAGGAGAAGCCTAATTATACTTTAGGATTTTGCACAGCAAAGCATCTATATTTCATGGAGAATTTTCTTTTTGGGGGGGAATTACATCAACCTTCACATCTTAGAGCACCAATCCGTCACTGGAGTTGACCAGGAATTACCTACAGGTTTGGACTTGTAATGAATTATTCCTTTCTTTGCACACTGGGAACATCCATGGAGTGATGGTAGGAGTTGTCATCTCTCTCATGTCCTGGGCTCCTTTGCATGTACATATTTCCTACAGCACAACAGTTTTTCTTCCTTCTGTTGTGGTCCCCAGTTCATGGAAGCAGAAAACAGCTGGACCAAACACCACAGCTGCAAGTGCAGATGTGGATTAAACCTGCAGCAAAACCCTCCACTTTTCTAAATGTAAATGGCTTTAGAGATTTAATTTCTTGATAGCCTTTCTTTATTCACCTCAGCAGGTTTTGTTCTGCCACAAGATAATGTACACCCTGAATTTAAGAAGAGAAAATCAGAATCTCTCAGGTCAGTGATTTTTTTTTTCCTTCCACTATTGCTTGCAACAGGGATTTTTGTACCAATTTGTGGATCATCTGACCATGCCAATACCAGACAGGAGTTGCTGTGCTGGAAGAGAAAAGGCCTTATCTCCCCCAGAAACTCCTCCCTCCCTGTGGGCACAGCCAGCAGTGGTTTATCCTGGTGCTCACAGATCACTGTGCATTTGGCAGGTGGGGTTCCTTTCCTGCAGGCTGAGCTTCCAGCAGAGCATGGTTTGTGGTGATTAATATTCTGGATTAGGATTTTCCCTTCCTTCTCCCTCACCCTTGTCCAAGGCTTTCATAAATGACAATCCTTTGGTCAAACACATCCTCACCTGCTCGTGCTCAGGGCAAGAATCAGACATGTGCTGCTATCTCTTCCCTGGGACCCAAAATTTAAAATATTGTATTTTAGAGATTGGTGGTTTAATTAATGCTGCAAACTCTTTGAACGATACTGTTCTTAATATAAGGATAAAATTTCTTCCAGCTTTCACTTATTTTTGACATAGACATTACTCCTCTTTCCACCTCCTACTGCCAGCCTGTAGTTCCAGCTGTCCCAGACTAACTTGCTTTCTCATGTGCCATGCTCTTCATAAAATAGGCAGAGATGTCCCTCCATACATCTATTTTTTTGGGGAAAAAAAAATATTATTTGCTTCTTTATGGGCAAAGGCTTTGGAAGTAAAATAATCTGAACCAAGCTTTAGAAGGTTATTTAAAAAAATAAAATAAAACAAACAAACAATCAAGCAAAGCTCACTGCAGATGGCTGGGAGCAGCACCTCATTTTTCATTATGGGGGTGGCTGGTGACTTTATTTTTCTTGGCCCTGAGAAAGACCAAGCATTCCTTGAGCCATGTAAATATCCAGCTACGCCTCACTCAGTGCAAGATGAGCACATGCATTAGTGGCTTTTCATCAGACACATGCTGGCTGCTCTGAGGCTGAGGTTTCAGGGGGGTGGGCAGAGGAAGGGCTAACAAAGTTCATGGGAACATCTCCAGCTCCTGCCATTCCCAAAGCAGTCCCTGCAGAATGTTTTCAGCAAGGTATTTGTGATGCTCCCAGAGACAAACCTCAGGGGGACCTCAGGAGCTGCTGTCTCATCTGGTACCTTGTCCACAAAAATCAAAGAGAGGTGTCCAATCTCCAGGGCACCCATGGAGAAAGCTTACCCCCAGCTCTTGCTGACCAGGGATGGGCCCAAGGTTTTAGGGATTCTCTCTGGGAGCAGACAAAGCCATTCACCTCTGTGGTGTCACAGAAGCCACCACGGGCAGAGCTGGGGAGGGCAGGATGTGACTTTAAATCATCTGGTGGAGCATTTGTAAATCAGTCATTGAAAACACATGCTACACTCCCCAAACCAGAGAGCTGTCATTGTTAAATGATATCACAGCTGGCCAAGAGGAATTCTCCTCTGGTGGGCAGAAATGCCTCTCCTGACTGGTTTTGTGGACACATTCTTCCTCCCCTTTGTTATTTGTCTGAGTCTACTTGAGCTGCCTCTCCAGTCTGTGGTGAGATCCAGACTCCCCTTCCTTGTACAGAACATATAAAACAAATGAAGAAAACAAAATTACCAACACCAGACACTTCCCCAAGACTCTGAATATGTAAAAAAATGTTATTCTTGAAGGGAGTGAAAGCATTTTATCTGGTAACTCCAAGTTAATGGTCGTTTTTCTTGAAAAGAAGCATCTGGACCGCCTAGGCACCTCTGCAAAAATCAGCCTCAGTTTAAATGTGGTTGTAAAAATCAAATTCAAGCACTTGGCAGTCCTTTCTTCCTGGAATCCCAAGAAAAATCTTATCTGAGTATGAGGGCAGGAGTCAGAAGGCAGTAACAGAACAGCTGAACATTTACAGCTAAATTTTGCAAAGTAGGGAAACGTCAGTGTTCTCCTCCACAACTTTCAAGGTACAGTACAAAATATCTCCCTAACTTTTTTTTTTTCCCTAAGCATTAAAAAGTTTAGCCCAACAACGAAGTTGTTTTGCATAGGTTCTCTTTTTAATCTCTTGGCTTTGTGTTCAAGAAGACATGAGACAAAGAAGCTTTTAGTGTGGATGACAGCACAGGAGATCCTAATTACACCTGGGGAAAAACAATTCCTGTTTTTTGATGAAAGCTTTTTTTTAAAAGAGGAAGAAAATATGGTTAGGCTGAAATGACAGATCTTCAGGCATTTTTTGTTTTTTTAACGATCACTCAGAAAATTTTACATTTTGAGACAAGACACTCTTTCATTTAGCTCAGAAGATCTTTTCATCTTCTTAACTTACGTAATTTGGAAAAAAAAAGAAGGTAACCAAAAAAACCCCAAAGATTTTCTTTTTAAAGGACAATATTCCTTGACAATTAAAAAAAAAATTGTTTAATATATTTCAAAACTTTAAAACAAACATTCATTTTCTTAGCTAAATTATTGACTGGATTTGCCTGCTAGTCCCTCCTGTGAAAACCAACTTTTGACAGTTGTATGATTACATGGTTCC
Organism: Urocynchramus pylzowi; assembly: GCA_013397555.1. NCBI lineage: Eukaryota > Metazoa > Chordata > Aves > Passeriformes > Fringillidae > Urocynchramus > Urocynchramus pylzowi. The sequence goes on along the minus strand of VZRH01004156.1, from coordinate 43,470 downwards.
GTTCCCATGAGTAGAAGTACCAGAGATTCCCCAATATAACCCTGAACTACAACTAAGCCTAGTGATTAATTAACAGCATTCACATTAATTGATCTAGACCTGTTGGAACCCTGGCTGCTGAGAATTTTAAACTTTCTGTGCTGAAAGGCACAGACCCACAAGAGAAAACTGCATTTGACCTGAGGCTGTGGAGAGGGCTTCCAAAATTGATTGATAGCACTGGGATTACAGATGTGTAGTTAGTTAGAAGGTGTAATATCACAGGGTGGAAAACTTGGAGTTTGGGGTTTTAGAATATAGAAATAAATATGAAGGAAAATGGAGGTTTTAGGGTGGAGGCAAGTTCTTCTTCTTCATCCTCTTCTTCCTTCTTCTTCACCTTCTTCTTCCTTCTTCTTCATGGGTTTGGGTGGTATTTTGTAATTGGACAGAAAAGTCCGCATTGTGGACTTTGAGGGATCAGTTATTAAGTTAAAAAAAAAAATAATTTAAGTGTCATTTCTTAATTGCTTAGTTTAGCCTTAAAAGACCTTGTAACAAGTGATAGTTGGACATTTTGTGTCTTACTAATAAAAGACTACAGAACTCACAGCTGTGAAGCTGTAACATTGATAAGAAACAATAAACACCTGAGTCTGAACACAAACTATTATCTCAAATACCTTCAATTCCAACCCCAATAGAAGTAAAAAAAAAAAAAGAAACAAAGAACCCACAAACTGGTGCCCCATGTGAGGATGTAAATAAAAATCTGATGCTATTGTAGGAGGTGAATCACAAATAACCCTTTTTTATTTCACTCCATATCAGCAGCTGGAGGTCTCCTCTTCAGAACTGGGTAGGTAAAACACAGAGAAGCCATGGGTTGCAATAAAGCCAAGGAAGGCAAAAGCCATGCACACAGGCAAAGCAAGAGAAGGAATTCCTTCCCTGCCTCCCCTTCAGCAGCTCCCAGGGAGCAGAGCCCCTCACCTGTAACAGTGACTGGGAGGACAAACACCACCCCTACCAGCATCCCCTCCCTCCCTCTGCCCTCCTCTTCCCACCCTGAGCACGGTGCCCAGAGGGCTGGGACATCCCTTGGGGCAGTTGGGATCACCTGTCCTGGCCCTGTCCCCTCCAACTTCCCAGCGTGGCCACACGAGGGGCAGGAAAAGGCCTCGGCTCTGGGTGAGCCCAGCAAGGACAAAAACATCTCTGAATTAGCAACCCAAACCCAAACACAGCCCCACAGCAGCCACTGGGAGGAAGAGAAACTCTACCCAGCCAAAACTAGTACAACCCCAAAAACAGGTGCAGTGAGTTCCCAATACCACAAACCTGGTTCTCACTGTCCTAGATTTTACCAGTAAGGATCTCTTCCATGAGAAGTCACACTTTCAGGTAGTGAAAATCGTTATTTTTCCTTTAAATGAGCAGAAACATAACAATTCCCCAGCATGGCAGACAGGAAAGGAAAATAATGTAGGTGTTTGTGTGTATTCTGCTCTAGGGTCCTCAAGATCACAATTATATTGGACTTCAACTGAGAGGCTTGCAATCATGCCCCAGAAGTTCCTTTATTAATAATTATATTTCAGAATGCCCCCTGATCTGTATTCAGCACTGTTTGAAAGGAAAGATACCACAATCAAGGCAGGGCACAGCCCAAGAACTTCTGTTATTAACATATTTTTTGTCATTTCCTACAGTAGCCCCTCTTATCTGCCCAAGGAGCCAAACTAATCACATTACAGAGAAGATGACAGGAGGAAAATCTCACCTAAGGGACAGAGAAAAGTACACAGACCATAACCAGGAGCAGGAAGCAAAGGGGAAGGACCCGTGACAGAAATGGCACTAGCAGCATTAGTCATGTAACAACACTGACAATGCAACATCAGTAGTAATAAAATAAAAATTAGTGCTGCATCCCCATTTCCCTTTCCCCACAATATAACTCTTCTTCTGGCTTGGCATTTGAAAGCTGAGTGATTTTGTTAGTAATCAGGAGAATGGTGTAGACTTACAACAAACCTGTTTTGTGAGAAAGCTCCCTTGAAAAAAAATTTGAAAACAAAGCAAATTCTCAAGACAGGAGACAAAAAGAGAAGAAGAATAGTAAAAGTCAACTAAGAAGTCTCCAAGGGAAAAAGAAAAATAAAGGAAAAAAAAAAAAAGGAAGACTTAATTATGCACTAGTTTCTTTTCCTAGCATGTTTCTTGACTTGGCACAGCTGGAAAATAGAAAACTGGCTGCCAAAATATCAAATGTCCCTGGTGTGGGCTCAGAGCTCGTAAAGTTGTGTGTGTATCTTTTTCTCCCTCCTCGTCTGATTGCCCAGGAAGATGAAATGAAGGCCTCAGTGAGATAAATACTGGCAGCTGTCTGGAAGCTCACTGCAGTGAGCAGGGTCCCTTGCAAGGAGCCACAAGGGGCTTTTTCAACTTTTTTTGGCCGAGGAAACAGCGATTTTTGAAACTGGGTCTTTCCAGAGGACACCGCTGTCAAGTCCCCCGGCCCACTTGCCATTTCTCAGTGATGAATTGCCATTCTGTGGACATGCTTCTGCTGAGGGATGTGCCACAGAGTTGAAAAGCTTTTTGTTTCGTGAAGGAGTGGGCTTCTCTTTGCAGCTTGCAAACAATGAGCTTTCTATACAACCAGTCCTATGATAGGACTGTAAAAGGATATGGAGTTTAACACAGAAGTAGGCCCCAGGCTCTGTGGTACAATTCACCCATGAAAATGCTGACCTTTTCCATTCAAATATTACACAGAAATTATATATTTAAATCGGGATTACATACCATTTTTGAAAGAAGCTGGAGTTCTGTACATGATAAAGTTTCCAGATTTCTAGTCATTGGGACCAGGAACAGTATTTTTCTGCCCAATTAGTGTATATTTCTTCAAAAAGATCTTCCCCAGACTTCATTTCATTTGTCTTACAATCTTTTGTGACTTCACTTCCTTTTTCACCAGTTTACAGCAGGGAATATTTCAGACTGTTACAGCTAAAATAACATTAAGAAATATTGTGATTTATATCGAGATTTGCAAAAATGGTCACATATCCTTGTGACACCATGACATATATAAAAATACAGTTTTTCTAGCTACTAACAACCAACTCAGCCCTGACCACCTCAACATGGGTCCTAATGTGATGGGAATGGTGCAGGGATTTGCAAAATGGATGTAAAGAGTGCTGTGATTTTTGTCAGGCAGGTTTCGGGATGGGATGGGATGGGATGGGATGGGAGAATAGAATAGAATAGAATAGAATAGAATAGAATAGAATAGAATAGAATAGAATAGAATAGAATAGAATCGAATAGAATAGAATAGAATAGAGTGAGATTGGAAACTACCCTAAATCTCCTCTTGTTCCACCCCCTGCCACCTTCATTAGACCACATGGATTATGCTGCTGGGAACAGGGAGGAAATACCAGCTGGAACTGTGGAGAGGCAGCTTCAGACACAAAAGAGAGGGTTTTTTATAGGTATATTATATATATATGGCAAGGTCACATCACACACTGCTCTAGGCACAAGATGAATCAGGTTTAGGTGAATTAGAGGGATAGTTCAGCACCACCAAAATGCCCTTGGAGGCACACACAGAGGCTCCTCCTCCCTCTGCTGACACTTTTATAGCCTTTGGTTCCCATTGGCTTGAGGAGTTGCAAGTGCACCGTTGGTAAACATTCCAAACCATAGGAAAGGCTGGTCAAAGTGCTTTTCCCCACAATTAAAATCTCCTTTGGTAATTACATTTGTTCTTGAAGTTCTTTACAGAAGGTTTTCCCACCATTATTTGTGACTCCTCTTTATCCTCTATCATGTGAATGTTTTATTGTAGGAACGTGGGCTTACCCCATTTTGCATAGCACCTCCCACCAACAATCATCCTTGGCTTAGGATGATTATTTTGCTCATATTTTCCTTTCATGTTTCTCAGCCACCCCTGGCTTGTTTCCTCTTGAGCTCTGGGAACAATGATGGAACTGAAATGTGCAGAATCCTACTGAAACAAGCAATCTGCTGGCAGAATAAGATGTGATTAAAAAACAGTTTTGAGAGTTTCAATAATCCATTCTTCTAAAACTTCACAATACCACAAATGGGATACAGCACAAATTGCCTGAAAAAGATGAGTGAAAAGATCAGCTGGATTGCTTTTGGAACCCTGCAGATGGATCAGTGCCTCACCTGTTTACATTCTGCAGGACAACATGGACCAAACATGGAAATGTGGAGTTTAGGAGCTTACCAGCTCTTCCTTGGCTCTCAGAGAAATTCCCAAGGAATGCCATGTGCATAGACAGACAAAACACAGTGAATGTGCTTTATCTGGGGGGTGTGATGCCCTTAGGTTATAACTGAGACAACATTTGTAGGTAAGAGCCAATAAAATAGCTGAGGTAGCCAGTTAACTTACATACCCAAGATCTTTGCCCCTTTTTTTTCTGACTGAAACTGTTAATATTGACTTTTCACACAAACCTGCTGCAGATATAAATTCATCTTAGGCCACAAGAGATCTTGCCAGAAGAGGAGGCTGGGTTAACAGCATGATTTATTTGTATCTCCTATCTAGAAAAGTTAATTCAAGTGGAAATTGCCACATTAAACCCATAAGTGCAGTGGAGTCATTCTGCTTCCTCTGAAATGCATCAGGAGAAGCAAGAGGCACTTTGAAAGGAAAATAGATAAATACCCTGTTTCTTTCACTTGGAATTTTTTCCCCCTCCACTTTCAGAAGGCCTGGATCTCCAGCACAAAACAGACACAGCACGTGCCCACCTGTGACTTTTCTCACTCAGCAGAATTATCCAGGCTTAAAATATAAGAGATGTTGAAAACCTTACAAGCTGAGAACACTGCAGACACTGAGCTTGGGAGCTTCATACTGTGAAGGTATTTCCAAAAGAGGAGATAAAAGATGCAGGGAGTTCCAGTCTGAGACTATTGAAAAAAAAAAAAAAAGGAAGAAAAAAAAGGGTAAAAAACAAAACCCCACAACCAAACAAACAATAAACTGCAGGGAGAGGAGTTGTCCAACACTAAATAAACTCAGTGCCAATGTGTCTAAATGTGTAATACCAGCAGTGACATAAAACAGCCTTCGCCTCTGCCCAGAAACACCACAGAGAGCCAAAATAATAATAATAATAACAACGAATTTCTCATTTCACAGACTCCCATTAGAAATGGAGGGGCCTGCAAAGATTGCCAGAGAAGAGACAAAGGGACTTGGGCTGTTGCAGGGGCCCCATCCTTGGGTTTTGTTTGGTTTTGAGTCCATGGTAGGAGCCTTTACTCTGTGGTATGCTGGCTGAAGAGGTCTGGGTGGGGAGGTCTCGAGTTCCCAGGCAAGAACCATCTCTCACTGTAAATGAAACCTTGGTGCCATGGAAGAAAAAGGGATTTTTGGTGATGCCTCAGGATTTTAGCTTTTACATTTTTCATACATTTGTGATCCTGCAGTTCTTTAGTGTATAACTCTAAACTCCATATTCAGTGCCAGCTGCTGCTTTCCCATTTTGGGCAGACACAACAATTCCTCTCCAGGCCTGGCAACCAAGGATACCTCACTGCCTCAGGCCCTGAGAAATCAAACAAAAGTGAGTTGGGGGAGAAACTTGGGGTAAATTACTTCATTACCTGAAGCTGTAATTGGAAGATTAACCCCCAATATGCAAATAGACCAAATTTAAAAAGTGTGAAAACCTGTGACCCGTGGTCCATTTTTGGGTGGAGCCTCTGGATGGGCTTTGCCTGCCCAAAATGTACCTGAAGGCCCTTCAATAAATATAACCACTTTTAATTCCCTTTATTTTGTCTGGTCTGTTTTTAGGTAGCCCCAAAAAGCCATCACTGGCACTGGATTTAATGGGCCAAATCCCATTCCAAGGGGTTTCCACAGTTCCAAACACGCCCTGAAATAAGGGAATCAATAAAAACTAACCCCTTTTGCCAGAAGTGTCCCCTGTCCTGTGTTCAAGACTTAAATGATTAAAATTTAAAAAATAGAATTTCTACAAAACCAGTGAAAATTAAAAATTTAGACAGGATTTCTTCTGATTTTCTGTATGTAACATTTTAAGAAGAAGAGGCACTTCCAGGTACATCCTAAAACACTGCAGCAATAACTCAGAATAAAATGATGCTACAATTTGATTATGGTAAAAATGATTATTGTTGATTTTTCTGCCCAGGGACAACAACACACCAAAAAGCCAAACCTTAGGAATAATATTGCAGAATATGTAGAAGGAAAAGTTTGTGTTTGCTATTTTTAATGAAAAAAATTAAAGGTATTTAACTTTTTCCAGCAGAAGGTATCCTTCTGCTGCAAAACATTTTTTTAAAGTGTTTTCATATTTCCTCCAAAACTTAAGTTATAAATTGTGATTCAATATTAAAAACGACATTCTAATCCCTTTTAATTTCCACACATATTTTTGGCTTAAAATTATGGCAAAAAATATTAATGCTTCCTTGCAGTAGGTCATTATAAATAGAGCTTAACTTTTTATTAAAAAAAAAAAAATTGAACTCTGGGAACAGTATTCTTTTCATGAAAGAGCATTTTTTTATTAAAGATTGCCGGCAGGTGTCTCCAGCACACTAAGGGTTTTTTTTATTTTATTAACACTAACTTCTTTTTAACAGTTGAAAGTGTGCCTTGGGAAGATTAAATCTGAATTTTCTCCAAGATAATTGCATTTCTGCTCTTCTCTGACGTCACCACGGAGAGGTCTGGGGCACTGCTGTGGTGTTAAGTAGAAAGTGTGCAAATTGTGTTGATATTGACCAAGTTGTGGGTAAAAGAGGTTCCCAGTTAATTTCAGTTCTTGTCTAAATCACTCCCCTGCTGGTTTTCAGCTGTTTTTCAGAGCATGCCCCTTCCCAAAGTACTGAGTATCCTCAGCCAGGTCCATGGGATGGTAAAATCCATGATTTTACCCCACGAACAGGATCCACCTTGAGCAGGAGGTCTCCAAGCGCTTCCCTCCTGACGAGCCCCAGCGCACCCAGAGCAAGGACAAACAGCACAAATCTGCCCAAAAAACCTCCAGGCACTTTTCCCTCCTCAGCAATTCTCCTGTGTGACACCTCAGCTGGGATTAGACCTTACTGTGGGGTTCCCTTCTCTGCGTATTTTACCAAGGCCGAGTAATTTTATTTAATTTTTTTAAAATTTTAAACATCAACGCCATTACTTTCCAGAGCAGCTCCTGAATCAATCAACATTTCAGCAGCATTGGGTGATAGGAAAAATCAGCTCCTGTGTCCTGGATCTGAATTAACTCCTGCCCTGAGAGGCTCTGCTTCCCCCCGGGAATTGCCCTTATAAACGTGGAGAACTTTTAAAATATTTATCTAGGATTAGATTCCGTTTGCCCAATGTGCCACAAGTTGTCCAGCCACAAAGTTGGTGCTTGTTCCTGAGAACAAGGATCAAACTTATAATTAAATAGCAGGAACATTACCTGCTTTTCCTACAAGGAAAAGTGCAAAAACAGGAATGGGCTGCGAAACATGGATGTTGTGTAAGTACAGGTTTTAAGGGATGGGATTGGAAGGCCCCTGGAATGACTTCAGGAATAGTTTTTTGCTTCAAACACATAAGCTTGACTTCATTAATAGAGAAATTAGGCTCTCTATAGGAAAATGGGTTATTCTGAGTGTAATTCATATGTAATTTGTTATTTTTGATTATTTTCATTTCATGGATTAGAGCTGCTTCCCCATTCTGAAGAAATTTTCATTCAGATTGACCAAACCAAAACAAAACTAAAGCAAAAGCACAAACTAACTAACTAACTAACTAACTAACTAAGAAAACCACAGGAAATTAAATAACTCAACATGACTAAAGCCCACCAGAGTTATTCATCACAACCTCATTCACACTTTTATTCCCTCATTGCTCTTACACCTTCTTCCTGCAAGAGGAAGAATACTGGGCCAACATTCTAAAAGTGGAAAAGCTGGGATTTAATGAAACCTTTGCATGCACCCAACTGGACAATATTTGGAAAACTAACCTGAAGGAACAAATGTTAAACAAGAAGTTTAAAATGTCAACCATGGGTGTAAAATGCAGGTAATATAATTTATGTCATTTATGTACCCTATGTAGGATGTATAGAAATACAATCATTGCTATACATCATATATAGGGTATATAAATTACATATTATGATATATATGGTGAATTTTATGCTAAATGTTATCCATTACTCTGTATAAAGTTATACACTACAAATTACAGATAAAATAAATAATAATTAATATAGAAATATAATAGCTACAAATATTGCATATGCAAGATAAATGCATAGTATTATGCTGTAATATCACTTGTCTATTACCAATTAATATGTAATACATAATATGTAAAATGCAGTATATAATATAAAAATGCACCTATTACATTGTAATAATTGTAGTCCTATATATGATACTGTATATTATAAATTATGTAAGATCATTATGTATTACATAGTTTATATTGTAGATATTATGTATTATTTATTATTAATTTTGCATGATACATTGTGTATTATATATTACTGCTATAGTTTATTGTATTTAATATCTAATGTATAATAAATAATATATAATTTATAATAATAGGCTTGTTTAATATAGCACAGAGGTCATAAACTCTCTAATGATCCATGGAAGGGGTGCTGTACTAAAAAGAGCCCAAGTTGCAATTCAGCAGCACAAGGATGAAGTGAAACCTCTATATAAAGATGGTAAGTTCATGCTGAAATGTTTTGCTGAAACCTGTTATTTACAGGGAGTAATGTCTTTAAATTTGAGTGTGGGGCTCTTCAGAAGAATTTCAGAAGGGCTGGGAAGTAACACACCATCTTCTCTGTAAAATCTCAGGGATTAGCTGTGCTCATACAGGATTTCAAGACATTATGGTATGGATTCCTTAAGAGCCAGGAGGCAGCTGGCTTACAAAAAAAACCCTCTCTGGTACTCCATGGAGCTGTGCAAGACAGGAAATAAAGGCACTCTGATGATTGTCAGTTCTTTAACTCACCCTCAGCCAAGTGTCTGGCAGGGGCTGAGTGAGTAAGGGTCCTGCTCTTGGCCTTTGAGCTGGGCTTAGACAATCTCAGGGTTATTTTAGGCTGGAAAAACCCTCCGAGGTCATCAAGTCCAGCCACTCCCCCAGCACTGACCCATGTCCCCAGTGCCACATCCACACACTTCTGGAGCTCTGGCAGGGACCGTGATTCCACCATTCCCCAGGAAGCCCATTCCAATCTTTCACAGACCTTCCATCTCTTCCTGCTGTCCACCCTGAGCCTGCCCTGGCCCAGCCTGAGGCTGTTCCCTCTCCTCCTGTCCCTGTTCCCTGGGAGCACAGCCCGACCCCTCCCCCGGCTGTCCCCTCCTGTCAGAAGCTGTGCAGAGCCACAAGGTCTCCCCTGAGCCTCCTTTTCTCCAGGCTGAGCCCCTTCCCAGCTCCCTCAGGAATTCTCCAGCCCCTTCCCAGCTCTGTTCCCTTATCTGGACATGCTCCAGCCCCTCAAAATCCATGAGGATCCATCCACCATCTCCAACAGACTCCAGTGTGTGCTCTCCATTTCTCATCTGTTGCACTCTCACTTCAATCCCCAACACCACAGTAAGTAATTTCTGGGAGGAGGCAGATTTTACAAGAAAAAGTGGAAACTTTTTGATGCTTTTGACCTCTCCTGGGCAGGAAATCCTTCTTCCCTGTGCTCTAAAATCCCTTTGAGGGCTCACCTCAGCCTGGGTTAGCCACCAGCTCAGGGTGTCGTGGTGTAAAGCCTTGTATGGTGCACTACTGAGAAGTCAGTACCAGAACAAACCCATTCCCCAAAAAACAATATCAAACCTCCTCCAGTTCCCATGACACAAGGTAAAGTGAAGGCAGAAAGCTTCAGAAAACCCCCTTCAGGGTATTTGTTCAGTCAGGATACAATCTGAAGGTGTTAAGGGAGATTTTATTTGTCTGGTGCTCAGCTAAATTCCTGTTATCCTGGGAACACAGAATTTGTTCTATCCACAAAAAAAAAAAAAAAAAAAAAAA
>VZRH01004156.1:17282-33381 GCA_013397555.1 Urocynchramus pylzowi | reverse complement strand
AAAAAAAAAAAAAAAAAAAAAAAAAAAAAAAAAAAAAAAAAAAAAAAAAAAAGGAACAGACACTGATAATTCATCTCATTATGTCCATCACTGCTGTGTCAGTAAAGACAGGGCAGAGCAATGTACTTTTCAAATTATGTGTCCCCAGCAGTGCTATGAAAATTGTTTAATTCTGTTTTCTATCCAGGCAGTTGCTGTTGGAAGGTAAAAGAGGAACTGATAGCCTAGATATGCTGAGCAGCAGTGGGAAAATCTGGGAAGGACATCATAAGAAAACAGGAAACCCACATTGAACCTGTAATCTTAATGCAGATTACTTGTACTCTGACCAAGGACCAGACAGTTTCAATAATTTGTGTAATACCAGGGACAAATTTGGCCCCAAAAATGCTGGAATAAACTCTTAAAGGCACTTTCAAGCTGGACAAGGTGCTAAGAAACACACTATAAACAAAAAAAGTATCTTGACTGAGGAGTGGATAAAAACACATCTCCTTCACAGTCAGGATATGTTTTTTAAAAGTACACCTAAAGTATATCACTTCTCAGGCCTAAGGTTTCCTTGACAATTTAGGATGGTTAGTTAATCTGAACAGAAAGTGATAAAGGCTTAAAATGAAATGTAAGAGAGAGAACAAAAAAAACCCCAAAACCACCAAAACAAAAACCATATATCCACTTCCATTCCAACCCTGTGGCTCCCATGTAAACTGCTGCAGGGGTAATTAATTTTAATAAATTAATGTATTGATATTTTATTAAATTAATACTCTGGATTATATTGGTAATAACCAGTATTTTTTCCTCAGTCAGTGGCTCCATGCCACCAGACCAGGCTGCTTCCCCCCTGCCCAGCTCAGAGCCGTGGTACCTGATAGTGTGAGGAGGGAAAGAATCACATTCCAGCACCAGGAGTGACCCAGGATGGGTCTGCAGTTTGGGTTCTGCAGAACTGGGAGACTGGGAGTGACTCCCTGCAGGGTTGGAGGGGTCAGCTCAGCACCCCAAGACACTGAACCACAGGATCAGATTATAGGGTTTGGGCTGGAAGGGACCTCAAATCCCACCCAGTGTCACCCCTGCCATGGCAGGGACACCTTCCACTGTCCCAGGCTGCTCCAAGCCCCAGTGTCCAACCTGGCCTTGGGCACTGCCAGGGATCCAGGGGCAGCCACAGCTGCTCTGGGCACCCTGTGCCAGGGCCTGCCCACCCTGCCAGGGAACAATTCCTAATTCCCAGTGTCCCATCCAGCCCTGCCCTCTGGCAGTGGAAGCCATTCCCTGTGTCCTGTCCCTCCAGCCCTTGTCAATTGTCTCTCTCCATCTTTCCTGCAGCCCCTGTAGGCCCTGCAAGGCCACACTGAGCTCACCCTTAATTCTCATTTTTCCCTTATTCTGCCCCAATGCATGGGTGAGGCAGAATCAAAAACAGCTTTTGCAGTTAGGAACACTTGCAGAATCGGGACATTAATAGCAAAACAAAATAAAATAAAGTAAAATTTCAAATAGTCAGATGCGGGCTCTACAAGCCAGCTAACCGTGGTTCAGAACAGGTCCAGGGAGGGTGGAGGAGGAGGATGGTGCAGCACAGGCTCTCAGCATCCCCTCGAGTGGGGAGGGAAAAGNCTGGTTCCAGCTGTATTTTGGAGTGGAATTGTGCACTTGAATCCTTTTATTGCTGTTTTGGGGGGGTAACTCTAGTCTAGCCTGCCCTCTAGTGCTGTCTGGATCCAGCTCCTGGAGTGAAAACCGTCGGAAATCCTGGAATCAGAGGGTTCAGGGTGCTGTGGGCAGTATGCTTGGGTATGTTTGGATGTTGTCCCACCAGCAGTCTGTCACACATGCCCTAATCAACGCCTTGCCACGTCATTATTTAATTTTATTATTATTACTATTATTATTATTTAATTATTCATTATTTAAATACAATTTAAATTTACCAGGAATGGTAGAAAGGCAGCCTGTAAATACAGGTTCATGATTAAGAGGAACTGGCCTCTCCTTTTTTATTAAGTCACACTTTTGCAAGCCAGCTTTCTACATAAAACCCAGATTTGGCCTCTGCTGGCACAACACAAACAGGTAATTTTTTCCCTCTGCCCTTATGTAAAGGATACCTAAGCATTCCTGTACATCTCACACAAAATATGACAGTGCTAAAAATCTTATGTATAATTCATCTGGGACACAAATCAGTGTAAAGAGGATTTTGATTTACAATATCTCGAGGTTTTGGTGCCAAGGCTGTGGGTGTAGCAGCACACAGATCTGCAGATATGGCAGTAAGAAGAGTGATAATGAAAGCAGATAGCTGGAGGAGCAAATTTCTGTTATCAGCAGACACGAACTCACGCATTCCTAATTTAATCAGTAAAATTTTTCAGGTGGACAGCTCAGGTGGGAAATACTTCTCTCCAAAAAAAGGCCCTGGTTTGTGAAAGCATTTCCATGGAGTTATGCACGGTTTTGATTTTATTCTTTCCTTATCGGCACTTTAGGAAATAATTTCAATAAATATATTGTTTCCAATTTCTGACTGTTGGTCTCATAGTATAATGAAAAATGTTACTTTCAGTAAACTAAGGAATTCTGTGATCAGTTCAGAGGTGGTTTCACCAGTGGTTTCATTATTTTTATGTAATAAAAATATTTTATAAATTTACATAAATTATTTTTATGTAAATAAAAATTATTTAACATAAAGCCATATATATGTGTATAGGCTACAAATCCTTTTGAAAATATAAAATGGATCCACCGAAAATAATTTGAACTAAATCCAACCTCAATGTTTGATTTTTTAAGTAGGTTTTTGGACCATCTAAAGAAGGACAGATTGTTTCCAGTTTTTGCCAGGGAAGCAAACTAGCACACGTAGTCACTTATTCAGGGGACTCTGCCTGCTCTAGATCCTCTGCTCCTGTTTCAGGATCCATGACAACTTATTTCTCCTTTTTTACCAGCTAGACAAGTGAAACCCACACCAAAAACCTCTATCTGACCTTGTTTTCCTTGAAGAAATGCAATCCTTTAAAAGGGAACTGATTTCAGCCTGTCCCCCGTGCCCGTGGCAGATGGTGGCCCTTGGGCAAGGACCTGAGCCAGGGGTCCCAGGCACAGCCCCTCGTGACCCCAGACCACCCTCAGTGTCCCAGCATGGTCCCCTTGGCAGGTCCCAGGCTGCTCCCACCTGTGCAAATCCTCTAAAATGCCTTTTGGGGCAGGCAAAGTTGGGGTAGAGATTTTTTTTATTTTTTTTTTTTTCTTCAAAAATACTTATTTTGACTGGAGTCTGCAAAAAAAAAAAACTTGGGAGTGTTCATAGCTGCAAGTTTCAGGAGGAAGCAGAACAGCCCCAGCAGTGCAGCAGAACAGCCTTCACTCAGCACAGCCCTCCAGCCATCACCCCCAAAAAATACCTACCTCTGACCCCTCCACCTGGACTTTCTCCCTCATTCAAGGGGAGAAATAAGTCCTTCTGGTACATATTCAACTCCTCAGGTTCGGGGAAATGGATCTCAGCTTGCCATACCTGGATTTGCACAGGAATCCTCTCCTCCCAGGGCAAGCAGGGCAGAGAAACACCAGGAGGACAGAGCTCTGTGCAGCCCTGTGTGCAAGAGCTGTGGGAATGGATTAACCACATTTTTCACCAAGGACAGCAAGCCAGACAAATGAGCCTTCAGGAGATGGGATGTAGATTTCCTGAGTGTTACAGCTCTTCCATAGGAAACAATAATCTCCCTTTTCCCAATTTCACTTTTCCATGTGCAGCAGTTAAAGTACAGGGCTTGAGACAGAACATGTATTAGACACAATTATGTAATTTGGTGTTCTCACCATGTCTGAGTAGCAAAAGAATTATGTTTTTCATCATTCCTCTTTTAACACATCTCCTTGAGTGTAAGGAACAGTCAGAGCTTGGTCCCTTTTGGGGAAAATTATACAAACATGGCAAATACACATAAGAGCAAATTTCATTCCCCTAAAACTGGCACTCACAGCCCATTAATTCCTATTCTTCTTTTCCCTCAGGTATTTCTCACCTCATGTTTTTACTTTTGTCTCCACAGAAACTCCCATCACCTTAATTTCAAAGCATAAACACCCACACATCTGCCAGTGAGCTTCTGAACTCTGGAGGTCTGAAGGCACTTGCAGGACATCAGCCTCTTCCTAATGTTGAAAATCCCAAATGGTTGAAACTCCCAAATGTTTGGAAATCTGATCAGCCAGTGGAATAAGTTGATACCAGCTATGACTTACCACTAATTCTGACAAAAATAAGACAAAAATCATAATTTCCCCAGTGCCAACAGTAGTCATCTGAAGATCTTGATTTAGGACCTCAGAGCATTGGCTACAGCTCCACGAGAATTTTAAAAATAGTGTTTTGGTTTTTTTTGTCATAGCCTTTGACAGATACAGTTTCTTGAAAACAGGTTTTTGAGGGTCAGCAATGTACCCTTCCTTTAATGCAAAATGTGGTTTCGACCTCAGTTCAAAATTTGAGAGCTGAGTCTTTAATCCTAAAACTGATAATAACTATGAAAGCACTAGCAAAACTGCTGTCTTTTTCTGCCTTTTTGCAGTTCACACATCCCATAGAGAGTATTAAGGCCACTGACATGAGAGGTACTCTGGGAGATTTTCAGGGTGTGCTGCTGACTGGCTCTCTCATCCTGGAAGTGAGTGGAACACATCTCTGTGACTCCTTGTCACCTTCCTTCCAAGCCTCCTTTCCAGCAGGCATTAACAAAATGGGCTTTCCTGCTTCTCTGCCTATTTGTTTTTTTGAATCTCAGATTATTATTTGCATTCTCCTGCTTTCCTCGGGCGACAGACAGATCTGAAGTCAGATTTTAAATAGTGGAGAATAACATCAAGATCAAATTCCACATCTATGTTGCACATTGTGTTGAAATAACCATGGGCTAATAGGAGCCTTACAAATGAATGAATGAAAATCAGCCAAAAGACAGAAGATATGAGGGGAAAATGAATCTATTAGCATTATCTGGAAACTTAATCTTGAATTTTGGCTGCCCTTTTGTCAGGTTAATAATATAATCAGATAAGACTGTGAAAATACAGATAGTAATTAGCATCTTTAACTTGGAATAAATGAACAAGTAATTCAATACTGGAAATATATTCAGTTTTTTCTCTATTTGTGCAGAACATGACAAAAGATTAACTATCTCCAAGGTTTCCCAGTTGCAACTGAGAGCTATTTGTAAAAATGGGAGGACTGTGGTATTTTATTCCTCAGAAAACAGTTATGTGATTTCTCCTGTGCTGAATGAGGTACAGTGGTATTTCATGTATAAGGAGTCCCTGTTTGATAGATCACAGAGCACTGCTGGCTGCAAAATTCCTTTATACCTCACATAAATCTCCATCATGGCAACTAGTGCCACAGTACTCATTTTTACATTCTTTGTGAAAAGAGGGGAGCTTTACAATGATAACATTACACATATATATATATATCTTTAT
Organism: Urocynchramus pylzowi; assembly: GCA_013397555.1. Taxonomy (NCBI): domain Eukaryota; kingdom Metazoa; phylum Chordata; class Aves; order Passeriformes; family Fringillidae; genus Urocynchramus; species Urocynchramus pylzowi. The sequence goes on along the minus strand of VZRH01004156.1, from coordinate 27,882 downwards.
TTCCTGCATTAAAAATCCTTACTTGCAGCTCAGGGAACCCCATGCCCCTCTAGAAGATCTGTCATTCCCATTAATTCTACTGGCATCTCCATGCTGGCTCCTTGCATATATTCTCTGCTCTGATTTGTCTCCTTGCTTTGTTCTCTGCTCTGATTTGTCTCCTTGCTCAATTTGACATTCCTAAGTTATTTTGTCTCCTCTCAGGCCACCTCTTTCGGACCTCCTTATGGAAATACCAGCTGCCCAGCTGCCACTTCCAAGGCACTGGAACAAAGCTCTGTCTCCTCCCTCAGCCCCCCTCTCATCAGGGATCTCCTGGTCACACCTGACTTTCAGGCTCATGTCTGGGATCAGGTCAGACATCCTGCTAAATAATCCCTTTTTGTTTTTGATTTCTGGCAAAGCACTTCTCTGTCAATCTAAACCTGTCTTTTCCCGCTCCTGGAGTGGCAGATGTTTTCCTGGCACATGAGGCTTCTGTGGCCCTGCTTCTCTGTCAGCCATGCTCATGCTGACCTGATCCCATGTCTTCCCCATCCTTTACAAGATGATTTTCCCTCTCTCTTGCCACAAGATTCATTATTTTAAGCTGGTTTGGGGCATTAACTGTCTTCTCCTTCTTGTCCACATGTGTAGCTGAAGACCCTTCCACTTATTTCTGACACTGTTACATGACAGTAAAACGAGTTAATGCCTCAGCTGAGGCTCCAATTAACACCCACATTTAATTACTGTGCACAGACAAAGTATAGAAAGGAGACTTTTTTCAGCTGCCAGTGACAAAATAGACTGACTTCTTCATTTATGAAGCTGTTGTTTGGGTCTCCTTGTCCTCAGATCCTCTTTGTGAATTTAAAGGTTAAAACAAAACATTTGTTGAAGCAATTCAAAAGCAGGTTTCCTGGTTTTTCAGCAAACACGCCTTCAAAATCTGAATTTGTCATGGATGAACCCAGTATCAGGTTTGGCTCTGTTCCACTGTGCTTTCCTGACAGAACAGTCAAAGAGCTGGGGAAAGACAGGAGAATTTCATTTTAATTTTTGAAATGTTTATTTTTAGGTAAACATCTTGATTCAGCAGAAAGCACAGGAGTAGAAAACTCACATCAAAAAAAGAACACACATCTAGAAGAACTGTACATCTTGTTCTGCTTGATTCCTCTCTGACCTTAAAGTTCCCAGCTTCATCTGTACCTGAAAGAAAAGCACTGCATGTGTGGAGGCGTGATCCACAGAGGCACGTCAAGGGGATGTTATGAGATGCTGAAATCAAACTGCACATCTAGAAAGTGTTATTATCTGGATCTGATAAGCAGGGCCTGGACTGTCAGGACCCTAAAGCTGCAGCATGACCTCACTGACCAGCTCCTCTGCCCCTGGGAGCAGTGCTCGCAGCAATCACACCTCATTTATCAACCCAGCCCCTGGCAAATCAAACAGATGTGATAAAAGCGGAGGCTGCACAGCAGCAGATGGTGGGCATGGAGCTGACAGATCTCTGGTGGGCAAAAAAGCAGCATGCACAGCCCAGCAGCTCCACTGGCATCTGCAAGAGGCTCTGGTGCCTGGCAGGAGTCAGAGACCCTGGCACAAGATGGGGCTGGGGAGTCCTGGTGCCATTCAGGCACAGGTGATGCCTTAAGATTTTAGCTTTTCTACTTTTCATATCCTGTACTGCTTTAGGGTATAACTCTAAGCTCCATATAGAGTGTCAGTTACTGTCTTCATACTTTGGCCAGACAAACTATTCCTCTGGGTCTGAAACTCAAGGACACCCTACAGCCTCAGGCCCTGAAAGTATAAACAAAAGTGAATTGGGGGGAGCAAACTTGGGGTAAATGACTTCATGACCTGAAGCTGTAATTGGAGAATTAACCCCTGAAATGTAAGTGGACCACACCTATAATTGTCTGAAAAACTCGTGACCATCGTCCATCTTGGGTGTAGTCCCTGTGGAGGCTTCGTCTGCCCTTAATGTACCTGAAGGCCCTTCAATAATTTTTTTCTGATTTTATTCTCTTAATTCTATCTGGCCTCTGTTTTTAGGTTAAGCCTGAAAAAGGCATCAGAGGCCCCCCCTGCCCTGGCACAGGAGCAATGTCCCCCTGCCCAAGCCAGCTCTGGGCAGCCACAACACCCCCAGCATGTGCACATTTGCTCCCTGGTATCACTACCTGAGCTCTCCAGAGCAGAGACATCTTGTTGTACCTCTGAAGTGTAAATATTTGGTGCAACCTCATGCCCTCTGATTCCCTCTGGCTTGGGCTGGTGCTGAACCAATGAGCTGATCAAGGAGGTCCTGTGAAATAAATTTTTCTGCTGCAAGGAAGGATAGCAAAAAACTGCAATTGTAGCTCTGTCAGGGGGAAAACAAATATCTATTTTACTGTTTTGTTCCCCCTGGACAAGACTCATTTGCTTTAACAACTTCACATTTTCATATTCACACAACAGAATCAGAGAACTGTGTTGGAAAATACCTTTAAGATCATCAAGTCCAGCCCTTAACCTAACCATGTGTTCCTTAGCAACTAAACCCCTTTCAGGCAGCATAAAAAGGTGACAAGAAAACACACAACATACAGTGCTAGTGTTTCAATGAAACCCTAGTCAAAATTTGAGTTAAAAACCTCAAGGCAGTAAGTGAACTGTGGTATCAGTTGCTGGCAAGAGGAGATTTTTAGTGAATGTGTCATCTAAGGAGCTGAGCAACAAGGGGTTGCGAGTGGGATGCAACTGAGTCTCATAAACAAGATTTTGTGTGGATACAAGAAGAAATTTTGCCATGTCCTTAGCTCCAGTATCCAAAACCCTCTTCCAGAAAACATCAGCCATCTTCAAAGCATTTTGATATGGCTTTCCCACAGCCCTTGCAGCACAAAATAAAACTCAGGAAGCAATTCCTCTGAAGATTCCGGGGCTTGCAAAAGAAAAACTCTTCGGGTGTGCTCACAAAGTCTTCTTGTAACACAAGGCAAAGGAAGCTGGTGGGTGTGAAACACAGAGAGCATTTTCTCGTAGCCCCCTTTAAAACAGATGAAAAGCATAAGTAGATTAACACCTGTGCATCTCATTCCAAAGGGGAGCAGTTATGTGAAGGTGACATTAAAACCAGTGAAGGGTTCAACGTTATGTTCAAGTTTCCAGAAGTGACTGCTGGAAGACAGGAAACAATAATGTTTTAAAGAGGTCTATGAAAGAGTCATTGTGCTGGTGTTTCTCCACATTAAATCACACATTTGTCAGTGCATCTGTAGACCACAAACCATCCCAAACTTTCTTACTGTTGCAACCTGGAGTCCGTATGGTAAAAATTCAGGTCCCCAGGAGCCCACTTCACAGGATACCTTTCTTTGTTAAAACAAATATACTATTATATATTTTTCCTTGGCAAAACAAAAGTTATTGTTGTCTCCACGAGTCCTCAGGCTCCTAGAGGTAGACAACAGCAGCCTGCCTGTAAGAGCCCTTCACTACAGCAAAGCATGCATCCATTCAGCTGCAGAGTTTGGGGTGTTTTCAGCTTGGGCCTTCAATAGTCCACAGTCAGTTTTGCTTCAAAATTCTTGTACATACCATAATGTATTAAAGTGTTGGTTTGTTTTTCTCCTAGAGGAGGCTCAGTGCTGAAAACCATAGCTGCTTAAAATAATGAATTGGAAGTAAAAGTAATCATTGAAAGGCCAAGTTCTTCAATGAATTGGTTTTCTGTACAGGGGGTCAGCATACAATGCCTAATTATTTGCTTGCCTGTGTGTTCAGAGGCAAGAAAAAGGAAAAGAATCATCTCTCCTCAAGTCCAGTGGCTTGGCACTGAAATTGCAGGAATGAAATTAAGTGCAAGTAGCTGCATTCTTCCCCAAAGGCATCACTGTACCCCCCATGCCTCAAATACAGATGTCAATGAGCCCATGCAGACCTAACCCCTTTCTGTCTACTCCCCTTAAAACACCTTCTGGTTTACTGACCATATTTAGACCCTTTGGCAGTCTATAAAAAGTGCTACATGATCTTAGCTGCACTAAAACCAGTCAGAGTTATACCCTATTTCACACTTACGGTGAAAAAAAACTCATTTCCTATGGAGGGATTGTCAAAGGTGCCTGAGGGCTGGATCTACAAAGAGATTTTAAGATCCTAAGCCAAATTTCCAAGCACAGCTGGCATCTGCAAAGGGGCTGGATTCACAAAGGGGATTTAGGTTCAGCTTTTCAGCAGCTCAGCTCCTACCAGGACCTGTGGAGCTGTACCTGGGGCCCTCACGGAGCAGAGGAGGAGCTCCACAATGAGGAAAAACTCCTGGATGAGCTCAGGATGAGAAGAGTCAGAGCATCATCCTTTCCCTAGTGCCTTGAGCATCACAGACCAACAAGCCCATGGGTGTTGCCAAACGAGTGACAGAGCCCTGTGCCACCTGCAAAGGGTTGCCATAAACATACAGATCATTCCCCCACGAGAACAATGGCAGGGAAAAGCACAAAAAAATACATTTTAATCAGAGTTTTTTGCCAGAGATGCCAAAAATAAGAATTACACTCTCTTTCTAAAGTGAAAGGCTCTTCAGAGCTGTTGTCACTGGAACTAAGCACTCAAACTTCCACCTGATGGAACCCTCCCAGTGCAGGTTATGGTTATCAATACCTCCAAATTCATCTGTTTCATGGTCAGCTGACAACCTTTCCAAACCTTATGAACTAGGTTTGAAAACTGCCAATGTAAAACTAAACAGGCCGTGTGGAAAGGAAGTGTTTCTTTCTGTGCATTAATGAGAAGGGTATAGGAAAGATAAAATTAACTTAGCTCAATAGGATTCAACAATTAAATGCAAATAACATGCAACACTTACTCTCTTAACATCTGCTAAGAATTATCTTTTTCAAAAAGACTTAACATAGCTCAACAGAGTTAATTGTCCCACAGAGGAACCATTTTGAAAAAAACAGTTTCTATTTGCCAAGGTTCCTCCTAAAAAAAGATCAGAATTTTACTGAAGACTCCTGACTTCAAAACCCAGTCACTCCAGGATGGGATTCCTCAGCAAACTGGGGACTTCAGGTATAGCCAGATGCCACAGTTCAACTCAGATCCATGTCCCCCTGCAATCCCACTGTCCCCTGGGAACACCAGAGAGGAATTTATCTCCCTAACTTCAGTAGTGAGATGAAACAAAACCTTAAAGCACCTTTTTTTTTGCCTTCCTTAGCTATGGAGAGTATCTAAGGTGATTAGACCAGACACATGAGTCCCTAACAAAGTAATGAAAAGTTGAAGTGTCCTGGAGCCTTCCAGGATAATTAACTCTACATCTAGATGCTGACAGGTTAAATCACTCTCTCCATAGAATTTCCTCTACACCTTGTGTGGAGGGGGAGTCTGGGCCAAGAGGCAAAGCTCTGAAAGAAGATTTTTGGCTGAGGTAATATTAACTAAATTATGAGCCCACTGATGTGTGAGGGTGTGCAAAGAGGAGCTAAAAGTAATACGAGCAAGGATGCAAGAAAGGAGGCCAGAGGAGAATACTCAAGGTTAGCAAGGCTGTGTTGGGTGGCTTGGGCAGGTACAAAAGATGGTTTTTTGAAACGTGAACAATGTTCACAACTTCAGTGCCCTGTTAGAGCAGAACAGAGCCAGATGCCCACAACAGGCTTCCAAAATGCTCCAGGTTTGATATGAAACAGGGCTGTGGAAAGGCACAGATTTTTGTCAGAATGGTTACATTTCACACTTTAATCTGCAGACACTGTAAAAACAAGAAATTGGGTTTTATTCAAATCTGCTGAGTAAGTCCTATTCCAAGATATTTCCAAGAGCCACTGAGCAATATCTTATGGAAAGGTTATTACTTTTATGTGGCTTAAAGCCACGAAGAAGTGGGGCAGTTTGGAAGTGTGAGAGCTTCTCAGATAGGCTTCCTCTCCCCCAAGGGATGAGTAATCACGGTTCACATGACACCAAATTTAAAGGGTCACAAATCCAAGGTGCCAGATTACAATTGCACTGAAAACACACAGCTGTTTTCACCCAAAAGCTAGCTTATGGTTTTTTGCCTATTTTCCCAGACCTGCCATTGACTGGAAGTGACTCTAAAAGAACAGTGCTCCTCTGAGGCAAACCAACTATGTAGCTGAGAAAGTTCTCCTATCTGATCATCTGAGGGGTTTTTATCAGTCACCCACAAAGATGTCAGCCGTGCAGGGGATAAAATGTTTGCATTAATTTCTCTCATGCTTTGTCCTTTGCTGCATCAGGAAATGGGAGCAGCAATCAGGTCTGTGTTTGTGGATGGGCAATTCAGCTCATGTCGCATCTTGCAGCTAACAAAAGTTTAATAGGTTGAACCCTGACCTGTCTTCTGACTGGGCAGTTCCAGAGCTGTCAGACGCACTAAAGCTTTCCTGCACTGGTGTAGAATTTAAAAATGTTTTCTAAGGAGTCACTTCATACAGCGATCACGTCAGCGGTACAGAATTAATTCAAAGAAGGAAACTCACATACCAGAACAACCCTTGTTGTTTCATCTCATGCATCAGTCAACAATAAATCTGAGATAAAGCCACAAGAAGTATGAAGGATTGCGTGCAATCACTGGAGTGTACCCCAAGCTCCAAAAATGCCCCCTCGTTCACCTTTAATGTATTGAATTCCCAATCGGCCTGGGTTTGATTCTCAGCTGCAGATTTCCTTGACCTCTCAGTCACTTTGTCTCAGGCACTTTGTTTCCATTTGATGATGATGGAATTAATTTGGCCTGTGTGCTGGGATGCTTACTTACTGGCTGGAACTCCGATGGTTTGAGAAAAATCCCACACAGCCTCGAACTTAAGCTCTCTTTTCATGAGGCACACAACAGAAGAGCTGGAAAAAATATATGTAAGCAGGAGAAAACCAAAGGGTAGGGACAACTGCAACTCTGCCCAGCAAAGAGAAGGTATAAATGCTCCTATAACTTGGCCCGTCATTTATTTATAGTGTGCACGTCACTATGAAACAATCCCAGTGAAGGAATTTAATAATTTCTGTGAAAGGATGTGGATCTGTTTCAAAGTCATTTTCTACCACAGCTGCTTCAGGACCACTTTTACATCCAGCTCTTTCTTTTAGAATTTTGCCTCCCTTCAACAGGTTGGCCAGTTCAACAGAGCAGAAAACCTGTCATGTTTGGTTCTAAGTTGCAGAGTAGAGATCAGTAGAAGTTTAGATCCTTGTTCAGAAAATATTCAAACCTGCTGTGCCCGGCTTGAGTTTCTCAGTTTCCTTTCACTGTTCCTTTCAAATGCTGGACCCAGGTGACTGTAGAGAAGCAGAGACAAAGTGTGAATTGCCCAGAGAAGCTGTGGCTGGCCCTGGATCCCTGGAAGTGCCCAAGACCAGGTTGGACAAGGCTTGGAGCAGCCTGGGACTGTGGAAGGTGTCCCTGCCCATCAGGATACCCAACACACTAAATGTAGGCTGGTGCTGGGATTTGAGGAACAATTTGTTCTGGCTTTTGTTTTTTGTAAAAAAAACCAAAAAAACAAAACAAAACAAAACAAAAAAAAAAAAAAAAAAAAAAAAAAAAAAAAAAAAAAAAAAAAAAAAAAANAAAAAAAAAAAAAAAAAAAAAAAAAAAAAAAAAAAAAAAAAAAAAAAAAAAAAAAAAAAAAAAACAAAAAAAAAAACAAACAAACAAACAAACAAAAAAACCACAAAAACCAATCACCCTGTGGTTGACAATGAGGAAATTAAAATTTGTGTTCAACATTTGCTGAGTGTAGCAGCAGCTCTTCAACATCTCAGGAAAAGGACACAGAATTCCAGAACCATGAAGGCTGGAGAAGACCTTGAGGCCATTAAGTCCAGCTGTCAACCCACCATCATCTCTGTGCTCACCATTAATCAATGTCTCCTCAAATGCCACACGTTTTTAAACATTTCCAGAGAATCTACCTGTGCTCTGGGCAGCCTGTTCCATGAAGAAGTTTTTCCTGCTGTCTAATCCAAACGTGCAGTGCTGAGAGTGAGGGCAGTGTTTCGGTGAAATCATGATTTTCCAAACTACAAACAACTTGCTGCTTTGCAGTGGGAGTGGCACTGAAGTGAAGCTAATGCCAAATCAAGGTGAGATTTGTATCTAAAATCATATAAATTGGTTCTGCCCCATTGAGTATGACACAGAGACACATCCAGCCCTGCTGCTTCCTGCCACAGCAAGGACTTCACGCAGACATTTTCTGTCTGCCTCAGGTTTTGGATTTGTATAAAGTTAAAAAAACAAACTACAGCTGAATCTAAAGTGCTACATTTCACAGGGCTTCTAGGAAAGCTCTGGGGATTATGGCTTCCCTACTATTTTGACACAGAACTTTACCTCTGATCTGCTTCTTTAAAAAACAGTCTAAAGTTTGCTCAAGAAGTAACAAATGTTTTGATTAAACTAGTCTGAGCTTGAAACCAAAGTATAAACTCAAGAAGTATATGTAGTTTCAGATCTCACATAAGGATTTTTAATTGAGCTCTCTTTATTTCCTCTCACTTCCTTGAGAAACAGACTATTTCATATTTTAGAAAGACAACTTACAGAAAATAAGACACTTGAGGTGTCAACAGCCACGGTTTCAAAGCTTGACAGGACAAATGTATCTTTCTGTCACATGTATACACCTGATTTACTTGTAGCAAGGATTTTCATGCAAAAGTGTACATTACTTGAAAGCAGAGTGACTTTTTTAATCCTGAAAGCACCAGGATGTTTCACTTCTGGTGTTTTCATTCTTGTCCATGGAACAAAGAATAACACAAAAATGATTTCCCCACCATCACCTTCTGTAAAACAAACAAAAAAAAAAAAGGATTCTATTTCAGTGTCTGGTACGTGGGGGCCTTGGAGAGTTCTGCTGTGATGGTGTGTGAGCTGAGTTTATTTGGTCATATATTATTCTCACTTGATATTTACGTGCTGATGTACTGTGGGAGAAATTAATCACACTGCATTTATCAGAGATAAACTAATCCAACCAAAGCCCATGGTTTAGCAGGCACAGAGCTTCAGAGGACAGCAGTAAATTATAACTGGATTTGATTAAGAGGTAATTAGCTAAACCTGTTTACCTTAACCTTTGCTGCAACTGTTGTTTTTACTAGGAGAAGAGTGTAATTAGATTGTGCCTGGGATACAAGTTATGGAGCATACACCACTTCTCACTGTCCAATTTTCATCTGTTATTCAAGGAAGAGGTAGAAAGGTCAGGATCAGATTGCTATTGTACAATCCTCCTGAGATGAGAGCAGAAAGTTTCCTTGACAGAGACAAAATAAGCCATGAAGAACAGTAGTTTATTTTTCAGTAGGATGGAGGGGGAGTCAAAAGAACACATGTCTACAGCCCTAGACAGATTTTTGCAATAATTCAACTGTCTCAGTAGATTTGAGAGCCATTTGAACTCACTGAGCATTTTGCAGAAACAGGGGAGAGTAATGCCAATTTGCTGCAGACTGCAAAATAGTGCAGCTGAGAAAAGAACTGGGTGAATATATTTTCCAGTGCACTGCATTTTCATAAATTATTTCTAAATGTATTCACTCAGGAGAGTTAAAAGAACCATAGGAAACCAGGCCTTAAATTGCTTTATAGTCATTTAATTGACCAGTTTGGATAACTTGGTTAAAATAAGGGTTTAGATCAGCCTGAACTCTTGGCTCATTCATAGCATTTACCTAATTTGTAATCACATTTGAGAAAGGTGTAGATTTCTGTTCCTTGCCTGAGGGAACATCAGCTTCACAACAGAAGTCAGATAAAGTAAACGTGGTTGCTGAAGGACAAGAGATAAGCTTGCTTTACAGCTTTTTGGTTAAGCACATGCAGATTTAATTCCCCAGTTTTGATCCCTTGAATCATTCTAAAAGAGCACTCACCTACACACACATGCACACAAATAATGGCTTTTACCCAGCTTGAAATATGCTGGTGGCTTCAGATCACATCTTCAGGCACAGCTTTTCCCATGAGCTCCCTTATATACCAGAAAAAACAAAGGAGGTTTCCAGCAAGCCCACAAGGTCTCACCTCAGCCAAGCTGTTTCTGGGTGAGGAGAGACAGTTTTAAAGCTTTAAAGCATTACCAACTCAGCAAACCTTTTTTTCTGCTTATCCCAACAGGGCTCAACCTCAAAAATCCAGAGCCTGTAAAACAAGAACAAAAACACAAAAAAAAAAAAAAAAAACCAAAAAAAACCCCCCCAAAAAAACCAACAACAACAACAAAAAAACCCCCAACAATTTCCCACTCAGCTCAGGTATTTAAGGGGGAAAAAGGATGAACCAGTTATACACAGGCTCATGTAAGCTCTGTCATAAAGCTGATAATTTAACTGCATTTTTCTACCTGAGAACAGTGCTGATTGACTAACTTTGTTTTAGTCTGTCCTGCTAAGAAGAGAGGACTGCACAGTATAGCCTGATTCTTACTCTTAGTCAAAGGAATATCACTTATTTTTTCAGCAGAAATGTGTTATGGGTCTCCCATCTGCTTTCCTGAAATCTTATTGGCACCAAAAGGGAGAACTACTTGAAATATGGTAGATTCATGAAAAAAAAAAAAAAAAAAAAAAAAAAGAACAA
>VZRH01004156.1:1041-17212 GCA_013397555.1 Urocynchramus pylzowi | reverse complement strand
GGGGGCGTGGATTGACTTGCTACTCCATGAGTTTCCTGTGTTGTTCAGCCTTTTGGTGGGCTGGAGGGAGCACTGCAGTCCTCACATCAGGGGACTCTGACTGCTCCTGATTGTCCCAAGGAGCAGAGTTTTACCGAGAGAATAGAAAACACTGAGTTGTCTATGCAGGCAGTAAGTTGATTTCCTCCTCAGGTGGAACTGAGTAAAATTCGCAACAACAACAGTTTGGAAATCAGAGTTTTTTAACATTGAAAAAAATCCCAATTTATCTCACAAAGTAGTTTTTTATAATTTTATGGAGGCAGGAATTTCACTTAACCCTAGGAATTATTTTAAGCATCAAAATTCAAAATGGCTTGTTCTGAGCTTTGTAAAAGAATTAGGAATGTTCCTAAGTCTCACGGGTGTCAGGTAAATTGCTGATCTCTCACAGACACTCTCTTCTCCTCAGGAACTGGCATAAAAGTCACTTGATATAAGCTCAGTTGCAGAAACACTATGATTACAGTGATTCCTGCCAAATTATACAGGCTTATTTTTTCCTTGATGTGAGATTTTGGAGGGAGGGAATCATCTTGTCGTTCTTGGGTTGGAGAGCACCCAACTCAAAAGTGTTCCTGTTTCTGGCCACTACAATTGCACAAATGAAAACAATAAAATTGTTTTAAATAGTAAACAAAATTATAAAATAAATATTACAATATAAAGCATTTAAAAATATTTTATAATTCCATAATAAAAATGCAATGAGACTATCCCTTTGATGTGCATTTTGCTATGACCAGATATAAACAAAAAATAGATATTTGTACAAAATGAATACTAATGTCTTCCAATCTGCAAAATTAAACAAGATCCTAGCTCCAACCCTTTTTTTTTTTTTTTTTTTTTTTTTTTTTTTTTTCCACAAAGCAAAGCAATTAATTTTGAAATCAGTTGGGTTTGGATAAAACTCTGTGTTCTTAGAAAGGCTTTCCAAAGTCCTGGCATCTTTAGTGGAACAGAAATCCATGCCAGTATGACAATATTAATAAAGTCCATAAAATACAGCCAAAACTCATTATTCATCATAAACATAAATGTCTAGAGGCAGAAGGGTCGATTTCAATTAGAAAAAGGAGACGTTTAAATGGTTTTTTTACATAAAATTTTGTAATTTATGTTAAGAATTAGTGTATTCACATTGGATTTGATTGCTAGCTCCTGATTTTTTAGGCTATGTGGCTCAAATAAGGAGCTTTTCACTCATTTAGAAAGAAAAAAATCCTACTAGTTTCAATAAGACAAATATTTTAAAAATCTGGTAAAAACTACAGAAGTGAGAAATAGATGTTGTGAGTCCAAATTTGTGTATGTCTCTTCCATTCATCCCCTGTGCAGCCAGCTGACCATTCAGAGCACCAAAGATTACCTTTTGTGTCAAAAAGGTATTGTGAAGGGACATATTTTGGCTGTTCATGAAAGAGATTTTATGGGAAGCAGTAAGACATTTCATGCTGGTTCCCCCTTTTTCTTTTATGTGTGCTCATCTTCTATTTTTCATTTAATATTGTTAATTATTCCTCACCCTGGATTTGTGAACTGCATTTGCAGTTGCTCAGGTCCTTTGAGTGTGTGACTTTACATTTTCCCTTGCATCAGCAATTTTGTGCTGGGTTTTGAAATCCTTGGATGCTTTTATTAGACTCCTTTTTTTTTTTCCTTTGTAAGCCAGATCCTTTAAACAAGATTAGCCAAGGCTGAGCCTGTGCCACTGGCTTCCAGTGCCAGTTCATGGGGATGTCTGGTGGCAGAGTTGGTTCTCATACACATTTCCACAGCTGTTTTCCACCCAGGAGTACGAATTTGTGAGACTTGCATTTTCTCTCATATCTCCACTTTTTATGTACTGTTTTAAAGGACTATTTATGGGACAACATCAAGAAACTCTTTCTTACATCACCAAATGCATTATTTCTCTCACTTTTATATCAGTGACTTCCACAGAACAATCAATGCTCAGAACAAGACAGTTTAATTTTAAACCATCCTTAATGCATCTGGAAAGAGGGGTTGGATATTTTGCACTCAGAAATTCAGGCACATCATTAAAGCATGAGAAAGCATCATATTAGCCTGGTGAGGAAAAAACCTCTCTCCTTGAGGTGTTCACCAGTTAAGGGTTCTCTAATTGAGGAAAGTCAGGAAAATCAAAGTAGGTGGTGTTGGGCAAAGAAAAGTGGCTGTGGATTTCCATGCAGACACACACCTGAAGCTTTCAGAAGTCATGGGCATGGCAGACAAGATGAATTATTGGTTGCAGTCTCCAGTTTAGTGTATTTGGTACCTGAGGTCCATCTGACTGTGCTGGTGGTGACTCCAGTGCGAGGAGGATGCCTGTTGAATTTAGGAAAAACCAAAAAAAATGCCTGCTGAATTTGGACAAATCCTGAAAACACATTTTGATGTGGTGAAATCTCTGGCCTGGTCACACAGAACCAGATGCAGAGACTTGTGGATGCTGTGGGAGAACAGTATGAGTTGCAAGAGGAATTGCATCCCAAAACAATAGCTGCTTTAGGCATTATCAAGTGTGAAGAGAAATCTTGTGGCTTCCTGGCTTGCAAGACAGTGACACTGCTGTCAGTCTATTTGCCATAGCAAATGTCATGCTAAGCTGCATCTCCATATCCATTTTCTGAAGCCTCATCCTACCCAATTCCATTCACTGAAAACCCACAGTCCTGCCTAAACCAGCAGCCTCTTCTTCCCCTGTGGTCAGAGGGAAGAGACATCCCCTTCTGATGACTGATTTGTCCTGTCCTCAGCCAGGATGGGTGTGAAAAATCCCCTCTGGAGGTGTCTGCTTCTCTGCACTTCCAGCTCCCAGCCACTGCAGCTCAGCCCTATTACCTCCCCTGCCATGCCAGCACTGTCATATGGGAATCACAGAATTATTAAGGGTGAAAAATCCTGTGAGACCATTGAGTTCAACTGTTCCCCTAGTGCTGTCAAGCCCACCCTTAACCCACATCCCCAGGTGTCGGAGAAGGGAGATGCGAACACCAGATGGTCGTCAGCAGAGCTCGTTTATTGTAATGCAAGCACCCAGTTAAATACAGTCTTTAACTAGCTCATACATATTGCAAAAATACAGCTCATCATTGGTTAGTTACTTATCAGTTAATACACCTACTTCTACATTCTTGTGGTTAGTTTGTTTAATTTTTCTTCACTCTTCTAATTAAAAAATCCTCTCCCCCAACCTGCTGTTGCACCAAGGGCACAGTGACCTTGCCTATTCAGACACTGACTGTTGATTTTTGTACTTATCTCCTTCTCGCTCAACTAACTGTATTCTCTCAGCCAGCCAGGTGTCCACAAAATCCTCCACACCCAGGTGTCACATCCACAAGCCTTTTGAACACTTCCAAGGCTGGTGACTTCACCACTGCCCTGGGCAGCCCATTCCAATGCTTTTCAGCCCTTTCAGTGAAGAAAATATCCAGTCTGAAACTCCCCTGGTGGAACTTGAGGCTGTTTCCTCTTGTACTATCACTTGATACCTAGGTGAAAAGATTGCCTGGAAACTATATGGAGAGATGATGCATGTGATGCATCTTATCACAATGCATGTGATAAGAGCTCAGGGAGAAAAGTTTTCTCTCACAACCCTTCTCATCCCCAGAAATGTCCCTGAAAATGTCACAGTGATCAAGGTACATGCCGTGGATTCCAGCTGCAAGGAAGGCTAGGACAAGCTGAATTTTTTTCATAGTATTAAAACTAGACTCGGTCTCAGCATACTGCTGTGTGTCCCCTCCACATCTTTCTGCCACTGCCACTGTGGCACATGGAAGCTGCTGCCTGCCCTCACCCCATAGCAGAGCTCACCATAGATAAATTCTTTGGGCCAGTAAACTGGGTGCAGTCAACCCTGGCTGGTGCCAATTACCTCAAACTTGAACAATTGCTAATTACATCACGAAAATCACAATATTCTGCAGCAGCACACTATGAAAACTTCAGAAAATCACTCAGCAAGCTTAAAAGGATGTTTAAAAGCCTCTCATTTGCTAGCAAAGAGAGGGTGCAATTAATTCAAAGGCTTGTCAGACTGCAGGCTAGCTTCAGGCTTAGTCTGAAGACAGCTTGTTCACAGGCAGGGCTTTTTGGACTGCTTTAAACAAATATATTTTGTTTCCCACTGGCTTTCCTAGATGGAGAATTCAGAAATAACAATAACGATAATGATAACGATAACGATAACGATAACGATAACGATAACGATAACAATAACAATAACAATAACAATAACAATAACAATAATAATAGAAGACACATTTTTAAGCAGTCTGGCATGCAGAGATGAGACCCATACTAAAATGTTGCTCAGTATTTGTACTGAGTCACATTACGTAAGTGGAGTGAAGTTCCAGGTATTTCAGTCCCTGAGTTTCAGATGTGTAAGTCAGACTCATTCTCCTAATTTAATTAAATTGCCATGGGAAACTTCAGGGAGGGTGTAGTGAGCCACTATTTAAGGAGCTGTTTTAATATGTGTTTCCAAGGCATTCTCTATCCTAGCCTGGTCTCATGCAGAGATAAAACCACTGAATTGCTAAATACAAATATCTGTGGGCTTTCAAGATTCTTCGCTTTTTGGTCCAAACCTAATAGAAGAGGGAGCTGAGCTATGAGTTTGCAAGATTTTATTGTTTCTTTCTCTTTTTTTTTTTTTCACCCCCAAAAATGTGAAGACTCAGCTGTAAGTATCTACCCAATAGATAATGCTTCTGAAAACCAGATCTGAGCGGGTTGTGCAGAAAAAAATATTCCTGGCAAATTTTGGGAGTTGAGTTCCACTCACCTGTGCACAGAGCTGTCTTGCTGCCTGGAAAGAGCAGCTGAATGTGTCCATTTTGGTGATGTTTTGCTGCTTTTTGAAGAAATCAGCTTCCATGCACTGAAATACAGGGCATTTAAATTCCTCCCTGTGCTGCTCAGCTCTGCTGCCAGTGTCAGGAGTCCACAGGTTCAGGCTGAAGTTTGGGCCACACTCAGTTTTCTTCCTGTGAACAGATAGTGAAAGGACATGGAGAAAGGGGGTCAAACTAAAAGAGGAGAAATTTAGGCTGGATGTTAGGATGAAGTTGTTTACTCAGAGGCTGGTGAAGCCCTGGCACAGGGGGGCCCAGAGAAGCTGTGGCTGCCCCTGGGACAGCCTGGAAGTGTCCAAGGCCAGGCTGTACAGGGCTTGGAGCAGCCTGGGACAGTGGAAGGTGTCCTGTCGGGGTCTTCTCTGCTCTCTGAGATTACCCCAGATATTGGTGGAAGCCGCTTTTCCCAACCCAGCTGTCCAAGAAGGGGTCAGGAGTCTTCTGCTCATGTTCTCAGTGATGTTTATTGTCTCTTATCTAAAATATTTTCTGTCTGACCCACCGAGCTCTGGCTAGCAGGTCAGTCCAAGGCGCACTGCCTCCCACGGGACTGGTGCTGTCTTTTATGCTATGAACTACGTATTAGATATTTACAATTGTGTACCAGTCCCTAACACCTATGTTAGACAGTGACTTTCTACTCTAAACCAATCTAAAAATTCCAGCATCACCTAAAAGATGGATGTTAGGAAGAAGAAGGAAGAAGGATAGGGCACGCCCCAGTCCCTCCATCTTAGGATTTTAGACCCCCCTGTACCAAATCCCAAATTTTTTCCTTTTACCCTATGACTACTGCTACTGTGTTGTCTAAACTTTTGTGACCCGTGATTCCTCATATAAGCTTGGTAATTTGTCCCATGAGCTGAAATTAAAGCCCCAAGTGTTTTTGGCTTCCTGCCAGGGCTGCCCAGACCCCTGTCCAGGGTTTGGGGCATGGAGAGGAATGTCTTGGATTCCAACAGTCCCTGCCATGGCAAGGGCGGAATGAGACAGACTTTAAGGTCCCTCCCAGTCCAAACCAGTCTGGAATTCTCTGATTCTTGTGGTATGCTGGAATCTGAAATGCAGGGAATTCTCAGAACTTTGGGCCTGTAAGCCAGAGCTTAGAATTAAACCCAGGATTTGATCTGAGACCTTGGAAAAGGCTTCCAAACACAGGTGCTAGAAGTGAGAATGTGGATTTATAGTTCAAAGCAAAGACATGTTAAGTTAAGGAAAGTTTAGAGTTTTAGAGTTTAAGATATAGAAAAAATAAAAGTAGTTACAAAGGTAAACAAGAAGTTTAGAATGCAGTGCTGTAGGTTTGTGTGTCATAACATGATTGGCTAAGAAAGCTTATACTGTAGCATGAGTCCATTAGATTAAATATTTAAAGATTGGGTCAAAAGCATAAATATCCTTGTTAGCAGTGCTTTATTGGTCAATAAATCCTTAAAAAATCTTGTAATCGAGGGGTCTTGTGACCTTCTGAGCCATGCAGTGAAGATGTGAGCCAAACTTACCCTTGCTGCCTATATCAGAGATTAAAAAAAATAATTTGTACCATCTAAAACAATTCAGAAATCCCATCTCTAACTCATTCAAAATTCCTCAAAAAATTCCCGCAGTGGTATTTCTCTACTAGCAATGATTTGGGGAGACTATGTGGCACTGTGGGAGGCTGAATTTCTGGACACACCCAATGCATGGGGACAGTAATGAGTGTACAAATAATTTATATAATAAAAGGAAATCCAGTAGGTTTCTTGAGTGCCACCATTCTGGTTCCCCACACCCCTCTGAGAACAGCTCCATGATGTCTGCTCAGAGAAGGTTCACAAGTCCATCCTTGACAAGGCTACACCCAACTTCACACTCACCATCCTGACAGCACTCACTGCTTCAGGTCCATCTGCCAACTTAAACGTCTCAGAAACAAGCTCTGATCTTTTTGTCTCCAGCTCCTTTATTTCCTTCATCATCATTGGTGATTCCTCCACCTTCCCATCAAAAGTTCATAACCTGAGCACTGCTGTCAGTGCACACTCTGCAGATCCCACCCTTCACCTGACACCTCCAGATTCAGAATATCTGAAGATTTCATCCTTCCTGCCTACATCTTATTTAGGACTGTATTATCCCTGAGAATGTCTACATACAGGGGTGGTGTCAGGCAAGTATTGACTTTCTAAGGCATGAGGCAGCTGAGCCTCAAAGCCCTGCAAAGGCATTTTAGGAATGCTGTGGCCAAGCTAATATGGCCTCCTCTGCTGCCCAGACACCTATGACAGCTTTTCCTGTGGCCGTGGCACCAGCTGTGTCACTGTAATTCACACTTCTCACCTCCACTCAAAATACTGGTGCTGTTGATCATGGCCTGGTCCTCCAGCAGCAGCACCATCCTCTACATCCTCCTCCACCTCCTCCTCTTCAGACATGAATGTCTTCTTGCAGCCATCATGTCTGACATCTTGTCACACAGAAAGCAGGAAGGAGTTGTTAAAGTTATAAGTCAGACCCATAATACTCAGGGGAAAAAAAAAAAATAAAAACAACCACATGACTGTCTTGGAAAGCATGAAATTAATCACCAGTTTTACAGCCACCTTCTCTCTGGTTTGGCCCTCACAGTCGTGGAGAACTCAGGCTAAATCCTTTAAAGCGTGCCTTACAGGGCACTTTGCAGCAGCTGGATGCTTCAAGGTTTTGCTGCTCAAAATTCACCTTTTATTAATTTAGAAAGCTTTTTATAATTTTACTTTTCTAATATTATTAACCAGAAGAATGTGTGTGTAACGTACAAGCAAGCAGCCTAATACACTAAGAACTTTGGATTAATTTAAGATTTTGGATTTTCTTAGGTTAAACAGTTTGCTAGAGCATACAGTCATTAAATGGTTTGAGCTGGGAGGGATCTTAAAGTCTCATTCCACCCCTGCCATGGCAGGGACACCTTCCACAGTTCCCAGGCTGCTCCAAGCCTCAGTGTCCAGCCTGGCCTTGGGCACTGCCAGGGATCCAGGGGCAGCCACAGCTGCTCTGTGCACTCTGTGCCAGGGCCTGCCCACCCTCACAGACAGGAATTCCTAATTCCCAAAATCCCATTTAAATCTACCCCCTTTCAGTTTAAAGCCATTCCCTGTGTCCTGTCCCTCCAGCCCTTGTTCCCAGTCCCTCTCCAGCTCTCCTGGAGCCCTTTTAGCCCTTTTTCTGAGGTTTCCCCAGAGCCTTCTCTTCCCCAGGCTGGACATTCCCAGCTCCCCCAGCCTTTCTTCACCACAGCCAACATGAAAATTAAAACCAATGGGTACCGTCAGCGTTTCCCTCATTTTCTTTTTGAAGGATTAACAGCAAAATTTGTTCCTGAGGAGCTCCCAGGCCTCTCAGAAGGTTTGAGAGGAGTTTCTTTTCCTTACTCTTGCCTGCCTTTCCCCCCTGAGCACACAGGATCACATTGCAGAGGGTTTGTGGCCTTGGCTGGGCGTCCAGGCCTGGAAACATGAGTTAATTCCCCACAGCTTCTCATGACATCTCGGTAATTAATGCCCCAGATCTCTCTCCATCTCCCCTCTGAGGAGCGCAGTTCTTATTTAATTGCCTCATAATGCATACTCAAAATGAGTGCTTGCTTAATTGTCCCTAGGCAGATCCCTGGATGAAAGTCGGTGAGAAAGCATACAGGCCTCAATGCTGAGTAAGAGCCCAAAAAGCACAATAAAGCACAAGCATGTAACTCTTTCCTACTCTCTAATACCATCAAAACAATAAATTTATTTTTTCAGACATTCAAGAAACAAATTAAGGATAAAATGTTGCTACATCCTCTGTTTCCTCACCCCCTCAGCTATACAAAATAAGACCTTGAGGCGGACTATGGAATCACAAGATGATTAAGGTTGAAAAATATGTTTCTTTACTGTAACATCTTCCACAGGAAGGGATAAAGTTTCAAAGCACAGTGTGAAGCTTGAGCTGTGCTACTGCAGTTTGTGGGGCAGAATTGTCATTCAAAGGTTTTTAGTAAGACTTTTAAAGGGCAAAAGTCCTGAGTGAGGTGAGTTACCAGAGATTTGATGCCTGCAGTAATAGTTGTGTTCTATCAATAACCTCTAGCTGTTCTGCCAAGGCTGCAGATAAAGAATGCACCCATGGAGATCACAACGTAAATGAATACCCTGCGAACACCAGAGATTACAAACAAATTTTCAATATTCAGTAAGATTCAAAATTATTCAAAATGTACTTGGCATCCCTGGTTGTAAACATCACCACAGCTCAAAGATTGAAGGCCTTTCTCTCTGTCTCCAATCAATGGGTGCATTAGAGATATAAAATCACTTATTTCTAGCTGTATTATTTTGCTCAAACAAGTAATGTTTCCATAATTTCTGTGCTACAAAGAGTTCCCTCTGGACTGGCTTCTCTCTCAGCCTTCAATTATGCAAAACACGGATCCAAGCCTGCCCCTGGACCATTATTTTTGCAATTGTGGGTAGAAATCTACATTAAAACTCCTAATCTATAATGCAAGATCAGGCTAAAGACCATGGTCAACTGCTTACAAAGGCTTTTAACCAAGGAAAAAAAAAATTCACATTTTCATTTCAATTTTTGGGATATCTTTTTTCCTAACAGCACACATGAATGTTTCACTTTTAAATGCTTATTTGTTTGCTTGATTTTTTTGGGGTGAAAGTGGGTTAAATTAAATATTAATTAAACTGCTGTTTAAGCTAAAACAAATTTTGAATTTTTTTTCATTTCACTTGAAAAATTCAAATATATGCAGGCCAAATGTATCTCTCATTAAACTCCCCCCACAAAAAAAAAAAAAAGTGTTTTCAGCTTCTCAGCCCTTCTGTAGAGATGAAACACAACCATTGTTACAGTTCTTCACAGCAAAATCTAACCTCAGTTGCAGTCCCATCTCATGACCCAGATTTATAGTGACACTTCAGTACACACTCAGAGTTATAAGATTGCCCAGCTGACCCCTTCAAATCCTTACATGGATGATGTAGCTCATTTCAACAAATGCTGAATCACAGAAATGGACAGAGCTCGGTTGCGCTGCTCCAAAACTGTGAACAAGTGCAGGCAACAGGAAAATCCAAATTCAGCACAAAACTCGATCCATGGTGCAGATTCTGGTGCTGACTGACTGCACACCTGGGGACTTTTCTGAAACTGAGATACAACATCCCCCAAGTGCCACGGGACAGCAGCTTTGGGTGCTGCTACAGTGCAGAAATCAAACTTTCTTAAACAGCATTAATTTCAAATGTCTCATAATAGTGTGTATCCTAACAGGTTTTCTGTAGGTTGGGTTTTTTTTTTTTTTCTTTTCAAACTGCTTGAAAATCTCATTTCTCCCCATATCATATATTTGAAATAAATCTGCTAAAAGGTAAGCTTTTATTAACATGACCTTGGTAACTTTTCAAGGAACTGTGTGCATAATATTTAACAAGAAAACAAAACCACTTGGCCAAGCACTCTTTTAAAAATGGACTAAAACTCATGAATTAGATTTGTTGGTAATTCAAACAGCAGAAATATAATCCTGTCTGCAGTCTGTTATGAGACATTACATATGCTCTGCTGGGAGTCAGATGAATTTGAAGAACAGGGCTTTTGAACATTTACTTCAAAATGCAGTTCATGCAGAGTACACATGTAATGTGCACTTACTGTGATGTTAAGTGCTAGAAATGAGCTGTTGCTGTGAATTGGAGAGGTATGTGGGGGTCCTCCCCCCATCCAAAATGAGGATTTTGCCAGACTTTTCTTTTTGCAGTTGTTTCTACATGTGCTGGGAGCTCAGAAGAAAACCCTAGTGAGGAATTCAAAACAATATGTAAACACTAAAACTTTGCTCCCTAAATATTAACATCCTGATGAGAGAAAAAAGATGCTGAGCAACATTGGTAGAAGAAAACAGCTGTTTTTATTTCTGAAAGTTGTATTTATTTTATTTTTGAGGATACATTTGACTTCGACTCCATAATGGTCTGCCTCTATACCACCGATATCAGTTCATCACCTCATCAAAGAATTGCAGTTGGGAAGGGATTTTTTAAAGAAAATGGCATGACCATGGAAGAGTTCCCTCCAAATAAAGTGTAGACAGTTTTTCTTCTTTTTCTTTTAAAGCTTTCTCTGATAAATCAATTCCCTATAAAACTTCCTATAGATACAAATTATTTTGTGTTATAAAGTACTAGAATAATGTGGATTGAGAAAACTTCAGATTCCTATATTGCAAATTTGTTAGTGAAGATATTCCCAACAACTATTACAGAATTTAAAAAGACAAAAAATTTAAAAGTAGTGATGAAATCTTAGTTCTTCAGTAGATAATAAAATCAATTATGATTTTGCTTTTGATGTCATTAAAATTTTGAAGAAAAATTTCCTTTTTTTCAAGGGAAAATATGGTGGAAGTATTTTAATCTCAAGTCAGCTCTCAACTTTTAAGGGACAAAAAAAATTGGATTTTTAATCTCTTAGCAAGTAGGAGGCATTGTAAAGTTGTGTACATTGGAAAAATACTGCTGCACGGTATATTGCTACCAGCACACAAACTTGGAAAATTAGGAAAGTTCCCCTTAAGCAAAAGAAGAGAGATTTTACAAAACTACTGCCTTTTTATCTACATTGGAACAATTTTTTTTTTTTTGTCTTTATGCTACTATTCTTATCATAGAGGGCGTGGTTATAGGGGACAGTGTTATCTTTTTTAATTAGTTACCTGGAAGCAGATTATTTGGATAATCTCAATTATCTACAATGTGATTTAGGCTTTAATTCAGATTTGTCCATTCTGGAGTTGTCCAAAATTATACTGAAAGCTTTTTATTTAAAAGCTTATTTAGATCTGCCACCCATTTTCTGTCTCTCTCCCCTGAGGCACAGCAAGAGCTCCATCTTCCTTTTATCTGACACGTGCTGCTGCCCTGGTTTGGAGCAGGGACACTCTTGAGGGGTTCTGCACTCAGACCCTCCAATAAATCAGGAGAAATTCCAGTGCTGCCATTTGAGAGGCATCTCCAGTCGAAACCCAGCAAGGCACAACTGGAACTGGGGGGATTCTGCCACGCAGCACAAGGTGAAATAAAAGCAGCTGGATCCTGAGGCAGTTTGAGCTCTCTGGAGAGGTAGAAACAGAGACCTGAAGGTTGCAATTGTTCTGGCAATTCTGGCAAACTTCTGTTTTGAGCTAAACTGTTCACAGTGCATAGTAGCCAGCTGCAGACAGGTCCCTCAAGATCTCCCTCAAAATAAAATTCCACAGCAAACACAAGATGTGTGTTTCCCAATTGCTCCAATGCAATTCAGTCTGAAATATTCTACAATTTTGCTTTTTTTATAATACTCTAAAAATTTCACTGGGAATCTCTTGCAGTCTTCTCTTGCTTCCATTCTCCAGTCAGCTCAGTCATTACCAAACTGAGAATTAAGTCTACCAGAAACAGGTACAGTTGTCAGTCTACAGAAGACAGGTAAAATTACATCTCTCTTGACACTATGCAGAAAGTTAATATTTCATTTAAAATATATTTAATATTCAATATTTCATCTGAAGAGGAACATGTCTTCTTGTCCCCTGGAAAATGTTTGTGGTAATGCACAAACCGCAGCTTCATGATAGACCCCCAATATTGTTGGCATAAAACAAAGAAATGAATACCTTGAGAAAAAACTATTACCCTAAATTTTTCCACGTAATATATGTATTTCATGTTTCAATAGATTACTTTTCACAGGAAATGCCAGACAAGGAGAAGGAATAGTTATGAGAGAAATAGATGGTATTCTGCAAAGGCACTGCACTTGGCAGTAGAGAGCTTTTCAAGAACATCTCTTAAGAAGAAATTCAAGTATGGTAGAAAGAGCCATCAGAAGAGAAAAAAACCAATTATGAATAGAGGCAAAAATATCCCAGTTTGCTGAGATGAGAGAACACTCGGACGATTTGGAAAACCTACAGTTATACACCAACCTGGCAGGAGAAATAGATAAAAAACTCTAGGTACTGTAAGAAATAATGTCTTATACAGCAGGAAAACAATTCATGAAAAAAAATCTGGTGACACTATGGTGAGATCTGTGCAAATATCTTTTGAAATGTGCAGGGACAGATGTGGGGTTTTAAGGATATCTAAAGCACATGTGCATAAAATCATACAAAAGGGATTATGGAGTAACTCAGTAGATCAGCAGAGAACTTATCTGCAACAAAATAAAAGCTTTGCCTGCTGCAAAAAACTTAACAACAGAAGGGTCTCAAAAGAATGGCATAAAAATGTGGAAAGGGCTCCATAAGAAGAGAAACTGGCAATATCTGGCACATTTATTTCAGAGATGGTACTCAGAGAAGATAACTGATAGACACATTTCAAGAGGGCATTGACTGAAAGAGCAGTTGCCTTGTGTTTTCTCAAAATAATTATAAAACCATAGACTGTTCAATGACCTGTCAGCAATTAATTAAAGGCTATAATGCTTTATTTTATACAATATAATAATAAAACTGTGAAATTGATTGTCACTGGGCAGTACTGCAGCCCAAAACATACCACAGGTCCAAAATGCATAGAACTTTCTGCAAGTAATGTAATTATCTCAAATGCTATAAAAAGCAGCAAAGCCACTCTTAGTGAGACTCTCATTCTCCTCAGAATCACAGCCACTCTTACAGCATTTTTAACTGGTCACACAGCTAATTGTACATCCCTACATTTATCATGTAAGCACTAAGGTTAGACAGTTACTTATGAACCCAGCTGAGCCCATTATAACATTCCAGGCCATATAGGATATCTTTGTTATACATTAGAATAAATAAGATAATGAAAACATCTTGCTTTCTAAATTGAAATTAAAGATAACCAGTAATGATATTCTACATTCACCACAGAGAGCAAGTAATTTATAATGAGGGGGAAAGGAGTTCAAGTAATAAAATTGTTAGATTAATCAATTTATCTTCATTTTGTGTGTATGAATTCTAAACTGCTCAGATCTTAAAATCTGAAATTATATGATAAATTATAATTAGTTATGGGGGATAGTTCTGTTGTTTGGGTTTTGGGTGAGTTTTTTAAATATTGAACTGAAGATGTTTCACAAGCATTCTGTTTGATTGTGTGGAAAATCAGCACCAAAATCCAAGACAAATTTATTTTACTAGACTGCACATATCTACACTTGTTGACTGGTTAAAAAATATTCTGAAAGTACATTTCTTCAATTTGGCTCTGCAAAACTCTTCTTATACATTCAAAAGTTGCCTTACACAAACCTTCCCACACATTGATTCCAAAATTGTGGAGATTGCTTGGCACATGTACCTATTCAGCAGAAAAATTGAGCAAATGGGCACCGTGCAGCCTCAAAGAAAATTCATTTTTCGCTAAAAGACTCCAAGAAAATGTTGCAGCATTCACCCACCCACGGGATATTGAGCTGTCACCCAAACTGCATAATTGCACTAATTCCTGTCCTAGGGACCTCCCACTGGGAAATACATCTCTCCATACTAATGAAGCACAGCACAAAGTGCAGCTCGGGCGTTTGCATGTTAATGAGGCTTTGTCTCGAGGCTGTTTATTCAGCACGCCAGAGACACTGAAAGGAAGGTGTTAACAGAAACCTTTAGCCAGAATTAGACAGGGTTAATTAGGACATATGGAATGGGATCTGAGTAACAAGGGACATTAAAATTAACCCTGTTTATCCAGCTGTAGAGGGACAAGGGAGGGGGTGGGAGAAATCCCTCCTTTGACCCACACAAAGGACTTTTCTGCCATAGAAAGGATTTAGGGGCAGTATTTTCCCACTGGCACAGCTCCACCCGTGGCTGGGGCGTTGGCATGGAGGAGGTGATGTGGATTCATCAGACCCTCCATCCCTTGCCTGACTCCTACCAAAACCTGTGAGAGAATCAAAACACTGGAATGATCGTGACAAGGTGAAATTATCTATAAAGGTAGTAGCACGATATTTTTGGCAAAACAATAGGAGTTTCAGGCCAAATCTATAAATACGTGCCCTGACCTGTACATTATACAGGCATTTTTGATGTTAAAAGACTTGAGGATAATCAGGGGCTCTAGTTAAGAGCCTTCATTCATGCCTTGGTCTTCCAGAATTTTTAGGAGAAGATAATTGAAGGGTTGTTGTGATTAACCTAATGTCATAGTAAGAGGAAAAGGCAAAATAAAATTAACAAAATTATGCCTCAGTCTTAGCAGCACAGTTTGATAATTCTATAATGGTATTTTCAGACTCTGTGCTATAACTTTGTTTCAGGACAGGATGCAAAAAGAGCTTTTTCTTCCCTTTTATGTAGACCATGCTCGGTGACTCTTTTCTTATTTAACATTTTTTTTCCTAACTATGTTAAATATATTGCTCTTTGCTGAGTTCTTTGGTGAATGATTTCACTCACGGGTCACAGAAGGAATAGTTGACCAGTATTTCCACTAGCTCACTTCTCAGATGTTGCTGCCCTCTTTGCTCACAAATTGGTAATTGATTACTACAATCAAGGCAAGAGCAGAGCATTTGGTTACTCCCTACTTTGGTATTTCATACTTGCATTTCAGACCTTGACAGGGCTTCTTTTTTTTTCCCCATGCCCTAAAGCTTGTTTCTTTTAGTACTCTACCAGTTGATTTAACATATACTATAGCTCCTCCCTACAAACTTTATTTCTATTCCTACATCTTCCTACCCACAACAAAACTGTTACTACCATATTTCAAAGCAGATGTTAAAATCGGGTGTTCAGTTCCTGTTTCTCGCAGAAGACTGATGTCTTCCTTATCACATCTTCCTTTCCCTTGTCTTTTTATTCTGGTGTGCGCCAGTAAATGTGTAGCTCATTCAGTGTAAGCAGAACTACATTTGACTGATTGATAAGAAGCCCCTGCTTGCTTAGAACAATGTATCTGTCATCCTGGAGGAAGCAAAATGACAGAAATGACAGCCACCATGTAGGACGAGGATATCAAGAGAGATGCTGTGTTCCTTGATCATAATGCCACTAAAATGGAAAAGAAAAAAGAAAAAAAAAGATTGAACTGAAACATCCAACATCCAAGTCACAAGCATCTCTATTTTCAGCACAGAAGCAATTGCTGCATTGATCACTTAAAAAAAAAATAAAATTATGCAATGCAACAACTCCTGTTGGGAATTGGCAAAGGCAGCAACACCTTGCTCCCAATTCTGTGTTGTACAAAGGGCTCAGGGCTCTGTGGTGTAAT
>VZRH01004155.1:1365741-1379037 GCA_013397555.1 Urocynchramus pylzowi | reverse complement strand
TATATATATATATATATGCCAAAAAATTTAATAGTTGGAGAAGGCTCATCTGATTGAGATGAGGAACTTCCAATCAAAGAGCAAAACTTCAGTGGAGCACCTGGTCACAAGGGAATGTTCAAGAGCTGGTAACTGTGACAGCATTGCCTCATCTGCCCAAATTTCTGAAGGTGCCAGCAATGCCCAATTAGGAAGTTGGAGCCATCTCAATCAGTGATTTTGGACTCTCAGGTAAATGATGGAAACTGTAGATTTCAGGAATCCTTTTTCTTGTTCAAATGTCTGCTCGGAATGAGGCTCTGAGCTAATGTGCAAAGATTGCTCCAAATCACTCAGAGCCACACTCCGATGCCTGACTGGAGCACAATGAAGTTTGGATTATGCTGTTTTAAATTATCACCCATTTAAAGTCATTTTCTTTATAAAACAAGATTAAAATGACTGTAATTCAAAACATTTTACCTCAAATTGATGTGAAAATTGTAGTGTTCGTATTATTTCCATTTTTCAATTTGACAAAACATTTCACTCCACATACAAGCTTTTCTGTGTTGTCACTATCTTAACAGTGAAAATATGAATTTTACTCTGTGCACTTGACTCTTTCCTGATGTGTCTTATTTCTTAACACTACTTATTTAAGTTTTTTAAAAGCATGTCTTTCTATAGATTATTGTAGCACCTGGGGGAAATACAAATAGATTTTAGGAGGTTTGCTTACTTCCTTTCTGACCCACACAGTAACAGTTTATAACTTCATATTGTTAAGTTTGTTCTCTGGTCTTCATACAGGCCTGATGGTTAGATAACTACTGATGAGTAAGCAAGGCAAAGAAGAAATTTAAGCTCTAGCTTAATGGAGTTGAAACTCAGATTATTTACCTAAAACATCCTTTCATTTGCTTTCATAATAATACCATAGGAGAAATTTCTCTGCATGAATTTTTCCTCAAAGTTTAACGTCTCTGAATAGAATCCTATAGGGAAAAATAGTCTTTTCCTCAGAAGTTTATTTCATAGTGAGGGAGTATTATCCGTAATACTTTTTTAAAATCCAGTAAATTCTGAGTAACTTGCTTGAGTTCCCCATGTAAAAGGGTATTTGTGTCATTTAAGACAGAGTTCTTCTTGCAGAGTTCTTGAGCAAGCAAAGAACACAACAACACTGAAAAGCACTTGAAAATTAAGTGACTTGCAGAAGTCCTTGTCTAAACTATTGCCAGTGAGATTTACAACTGCAAAGTTCCTGGGCTAAAAATACAATTGCATTTATTTTTGAGTCACACTGTGCACGACCGTAAGTGCAATAGAATGCCAAACCTTATCACTTAAAGTAATAGCAAGGCACATGTCAGCTCTCAGACCCTCATACTCTGCAGAAGGGCTGTTTCTGTGTGCTCAGTCTGCAGAGGATAATTCATTCCTTACTAGGGGGTATGATTTCAAGAGCTGAAAGCTTTAACTAGTACATATGTATAGGGTAGATTTAAAGTGATTATGGAAATGTCACCGCAGGACAATGCATTATTAGCAGGCCCTCATATGTTGTGTGCTGTCCCCTTATGTTTGCTGATAATTAAGAAGCAGATTGGGATGTCATGGTGAGAATGAGTGCAAAATGTCCCTTTTATCATTTGCAATAAATATGAAATAGTGGTCTTGCTGTATCCTTCAGTGATTGTTCTATTTGTGTTGGTGACAAATGACATCTTTCTCCTTGTAATGTGCCTGCAGGGTTAAATGACTTTATTATTATTAATGAGTCATTGCTCCAGCTGCCCAGAAATACAGGGAGTAGGAAACATAAGAGATTTAGACCTAAGTAATTACAAATGTAATTATTACCTTTCAAATTTCATTTTTACGGCAATCACAAGGTTGTTAATCAAACATGGCCCTTTCCATGTGCTCACACTTTTTGGAGCCTTTGTCAAAGGGATGAGTAGCTCCGTGGGTCCACTGAGGGTAGTCGGTGGCAGATTGACAAAGTGGTCTTGACAGAAAACTGCTGTGAAAAATGGGATGGAAGCTGCTGTGTAGCCATCAAGGAGACTGTGCTTGAGAGGGTTCTCCAAGAGGAAAACCCTCCTGAGCTGCAGCCATATGGAGGAGAGTGTCCTCTTGGGGAGGGGGAACGTTGGAGCGTTACTCCTGCAGCCTGTCCTTCCTCAAGGTTGTTGGTTGTCATGAAGGGATCTAAAAAACACAACAGAGCCAGCATGCTGCTTTAGGGGAATTAAAAACCGTGGCCTCTTACCCTGGAATATTTATCCTAATCACTCATAATTAGGGATTTTTAACTTTTGAGGTGGAGCACAAGGTTTATTCTCCTGCAGTAGTGGCAAGGGCGTTGCAGGGAATTCGGAAAAGGGGAATAGCTGTGATTATTGTTAGGCCATGTTGATGATGCCATGGAATATAAGCAGTGCTGTTTCTCAGAATCATAACCTGAACTGATATTTATTGTGAAATGTAAAATCTGAGGGACAGCTTTGGAGAAATGAGAACATTTCCATTCAATAACATGAATGATCCTCATATTTCAAAGAAATAAGTGAAAATGAACTGAATGAAGAAAATGGGAACTATCAGGTACCATGCTTTATAACCTAAATATATAGTGAATCAACACTGTCTCAAAGCATTTGAATTTTGAAACTACATTTTTGATGGGAAAATTGTTTTGTCAAAAGAGCCTCAGCAAGCTTTATTTATATATTCACCTGGAATCAATTAATACCGTTGATGGTCCAATAAGATGTAATAGCTATCAACACTCAAAAAAGTATACTGTGTTACACAGATATCAGCATAGGTAATTACTGTAAAAATGTTTAGAAGAATTTGAAAATAAATAGTCAGGGTATTCATAGTATTTTTTTTATATTCTAATAAAGAAATATAGTTTGTTAGGTTTTTTTTCCTTTAAAATGCAGTTGGAGTCACCACAAAAGGTACAGAATATTTTTAGACTGTTGTAGGTTTGTTTTGGTTGCTGCTTTAGTGGTCTCTGACTTAAAATTTCTGTTTGTGTATCTGGGATGAAAGCACGATTCAGAACAGCTTTTACTGGCTATCTTTTAAGTTACCACAGGAGATATATGTTTACTAGCTCACTGAGCATTTGGGCATTTTATGACTCCCTTTTGAAAATTAATGTTTCATTTAAGTGTCTGAACTGTGACCAATTGCCCACAGTTGTTCAATTACTTCATTTAAAAGATTTTTTTAGCATTCTACTTTCCATCAAACTTTTGTTTATTTTCTACTGTAAAGTCAATAAAAAAGCAAGGCAGAGCCCCATTTGGCATGGAGATAGACCAAGAGTCTGAGTACACAGAGGGTGTAAAAGCAGACATTTGAGGGGTTTTTCCCTTGAAGGAGCTGCTGTGTGTGAACAGAACTGAGCAGGAATTTCTGCTGATCCCCATCCTCCTCACCCAGTCAGCTCCTTGGCACAAGTGTTTGAATCTGGGATTAGAGTGGGATAAAGGAATATTGATATGTTCATGTGGGTCCATCATCAAGGGTTAGTGCTACTGACCCCGTCCAACCCAGAAATTCTCTTCCCTGCATCTCTTCCTGACACTCATCCTGTCTCCAAGCCCAGATCTTTGTTCTGATGTATCAGAATTTTTGATTGATGTATCTGATTTTTTGATTACACAGCCTAAGCTTAGGAAATATATTTTTTCTGTTTCCACACCAAAGTGAGTTTATGTAGATTGCACAGTGATTCTTAGTTCTCTTTATGAATCTTCATTCTTTTGGGATATTTAGTGACTTTCAGAAAAATCAATAAGCTGCCTTTCCTTCATGGACACACTTAATTTTACTTGAAACTTAAATCTGAAAAACTAGGTATAGTGTTACATTCTGTGTAAATGGTTCCTCTGAAAAGTGACATCTCAAGCCCTTTTTAATTCAGCATATTATTGTAGGATGTTGTGTTTATTACAGGAATTTTACATCAGTAGCAGAGCTTAATATGATCACTTACAATGCATAATCTTTGCAGGTATGGGGGGGGTGGAATGCTAATTTCACTATTTACTGTGTTTCCAGGTCAAAGGTTATTGCTGGAGGATAAACCATTTCTCACTATGTAGTTTCACCTTGTTTAATTGATTTGAATTTGAATTTACATTCCATGTTAAATAATGAACCATGTATTAATAATTAAGAAGGTTCAGTACAAATGGGAAGCAGTTAATTAAATATTAAATAAAGCACATTGTATTAGCCAGTATTGTAATCAATATATTAGATTTTAGGTTATCCATTTTAGATGGTCATTATACTTTACTAGTTATAGTTAAAATTCTCATTGAAAACTCAATATACACTTTATAGGCCAAGAAACATGCAGCCTATGTAAATGACCATATTTTTTTCCATAAATATCAGCAAAACATGGGCATAAAAGCTGAATTCAATTGGACTGTTAGAGCAATAAGGGTCACTGCCATGTACTCTGTCACACCCATGTTCATTATGCTGAAAAAAAGAGTTTGAAGGAGGTTTGGGGGCTTGATTTTGTTGTGTATTGCTTTTTATTCTTTTTTTCTTCTTTTTATGTGAAATCTCTTTCTGTGGAAAACAGTAATTATTGAAGCTGAACTTTTTACAGGAGCATTGCCTTTAAACCATATCTTGGGTATGATTAATACAAGATTGAGGTTCTAGTCAGAATAACAATGAGGTAACCAAATGAAAGATTAATGTGCTTTATTTGTGGGCTATTGTTTGTGAGGGAAAGATTCACTTCACAAGAGTAGTTAATGAGACAGGAATTACCAGAGGCTGACTCTCTTGCCCTGACACTTTCTCCCTTTTCTCTCTCCCTCACCAACTTTCCTTGGCCATCTTTAATAATGCTTGCTTGACTTGTTGAATTCAAGTGCAAAATCCTCGTATCTCATCCTATCATTTGGATTTTATCAGAATTATTTTTTCTGATTAAATTCAAATTAAAACCACGGCTGTTAGGATGTAAACTGTGTTCACTGGAATGGAAGGAGAGCTGGTTCTTGCAAGCTACCCAGCACAATCTGGCAAGCCTAGGTAGCTCAGAAAGACGTGATTTCCCTCATGCCTGTTGATTCCTCAGTCAGAACATCTGGAGGATCAATCTTCCTCTGATTTCTCACAAGCAAAGCAAGCTCTGTACACGCAGCTGAAAATTAGAGAGTGGTGTGTCCTACTTGTTCTTTGAATAAAAAGGTTCCAAGGCTAGAATTTAAGTAACTCTTTTAGGTTTTTAATTTATTGAGACGTATACAGGAAATAAAATATTCATAGGGGACTCCTCCCAAAGGCATTTTATTATTAAACCAAAAAGCTAGAGTCTATTACAGCAGCACTCATTTAGGGTTTCTACATTCAAGCTTCTTCCTCCTGACCTTATTAAAGTAACCCAGTTTACACTAACTACTATTCCCCCCTCCCTTTTTTATTGTTAATGACATTTCTGTTCTCCTCATATGGTGGAGACCTCTGAATGATGTTCCTCAAGTGGCCACTTTTGGTCACCAGGGTAATTCCGGACGATAATTTCCCCACATTACGCTTGAATTCCTGCTTAGACTGAGTACCACATTTAGTAAATACACATGGGCAAAACGTGGTGGGGGAGCCTGACCCATTCCTTAGGAACTACTGGCTGAGAGGAGGAGCTGGGGTTGTCATCTCCATCACTCTGGTGGGTTCCTGCTGAGCAGAGAGCGCTGGAGGTGCACTGGGAGCTGCTTAATACGAAACGCCTCAGTAAACGAGAGGCACTTCTGGATGCTGACAGAACAGTGTTGGCACTGCAAGCCATGTATTCATATATGTGCTGTGTTGTGAAAATATGAAAAATAGCTCAGCAATGGCATAATTATGGGCAATTTGCTTAATTGCTTGCTAATTGTTGCTTGCTTTATTATGAAACAAGAGTGCTCTAAATGTAACACTGGATGGTTTGCATCCAAAATGTGTCAAATTCAAAACTGGCTTTTCATTAAGACTTCAGCTACATGGCTTTAAGATTCAAGCACTCTGTATTTTCTTCCTTTGTGAATTTTCCATGAGAAACAGTCTTAAAACTGGAACATGAAATTAAGCTGGAAATGCCAAAGTATTGTGCCACATTTTGTAGACTGAGAAGGAGAGTAGCTCTGTCGAGCTCTTTGGTTTTCATCCCCAAAGAGCAAAGAGGAGAATTAACATTTTTATTTAGTACCTCTAAAGTCCCACTCAGGCATTGTAACCATAGGAAGTCTCTGGTCAAAACAATACCTTTCTTTAGGTATTTTTTGTATATTTTTTTATTAAAGGATAGCTATCTGGCAAGGCTGAAATTCCACATTTTCTTGAGTGAAGGTAAATATTCTTGAAAACTGTTTTGAACTATAAATGGTGAGACCGTGGAACAATGAAGAAAGTCTTTTAACTGTTGTGCTTTTAGTTATATTTGACAGTTCTGATCTAAACATTTCTTAAGAGCTGACAGACACTTTCTTTAAAAATGTTCTTAGTTCTGCAGACAATTTAAAAAAAAAAAAAAAGGCATTCCTAAAACAACCTGGAGTTCAAATCAAAGTGATAAACTCACATGTGCATGAGTGTGATCTATTATATGAATTAAAAATTCTCTTTTGTATTATTTGTATGTCATGTTTGAAGAGTCTCCATGTAGTATGGAAAAAATATCTAAAATTGAGGGTTTATAACTTAGTGAAGTAAGAAATTAGATTGCTAAGAGTTCAATGGAATGTACTCTTTATTCATAATATGTAGAGAATATGCAAACTCCTATTTCCATTTATAAACCTGTCATGTCTTGTGTGAGAAGATGGTACCAGACACGGAATTTCACTTCCAAGAACCATCATTCTTCTGAAAATATTCAGAGACAGCTGGAACTTTCTCTTCCTTGATGGGTAGAGGCAGATGTCAGAGGTGTTTCCTTCCCCTGGTTACTTATCAGACTATGCAGAATAATCACCTGCACTACTACTTTGGAATGAGAGGGAAACTTTCAGAATATTTGATTGTCACCCACATTTAGAATGACTTGCAAAGAAACAAAATAGAAGGAAGCTTAAAGAGTAGCAGCCAGAAGGTGCCGTGGTCAATTTAGAGCCTCTGATAAACTACCACTTGAACAGTGAGCTTCATATCTCCCACAAGGGTGGCTGGAATGATGTGTAAGGAAAACAGAGAATGAGTTTGACTAAAAGGAGATCTACTTCATGGCCTGAAAGAGCAGAGAAAAAAAAGATAATGTTCCAGTTTGCTCTGGTTTGAGTTATTTTCCAAGAGTCATTGCTTTGTGGGTGGGGAAAGTTGTTTGTTTGTTGGACTTAGAAGAGTGCTTTTTCAAAGTTAAGGAAAACTGTATATTTTACATGGTATTAACCATAAGCACTGATGAAAAGCATACTCAGACAACAATATTGAAATGAGATTAAAAGAAAGATTATGACTTCTACCAAAGATGTTTCTTCTAAACAACCCTGCATTGGCAGACTTTTCGATAAAAAGAACCCCAGCTTTAAACCAAAATAATTTGTATTCATATCTTAGGATTGTGTCCAGAATAACTATAAAGCTTTGGGGTTTTTGTTCTTGTGGGTTTTTTTTGTTTGTTTGTTTGCTTTTTTCATTTTGCTTTGGTTTTGGTTTTTTTTGTTTTGTTTTGTTTTTTTTTTAATAAAACTAAAACTTAAAATATCTCTTTATTAACAGAATAAGCAAGACATTAACAATACTCTTATTTTTAACATGGTAGCATGTTCCAAGTCTCCAGGTAGTCTGGCAACACGTGGCATAAAATTACTGTCCTGATTTTTGAAATGGTGTGGAGACTGTTTTATATGTGACCTTTTTTCTTCCACAGTTGCCTTGGACAATGTTAAATGTTAGATTTTTATTGTCAAATGCTTCCTTTTGCTGTTTTAGCTTTGTGTACTCTCTTACTGTAGTTTGAGAAAAATGGTACAGTAGAAGTGTTGTAACCACTTGCTGTGAAGAGCTTGAAACAAATAAGTATTATTTCCAAATAAATGTGTATTTCACATTTTAACTGAATTAATAGCATTTTGAGGGTTTTTTTATTAATGCAAAAAAGATCTGTTTCTCTACAAAATGGGGATAACTCCACACTCTGTCAAGGTTCTATCTGATTTCAGTGGATTGCCTTCATCAGAACAGAAGCAAACCTGGATAATTAAAAAGCTTAAAATACTTGTATATACTTAAATTTATGTCTCTAATAGCGGATAGTAGGACACAGAAAGATTAGACTAATCTACCACTAGAAACTTTTCTCTTTTGCAGTAATTATTGCCTCTACTGAATTATTTCCATATTTATGTCTCCTACTGCCCATCAAAACTGGATTAGTATTGCAACAGCAAGGTGCCAAAGCTTTGTCAGGATTAAACTGAAAAATACTTAGGCAAAATGACTGAGGACATGTTGAAATGCCAGCAATACACCAAAATAACATTTATAAACAATCACTCCTCTAACTGACACATACAGCATCCTGAAAGAGAAATAATCAAGGATAGAGCATTCATGATATAGCAAGCAACCAGCTGTCTTCTTAAACATGGTAGATTAAAAAAAAAATATATCCTGTTTTGGACAGCAACATTATATATTTCAATGCCTGAAGGAAAAACTTAATTCCTTTGTACTGAGATGTAACATGGAAATAAGTGTTTGTGCTCTGCAGCTTTACACAGATTTCAACATGCAAAATATTTGTTAAAACAGAAATGCAGCATCTGTCTAAACATAAAGCTCAGAGGGTGGGAGGCTCCTACTCAGCACTCTCATTGCTATAAGTAATTTTAGTGGCATTCCTTCTCCAGTGCTTATGAGCCAGAATCCAATTGTAAATGCTATTTTCATTAAGACAGGTATTAAAAATATGTATATATCTTTCATCGGGAAGTTTTATGAAGAAAAAACACAAGGAGATATCCAATCAGATATTCTTCTGCACTTCTGATGTATTTAACCATGTACACAGGAAGAGAATATAAAATTAACACTTGCAATATTAAAACTATTTTGAGGAATCGTGTAGAAATTTAATTCCATTTATTTTTAATTTGCCTACCATGGTAAAGCCCCAATTTAAATGAAACAGATCAAGAATATTTATGTATTACAAATGAACATTTTTCAGATTTAGGAGTTTACTTTGCCTTTGAACAAATTAAAAATTCTATTATCTTTTTCAAGGGCACAAACCTTGCATCTACTGAAGAAATCTGGTTTGATTACTAGCAAAATATAGAGGTTACATCTTCTTTTGCTAGTACTCTTTGATTTTTCAAGGTGTCCAGTATTGAATGCATGGAGAAATCAATTCTCTTTAAAATAGCTGTTACGTTTTTTCATTCTTATAACTCTTGAGTGCATGTTTGAGGCCAGTGGACCATTTTTGGCTAGTGCCCAATTTAGGGTTTTTTGCCTGAAGCAAAGGAAAACAATAAAAAAATCCAGTTTTAAGAGAATATTTGAAAAAAAACCCNTAGGGTTTTTTGCCTGAAGCAAAGGAAAACAATAAAAAAATCCAGTTTTAAGAGAATATTTGAAAAAAAACCCACAAACTTGTTTTCTTTCAAGTAGTTCTATGCAAATATCTAGAATAATGGCATTAATTTTTTATGAAGTTTTTAGCTTTATTACAGAAATGACAATTGCAAGGAGTGAAAATATTATTTTAGGTATGTGATTGGTCCAGAGGACATGGTCAAGTTGTGCCAGAGGAGGTTTAGACTGGACATCAGGAAAAAAATTCTTCACTGAAGGGGTCATCAAGCATTGGAAGAGGCTGCTCAGGGAGGTGGTGGATTCACCATCCTGGGAGTGTTCAAAAGGCGTGTGGATGTGGCACTTAGGGGTTTTTTAGTGGTGAACGGGGTGGTGCTGGCTTAATGGTTTAACTCACTGGTCTTAGAAGTATTTTCCAACCTGAGCAGTTGTGTGATTCTAGGGAATCGAGTGTATAAGGGCTTATTATAAAGCTTTAATGATGGTGTGAACTGTGACAACACTGTGGGCCTCAACATCTGAACCTCCACTGAAGCTCTACACCTCGAGACCTTTTCCTCCCAAAACGCGGCCATCACTTTAGGACAGGGATTGCTTTGTTGAGGAGGCCTTTTCCTCCCAAAACATGCCCATCACTTTAGGATGGGAATTGCTTTGTTGAGGAGGCCTTTTCCTCCCAAAATGTGGCCATCACTGTAGGACAGGGATTGCTTTGTTGAGGAGGCCTTTTCCTCCCAAAACGTGGCCATCATTGTAGGACGGGAATTGCTTTGTTGAGGAGGCCTTTTCCTCCCAAAATGTGGCCATCACTGTAGGACAGGGATTGCTTTGTTGAGGAGGCCTTTTCCTCCCAAAACGTGGCCATCACTGTAGAACAGGGATTACTTTGTTGATGAGGCCTCTTCCTCCCAAAACATGACCATCATTGTAGGACGGGAATTGCTTTGTTGACCTTGATTCCCTCTGTGTGTCTGTCCTCACACCCCTGACAGTGTCTTGTGTTTTTCCACCCTCCCAGCTATCGAAGTGAACCTGCAGAAAGCTCTGGCCGAAGCCTCTGAGAACTGCACGCAGGAGTGCCTCATCCTTGGCCACTCCGACAACTGCTGGATGCCGCCGGCCCTGACGCAGTTCCAGCAGCCCAACCCCTCCTTGCCATCGTTTGGCTTCCAGCAAGGCTGGGGCCGAGGAGCCAGACCCGAGGGACGCCACACTCTCGGGAGGCCCCTGCCAAAGGACGACAGTGACAAAGGCCAGGGAGGGCCCAGGCCCCAGTTCTACAACACCTGCGAAAGACATTGCGCCGGCGAGGATCCCGTCAAGGTCATCCCCCTGGCAAACTTCGCCGCGGCCCACCCGGCGCCAGGGGCTGGCAGCAGCACCACGTTTATACACGAGCACCAGCTGTGAATGCAGAGCTGACAAATCCCGAATTTCAGGCTTTAAGTGGGACTGTGTATAGTCACGGCCTAGCGCCGCTCCTCGGGCGCGTACAAACTCGTTAGGCTTGTGAATATTTGTGTATATAGAATCCTAAAGCTGAAACGCAAAATCTAAATCCTTAGGACCAGGTAGTTCTTGGTAAAATCCAGAAAATGGGGAAGAGAACCCACAACCCAGAAACAATCAGAAGAAGAACAAAATCCTGTTCATTTTCTTACATGGGCCATGTAGTGCAAATATTTGCCAGCAGTTCTTTCTCCCTTTGAAGGCAATTCCTCAGTACAGTTTGGGGAATATTGCAGTCTAAAAATAGCTTACTCAAATTTTTCTTTGTTGTTATAATTTATAGCATATTCATAGATTTCATCTTCCCTTTGCTTAGCATTAGAGATCAAGAGAGCAATTTCTCATTTGATTGCTTGACATAATAGAATTAATAAGATCCTAAAATCTAATTCTTCAGAAGGATGGTATATCTTCCCACCAAAATTTATCTTTTATATAATTAAGAAGGAGAATGTACGTGGCAACTGATTTTTATTTTAATTTTTATTGGCTCAATGTACAGGTATTTATTCTCAGATAGAATGCAATAGATGAAATAGAAAGCTGTCAACTAGGCTTTTCTGTGTGAAATAAACAACCTGACAATGAGAGGACATCCAAGATCAAAACTGGAAACAAATAACAAACAACTTTTTTTAATTTCCAAGATTTTCCTTTCTATGATAATTCAAGGAACAATATTACACTTATTATGTTTTTTAAGCCATAAGTCTATTTCTCTCTCTTTTTTTTTTTTTTTTTTTTTTTTTTTTTTTTTTTTTTTTCGTCTTGCAGAGCTTGCTTGGCTACTGTTCCTGTTAGTTGAAAATTACATGGGCACTGCTGAAAACAGTAGGAAGTGGGGTAGTTTTTTTTGGCTGATGTGATGTTGTGGCAGCAAGCTACCGGTGTTTTAAAGAATATTTAATAGTGATGTGTACGGCTTTTTTTACAGCTATATTCACCTATTGTAAGTATCCAGTAAAAGTTCAACTATCATATTAGTTACTTCATCACAAACCTGTTAGATTAAGAAGTACTTGTCATTGTGGATTAGTTGTTAGAGAATGACTGATAGAGCTCAGCAAAGAAAGAAGGATCTAGGTGATGGAAGTTGGATTAATATAAACAGACCCTAATCATATTATTTGAAAAACTCTCAAGGTGATTCTCTTTAAAGAGGAAGGATTTTTTTCAGTGTTCTGTGTGCTGGAGAATATATTCTCTTGGTAAATTCCACAGTGGATGAAAAGAGTTTCTTTTCTTAGATGAAAAAACCCCATATTTTCTCTAGTATTTCCTTCTAGTACTTTGTTGGTCTTTAGCCATTCCATCATTTGCAGTATGTACATACCAAGAAATTTTTCCTTTAAGAAAATGCATAACTTTTTTGTTTTATTGCTACATTAAGTGAGACAATCGAAGCTGTATGGAGGGGAAAAACAGTGTGTGAATATTTCCTATGGGTAGAAATCTATGTAGGCTTCATAATGTAACTTAAATCTGTAATTTATAAACAAAACTGTGTGTAAAAATGCTGTAATATTAGCTGCTTGTAAAATTTACAGAAGTTCAAGTTGTTGAGGGTTTCCAATGAATGCTAAAAGAGCTTCTCTTATGTGCCCAGCAGGTATAAGTAGCTTTATATATCGCTGTCCCCACTGTAAATCTATTCAAACCACATTTAGATTTTATGTGCAAAATAAAAAAAAAAAAAAAAGCTTCACTTTTAACCTACTGATAGGGTTTAATTAATGGACATCAGATTATCTAATGGTGTACTTCTTTTGCCTTTTTTTTTTTTTTAAGTAGTTTTAAATAACGTTTAGAAAAGATGTGGCACACTGGCTTCCAGTTGCATGTAAATCCTGGAAAAAAAATCACAATCCTTTGGGTACTGACACATCTCATTTCCAATTCCGGGACAATTTAAAAATTGACAAATTAATTCATACCTAATGTATACAAAGCCCTTTGTTGTTTGCTTTGGAGAGATCAGAAGGAGAAAATTCAGCAGTTCTTTTCAGGGATATGCAAAAAATGAGCTTATCTGTAGTTTACACAGATTTAACAAACATACTAATTGTGCAAATTTAGAATAATCTGGCAGTAATTCCTGCTATTGTAAGCAGAGGTCTTTAGTTTTTAGTACAGATGCTGCTATACCAAATGTTTACAGAATGTTTCCATCAGAAAACTCTTCTTTTTTTTTTTTTTTTTTTTTTTTTTTTTTTTTTTTCTCCCATCCCATAT
>VZRH01004155.1:1349206-1365596 GCA_013397555.1 Urocynchramus pylzowi | reverse complement strand
TTTTTTTTTTTTTTTCATTAGTAGGGGAAAAAACCCCAACAAACTTAACTTAATTTAAATATATTGGGGCTACTTTAGTTTTTTTCCCTAAGGTAGAGAAGCACTTAACCATCCCCCTTCCCTTGAAAACAAACAAACAAAAACCCAACAAAAGTCCCAAACCAAACACCAATAAAAAATTACTTAAACAAAAAACTTTATAAAAATGAGTCTGATTACAAGTATTAAACATTATATCTATGAAAATGTGTTTGATATTCTAAAATTCAGTCAACAAGATACAGAAGAATTAATTGTAAATACACATTCTATCAGGAGATAAATTGTTCCCTCATTTTTATGTATTATGTCTCTAATATATAAAAATACACATTTGAGGCAACATTTTTCTCAGTAGCATGTCAGTATCCAGAGGAATAATGTTACTAGAGACTTGTTACACATCTTGCCATATATATAAATAATTTATCTAGTACATAGACTGTATATTTTTGTGTATTTTTTTTTTCTTTTTTAGTCATTTAACTTATTTTATCTTACTTGTGTGAATTTGTGGAGAAAACAATTCTATATACAATATACAGTAAAATGCTAGTTACATGATTAGATTTGTTCCATACGGTGTAACAATAAAGGAAAACCTTTGCCTTCAAAGTGATGTGTCACACAGTCTAGCCTAGATTATTCCCCCTCCAAACTCGTGCTTGTTGCACTCCTGAGTATTGCAAAAAGGGTTATTTCCATATTGCAAAGCAGTCAATGCTAAAATAAAAAACAAACAAACAGAACTGTTAAAAGAAAGAACCGAGGTTGAAGTAAGAGATGCTGTTTCTTTGTTTTCCTGAGCTGTGCTGCAGACTGAGGTGTAACTTAATTCTAAAGAATAATTCAGCATGTGTGCCTGGGCAGGCAGAGCCTGCAGAGCACCTGCTCTGGGGTGGGAGCTGGTGTGATGCAGGTCATTTAGCTAATTAGCGTGGCAATGAGCCCGTGCTAATAGGACCTGGCGTTTCTGAAGGGCAGCTCCACACAGCATCAGTCCTGAGGTGCTGAGCCCAGCCCCGAGCAGAGCCTTGGCATCCCTGGGATTTCCAGCAGAGAAGGGAATCTTGGCTCTGTTGTACCCTGAGCAAGCTGTAACCCATGGGGAGCCCAAAGCCAGCCCTATTCCCTTGCTCCAGCCTAAGGCAGAGCCTAAATATTTCCACGGGTAATGGTGGATTAGCTCAAGGTCATTGGAGTCAAGCTGAGGCTTTAAAGTTGGAAAATTTAAGCTTGGCTTTATTTGATTTCTCACGTTTTCCTTTTGCAGGTTGAGTACCTACCCTTAATCAGTGATAAGCAATTAAATGATCACACTGCAGTTTACTACCCTGATTTAGCTGGGTAAATAAATGGGAAGGAATTGGTTTGTGCAGACACAAAGTAAAGTTGAAGGCAAAGATTTTATTTGGTATACATAGGAAAATTGTGTATAACTTATGTTATCCCTAGTGAAGAAAGAGATTGACGATTTCTTGTAAATATTTGAGTTTGTATTTCTGGGAAATCTCCCTGCTCTGTGGCATACTACAGGATCTGAGAGTGAGCAGTGTATGTCTGTGTATTGAAACAGCCCTAACCACACTCTACAAATAATGCAGCTGGACACCATATACTACAGTCCAGCAGCATTCAAAGTCCAGTCAATTTGCAGTAGTTCTATTTCAGGTTTCTGTACAGCATGTTGTCTTGTTAATTACAATGCTTATTAATAAACTAGATCCACGAAAGCAGTTTTCTCCTTTGCACTGTTTTCTTTGGGTTTCTGAAACATAAGTTGTTTAAAAGTATTCCCCGAGCTACACTTTTCTCCCATCTTCAAGTGGGAGCTTTCCAAATTTCCTTTTACTGGGAAGCCCCAAACTGTCAGAAAGTCAAGAAAATTTAACTTTATTTGCAGTTGCTTCATGCACCTGAGTAGAAGGCTTTTTGAGCTTTATGTGCATCTTCTATTTCTGTGCCATTTCCTCTTTACACCAAACTCCCCCTTTGTACTATGCCTCTGATACATTTACTTATAGAAAATCATTATGAGCTGGAGGCAGGAGTGTTTATGGTGTTTGCTTTGTTAGAATATAAGCTATTTCTAATTGAGAGAACATGGTTAATGAGTTGTTGTTGAGCTAAAGGGATTATCCTCTCACCATGAATGTGATATAAAGAAATAACCATCAAATGAGGAACTAATGAAACAACATTTTATGCATTTTTCTATCTTATTTTAGTCCATATTTAAAGAGCAGCTCTTGTTGGCCTGACACTAAGGCAGTAATATCTTATTCTTTGATGCAGTTATGGCTTTTATGTCTGCAGGACCCTTTCAACCAGGAAAATATTATTTATTTTGGCATCAGAGCTGTACACAAGTATATTCCCTTACAGCCTATAACTGCTGACTCATCAGTTGCTAGGCTAGATAATATATTCAACTTCCAAATTTAGAAAATGGATGAAAATTTATGGAGCTGAAGGGTTTCCCTGGTTTGGATGAAGTTGGCAATATTTTGCAGGAGCCACCTCGGGAGGCAAAGAAAGTGTGGAATTTCAGAGCTCTGGCCAAACAAGAACAGAAATGTGTAGCACCTGAAGAAGTGAAGAATTTTGTCACTGATGTCACTGCAGAGCTGCAGGGGAATTGCAGAATTGTGTTCCCATGGTTCTGCTTTCCTCCCTGCAGGGAGCACCTGGAGCCCTG
The DNA here is from genome assembly GCA_013397555.1 of Urocynchramus pylzowi. Classification (NCBI taxonomy): domain Eukaryota; kingdom Metazoa; phylum Chordata; class Aves; order Passeriformes; family Fringillidae; genus Urocynchramus; species Urocynchramus pylzowi. Next base: position 1,362,859 of record VZRH01004155.1, on the reverse strand, counting down.
CTCTGGCAAGATGAAAATTCCTGAATCCCAGGGATTTGCTGGCCAGCCCTACAAAATGCAGTATTTTCACCAAAGTGTTCCAAAAACCTCTTCCCTGTAGGAAGGGCTTCAACTCCTGCTAGGTAATTTGGGCTGAGGTAAGGGCTTGCTGGAACGTGCACATGGATTTGTTTAAAATTTGTTTCCCAGCAGCAGACAGTTTTGGAGATGTGCTGCCCATATGATATTTTAGCATTTTTGTCTTCCCCCCAGGTTTTTCCAGGTGTGGCCTTTGGGCTGAGCTTCAGTTGGAGCAGCCCTGAGTCTGCTCCTCCTCAGAAGTGCCACATGCCAAGCAGAAGAGGAAACCAGCAAGAAGAGGCTTCCTGCAGCAACCAGAAAACAGCTTTCCTCCCTTGAATGGTCACGAAAGTCAAATTTTAAGACGGTACTTGTGGACTCCACTTGAATATAAGTATTTCTCCAAGATGTATCCTTTGTGTCCTGGTCCTTGCATTCCTATTCCAGTATGAAAACATGACATGTTTGATAACTACAGTGAGACTAATAATGTATTTCCACTTTTATTTTTATTATTTTCATATTTAGATGTCTTTCATTGGTGATAATTTAATGCTTAAAGCTCTAACAGTAGATGTGTTCAGGATGCCACAGCTAGGTCTTCATATTTAATTCAGAGCAGAAATCAAAATCTGTGGGTCCATGCATTCTGCTTTTCACCAGGAAATTGGTGCTACCTCTTCCCACTCTTTTTCACCACCAGGATTAAGTCTGTGTTTATAAAAAGGGAAGATACTGAGCACATCCATCCAAGAGACAGATGAATGAGGTGCCTGGGAGCTCTGTGCTAGATTTTAAACCTTAGCTGTAAGTCACCAGCTGTGATGTGTTCTAGAGCAGATGAGTAGGATGTGCAAAGAAAAAAAGGACATTTTATAAGGCACTGAAATGAAGTTATTCATTGTCACTGCAGCTGTTATGCATGTAGTAAAAGAGTTGATTAACATAATGAGATTAAACTAAGAGAAATTGTTTTTAACCTGTGCTTAGCTTGAGTTGTTGTTTAGTTACCAGAGATGATAAAAGGCTGTGCCCAAAAGCTTGTCTACACTTTCCAAATTTCAGCTGTTCTATAAAGGATGTGCAGTTTTTCTTCTCTGCTATGTAGATCAAGCTTCTGTTAAAATCAGATTGAAAAATAAAGTGATTATAAGAGGGGTGAGCAGGTGGGAGGAAAGGTGAATACTTTGAATATTTTTGGGGAAAAAAGACACAGGAAAGCAAAAAAAATGAAAAAAAAATGAACAATTTTTCCAGCTAACAGGTACACTGAGATACACTGGGCTGTCTACACTGAAATGCTAATTTTATTCATTAGCATTTTATAGATATGTAAAATTTTTGGTTTGCATAGAAATATCTGTTAAAATCAATATAATCAAGATCTGTAATGACAAAAGAGACCTGCTTGGAATACTTTGAGGCCTGTTTAAAAAGGCTCTTTTCCCCAGGAAATCTTACAGGCTCATTTCTAGAAAATATAAAGGGACTCTTGCTGTTGCTGTGCAAAAGCAAATGCTTTGAAGTGATTTGAACTGGAGAGACCAGAATGGAGCAGAATGGTTTAAAAACTGAAATTTGATGAGAAAAAAGACATACACATAATTAATCTACATATAAGTATAGACACTCCAAATGTAATTTATCATTGTTTCCAAAGTTCATCTCGGGATGAGAGACAAATGTCAGCATTGGGCATCATGCTGGTTGCTGCACATAATCTAAAAATATTCATCATCCTATGGAGGCGTGCACAGAGTCAGAGCTTCCTGTCTTGGCAGATCCAAGCTGATGTTTGTTTGTTTTAATTGCAGCAGAGACATTTAGCACCGTGCCTGCCTGGCATTGTAGGAAATGTAATGCAAGGCCTTGACATCTGAAAAGTAAAGACTGTCTGAGCTGACTCGTAAAAATGATGCTGGGGAAATTGGCAAAGAAAACAAGCCTGTGAAATTCTAAACAGGCGTTTTAAATGCAGAAGAAAAGAATCTAAAGGGTCACATTTGCAGCTTATGTGCTGCAGATAATGTGCTGCACAGCTCCTTCCCTATAAAGCAAAATTGTCACCGTGAGGCAGGGGAAGATTGAGCCTTTTTGTTAGCTGGAGTCACTCTCCTGCAATGATTGCACACAATCAATCTACTCGGGTTTTTTAAATGCTTTTTATCAGATTTCAGCCTATTGACTCAAAAATGTGTTTCTTGTCAGTGTAAAACTACTGAATATTAAAGAAAAGATAAAATTTTCCAACCTCAAAGCTGTCACTTCAGTCTACAAAAGGCAGTTATTGAAGCCTATTACTGTTTTGGCAGTGCTTGTCTGAAATTCCCTCAAAATATGCCACTAAAATTCAAAGAAAGGACTACAAAAACACTAATATTGAAGATTTATGCTGTAAAATTTGAGTAAATTTGCATATAAATGATTCATTGAATATAAGAGATGTAATGAAAATTCAGGAATCTTAATGTTTACTCTATGTAGAACAGCTGATGTGAGTACCTGAATCTAATTACAATGAAAGGAAATCTACCCAGCAGGCTGAATACAAAAAAAAAAAAAAAAAAAAAAATACACATTTGCCTATTACATATTGGGAGAAAAAAAAAAAAAAATTATGTGTACTTTTAATTAGGCACAATACCCAAGGATAGCTCCATCACCCATAATTTTAGGGACCATTTTGTCAAAGTTCATTGTCTACAGAATCTCTAAACTGGGGATAGGGGAAAAGGAACCTGCAGGGGTAATTCCTTCACTTGGAAAATTTCAGAACCTCCTTGTGTTCACCTGAGTGAAGAGAGAAGAAGGAAAATAAGAGGAGAGAAGAAGGAAAATAAGAGGAGAGAAGAAGGAAAATAAGAGAAGCTGGAAAATAAGATGTCTGCCTTTTAGATGGCTAAAACCAAATGAGTCCAAACCCAGTAACCCAGTATTTGCATAAAGGTTTCTATTCTAGGTATGAAAAGGAGTGTGATGAGTGAACACCAAACATGAGGAACCCTACCCCTCTTCTCCAGCAAGCATGACCCACCCTCTCAGGAGGGATTGCCTGCCAGGATGCACCTTCTTCTCCATAGGTTTGAGAAGTATTGCATAATTAGACAGAAAAGTCCACATTACAAGACATGAGTAATTAGTTATTAAGTTAAAAGTAAAAATAATTTAAGTGTCTTTTCTTAATTAAATAGTTTTTCCTTAAAAGACCTTATAAAAATAGATACAGAGCCATTTTGTAGCTTATTGGTAAAATACTGTAAAACTCACAGCTCATAAGACTATAAAATAGATAAGGAATAATAAATATCTAAGTCCAAACATGAAATACCATCTCAGACACTTTCAATCCCAGAGACAACTTCCCTTTCTTCAGCCCCTTGCTCGATGCTGTGCTGGCACATCACTCTCTAGTCTGAGGGAAAGCCAACTGTGCTTAGGCATGTGCACCTCTACCCCAGAAACCAAAGAAAAACATCAAATAATCTTTCTCTTTGTGCAGGGGAAACATCAAGAGGGAGAAAGAAACCTGCAAGAAGTGTTGCCATAATGCAGGGAAGTTGTTAAATAGTCTTGTCACTTCATGACAAAAAAAGAAAGGTCTTCTGAAGTAGGAAAATGTGTTTTTATGAGTTTACCTGTTTGCTAACTGCTTAAATTTGAGCTACCTGTGGCTGCAAGAAGGCAAGAAAAGTGTTTATCTCAATGAACTTGCTTTCCCACTGCATCATTTGTCACCTGGGCAGAGGTCACATTCAGAGGAAGAGCCCTTCAGTGAGGAGCTCATGCTGGGCTGCCCCAGGTGGTATCACCAAGTCTCCTTTGCTGGGGAATCTCTTGGAATCATCCACATTGTACAGCAGCACAGCTCTGCCAGTGCCATTTTGAACAGCAAAAGTACTAAAATCTAGTTTTCCTTTAACTAGTTTCAATATCTAGCAGCTCCTGCTGGGCACATCCCAAACTCCTCCTCACTGGAGTTTCCCAAGTTTACTTGGGCAAAGTTTACACCATTAAGTTTAAACTTTTTTCTTTTTTTTTTTTTTTTTACTAATTAATACTAATAATTAATATTATTTAAAATAAATAAATGAATAATATAATTATTAATATTATTTATAATAAATAAAATGTAATTAATAATTCATTATTTTCAGGACTGTGTCAACACTGCATGCTCTCCACATGGCCAGGAATGAGCTGCCAAAGCTGCTCAGTAGCAGCTGCCCCATCCAACGTATCTGTCTCTCACATGCTGCAGCACGTGGCACTGAAATGAAGACTTGCTGCCAGATTTGGCAAATTTCTGCTTCCCAGAAAGGATCTCAGCTCATGAGATTGCCAGGAACACCTATTAGATAAGGTCATATTTGGCTGCAGTTGGCAAAAACTTAATTAAAGTAACTCCAGCTGTAGTAATACCAGTGGTAGGGAGCTTGTGGCAGATGCAATGAGGATTTTAGTCTGAAAAACATCTTTAGTAGTGCTCTCCAAGCCAACTCTTCAAGGATAAAAGACCTGAGATGTAAGTTTAAGATGGGAAATATGTACAGGCAGTAAAAGTGTGGGTGTTAGTATGAAGGAAATAATGTCATAGTTGCCTTTACCTGGTTCTCAGCTCAGCTGGGCATAAATATGCACAGTAAAGTGAATGTGCACTCTGTATTTTTTTAGATCTCTAAATCATTTTTCCTTAACTTTATTCTTTTTATCATGAACCTTTTTAACTACCCCAAAATTTTCTTACTGTGAGTTATTGACCTTCTGATGGAATTTTCCCTGAAATTTTAGTTGCTCAGCCTTAGTTACCTTCACAGACCAGGTGTAACATGAAAATATCATAAAAACTGTATAAATTCAAGGAACTTCTTGTGATTTCAGTGTAGAAAGACAATTATTCTTTTATACAGCTACATTACACTTCTTACCTGGAAGTGCAGGTACTTGATGAAGTTCCATATTCATATTGTATTTAATGCAGATTTTATAACTTGATTTGGCATTTTCTTAAGTGGAGTCTGTGGCAGCTGTAATAACTAAAGGCTCACAGATTATTCTGCACAGGAATTTTTTTGCTCACTTTATGAACACTAATTTAAACAGGCTGAATTTGGGACTATTGATTCCATAACTTTCTGTTACCATAGAGGGTTTAAAATTAAGTGATCAATTGAATGCTGGCCCTCTAGAGAGGCTTTGGTTGTTCAGCATAAGTCTAAGAAGTTTTACATAAGTAGATTTTAACTATATCTTTTAATAAAAGAGCTGAATTAATCGAGGTTATTGTAACCTTGTTTATTTAAATTTAAAAAAAGGAAGCTCTGTGTTTATTGCAGAAAATTGTGCAGTAAAATTGAATTTTACTCCTGAAATGTGTTAATTTATAGTAGCATTATTACTATGGGAAATTATATATTGACAAAGGTGATTTGTACAAATCAGTGTTACACCCCACACTTCTGTCCTTAAGCAGCAGAGGTAAAAAAAGATGGACAATATCATAAATTCGTGGTAATATCCTTGAATACTGTGGCAGTTTGTTCCTTCCTGGCCTTTCCATGCAACTACCACAATTTCAGCAACAAATAAAATGATTTTAGCAAAAATGGAAACAGATGTAGCTCTCAATTTCTATTTAAGGGAGCTTGCATTCTAGAGTAATTTAAATGTGACGCAAGAAATTAGGACAGAAAAAGTAATTGAGCCTTTCTAATTTTAATATAATTATCAACAAGCAAAATTAAAAGAAACAAGTTAAGCTTAGTGCTCAAGGAAATGCAGGCAATAGGGAAACTGTCAGCAAAGCACATCCTGGTTTCTAAAGCTATCATGAAGTCCTAGGAGTTGAATTCTGTAATGGAATGAAATTAGCATTAAAATTTATATTAACATGATGACTTTAATAGTCAAGTTACACTATCCAGCTGTCCCTACCAGAGCTTTCCTCTCCTCTCAATGCAAGCTTTCAAGTCCTCAGACTTTGCAGATGTGATTTATTTTTCATTTGCCATAACTAACATTACTACTTGTCCCAGTCGTTTTATTTGGCCTTCTCCCACTGCAGTTTTCCAGCAGTATTTGATAATCCTTGTACTGCTGCATAAGAATAGTTGAAGGTTTTCTCCAAAGAGATACTCACTGTCATTTATTGCACAGAAAACAGTGCTGTGATTCTGTCATTGCATCATCTGTTCAGCCCAGGTTATTCACTCTTCTGCATTATCAAGATTGCATTTTTCCTCCCTGAGAAACAGCAGCTGGAACAATTTCCAAAATGACAGCTTAAGTGACTCCATGGTTCTTTAATATCTATTCAGAACTCTTGTCTCCTTGCAAATTTTCATTGCTTTCTTTAAAAGCAGCTTGTGAGAAAGGTAATACATTATTAATGCTACATGTCATAAAATAAAATAAATACTTACCTTTTGAAGAAGCTGATCCACTAATCAAGAGTAAATGAATGCACCTGAATTATTCAAAGAACCTCAAATAGTGCAACTTGTACTCAAATTGAATATTGTGAATAGAATATTTGCAACATAACAAAAAGAATTTCCAATCATATTAACTCCTCCATTTTCATAACAGGAAATGAGGTTTTTATTCTTCTTTTTAATAATTTTAAACATTTTGCCCACTTTGCAAAGGCAAAAAGATCCAGGGTAGGTTTTGGCACTCTGTTACCCTTAAGCAGCCTCCTAAAGTATTGTTTCTGCTGCTGAGAGCAGTTGTTGGGGCAGGTGTTCCATGTTTCAAAGGAAGCAGGTAGGGCTCTGCTCCTGAGCAGCAGAATTATGCCTCACTTACTGGGAGCTGCAGGTTGGCACTCGTTGAACAGCTGTGCAAAGAACAGGGGAAATGCCACCACTTGTTGGGAGAAAGGGAGCACTGCTGAGCTGGCAGCATTTCCAACCAGTGAGTGACAGCATCAAGGGCAAGGCAGGAACGAGATCTCAGGCAATTAATTAAAACCAGCTCCTGCAGCCAGAATTCCCTTCCTCCCTATTACAATTCATTCATGTCAATGAAGTTTCTGGCGCTGCTTCAGGAATTTTTCACTACAGCACCCTGTTTTCCACACTGTGCTGTTTATACCACATCCCTCACAGATATTTGCATTCCCCAGCAGCTTTCTTTGGGGAAAAAAAAATCCTGAAAGTAGCTGTGCCACGTTTCTCAGTGCATCTGCAGAATCTTGTCCTTACAAACAGAAGGCTCCCAAGTTCTGGGTCATGTTCAGGTTGCCATTTCCTTTAGATGTTTTTATTGAATGGATTCTCCTGGATTCAAATAGACCTGCCCAGGAACAATTACAGGTTGGTAAAAGCAATGGTACTCTTCACAAGGAAGTAAAGCAAAGAATTAGAGTTTGTGATTCTATTCCTCACTGGTTCAGTGATCCAGCCTCGAATCTTTGGGATAATCAAGTCTCCTTTCTCAGTTCAGTTTGCCTCTGCAGTAAATTCCTGATTTCCCAGTATTTCACTACAAACAACATTTTCTCATGGAGAAGACAGGTAGGAGGGGAGAAAGATGTATTCAAGAAGACATACAAAGAACATCTCAAAGTCTAAAAAATAACAGTGTGTTGCTTCAGACACACAGTGCCTGTCCTCATTCATTGGGGCTGCAGAGCTGCTGGAATAGTTTGGAACAGCCTTTATGTGAGCCTGAAACCAATGCTGATATTTTCTATATTCTAATATCCTCATAACCTCTGTGCTACTCAATAAATCACACAGCTATGTTTAATTTAAACAACATCAACAATGTGGAAGTATTACACTTCTGAACAGGATTTGGAACTGCAGATGCCATTTGGGAATTTGAGATTTGGCAGGCGTTCCTGGACCCGTGATCCTATTACCAGAGATTCCAAATTAATGCTCAAATCAAGGAGCAAGTTTGAGACCTCAAACCTGGTCCAATTCCTGTTGAAATCAATGGGGTTTTTCCATGGAATTCACTGGCCATCTGTTGAAACCAAATGTGTTTTGTATTTTGTGACAAAAAGAGTAAAAAGCAAGAGAATATTTTAATCTCAGATAGCATTTTCCTTAGAGAAAAGCCACAATCTGGAGCTGCGGGATTTACAAACCCATTTTGTTCTGAAGGAACAAAATGTCCCCAAATACCAATATTCCCATTAACTTTATGTGCCATGTCTCTGGAATAAAAAATATTTTTCTGGTTGTGATTCAAAAACATTGCAAAAATCTGCAATAATCTTGAAAAGAAGCAACTTCTGCCTGGAGAATATGCCAATATCCTTCAGAATTGAGCATTAATCTAGGAACATTAAGTACACACTGGGCTCTATCAGATTTAGTTCAAATGTAAGAGAGGCACTTAAGTGTTGTTATATTTTTCTACTCAACTTTGATCATGTTTACATGCTTTCACAGATTCCTTTACAAATTGTTTTAAGCTATGTACTACATAAGTGGTACACTAGCTGTGTGTTTATATACATGGAGACAAGCTCTTTCTCAATATAAGTGAGCAGGTCAAAGCAGAGGCAGAGGGAATGTATTTGCCACATCTTCTAGTCAATCTCATTTGTTTTTCCATCTACATGTATTCATCATAAATCTGCTAAAACATGCTGGAATGCACTGGAAGGGCAGCCTCAATAATGTCAGGAGATTTATGTTAGCAGGACTAGGTTTTAACAGCAGTATCACTTTCCATTTCTAGCCTGTGATAAAACCTCTGCTCGTGCTTGAGAGCTGTCTGACAAAACATTTCCTTGTTTCAAACGTGGCAGGGAGGTGAATGATTGGGTTGGCAGAATGCTGCAGATAAAAGGTTAGGAACATTCTTCATCCAGATTATTTTCTGAGTATAATTTGGAGTGAAATATAGATTATCCCTTTTATATCTGGAATCCTTGTTTATATGTTTTGCTGGGTGCTGGAATTTTCAGGATCTGAGCTATCAGAACCCACATCCAGTGAAGCTGACCAAAATATTTTCATCAGCTTTCAGTGGACCCTGAATCATGAACTAAATGCATAGAGTTTCTCTTACAGCATTGAAAATATATCTTAATTTATTTTATATCTTTTATTTAATAGATCTCTCACTACCTTCAAAAAGAAAATGTATTTACTATTAGTTAGTGAAAGGAATGATTGCTTTGAAGATTAACCATCTTTCTAACTGTCCTCAGTAATTTGAATATGCCTTGCCTTGATGTTAGTATCCCTCACCTTTTTCCTGTCAGAATATTCAGGGTGAATATTAAACCAAGCCATTTCTTTATTTGTAGTGCATTTTTTTCATACAAGAAGACCTCTGGATAAAATTACAATTTTTGTACAGTGCTCTGCTCTCTTGGTGAGCTTTGATTTTGAGATCAGTGTCTGGCAAGCGTGGATGGAATCTCTGGTACAGGCTGAATTTGGCAGCTGCACAGAAGGAGCTCTGGCTGGATGAAGGAAGGGCTGCCTGGCAGAGAACCCCTTTTCAGGATGAGTTTGGTCTATCCTGATTGCATAATTTGGGAGGGATTCAAAGCCTAATACAAATCATTTGTAAAAAAAAATGGTTAATGTATGATATAGAGAACAAAAAGCATTGACAATGCTGGGGGAAAGATATCACACTTTCCTGTCTTATCAGTCAGTCATAAAATCTAATTGGCCCAGCTGTACAACATGGCACGAATCATTAGGGTGACATTATCCTGTCCTCACTCATTTCTTCCCTGCTGTATCTCCCAGGTCTGAGGTGGGCAGCTATTTTTAATTCTGAGAGCTCTCATATGCCAGGTCCCACAAGAACAGATGCTGTCCTCCATCCTGCTCAACATCTGTCACATCAGCAGCAGGAGATGTTCCACACTCAAAATCCAGTGACACCTGACAATGCAGCTCATTTTTCAGCCACAAACAGCATCACCCATCTCCCTGAGTGACCAGAGGAGGAACAGCTCTCTTGGGACTTTGAAAAGAGCTAAAAAACTGGGATCTTGCCTCATGAGCAGACTTAGCTGCAGCACAGGTTTCTCCAGCCAAGCTTAAATCAATTCAGGAGCTACATCCACCCTGCAGCCACAGGTTCTTTGGGTCCTGTCACTCTGCAATGGCAAAGTGGCAATAAACTCTAAAGTGGAGTGATTAGAAATATATTAGAAAATGATGAGTGGTGTCTGACAGGTGAAGAGGAATTAATTGCCCATCAAAGAACTAGAACAAAACTAGCAAAGAGTTCAGAGCATGGCAAAAGAGGTGGCTCTTCAGAAGGCTGCAGTTCATGTCTGGCATTCCTGCCTACAGCTGCTGTCACTGCTTAGAGCTTAATGGGTTCAAGGGGACACACAGCAAATCCTCAGAGAAATCCCCTGTGGTTTTTATTAAACATAGCAACGGTGTCAGCTCAGCAGGTGCTGAACTACAAATGGTTGGATCCTGAGAGAGATGCAGGAGGAGGTGCTGTACCCACCTCAGCATTTTCTTAGTGCCTCATCCAGTTGTACCTGGCCTGGGTGAGTCAGACTTGTGGCTTCTAGCCACTACAACCTCTCTGCTGGTCCTTGTGCACAGCCATCCCACCACTCAGGTCATGGATCAAAGGTCTGGATGCCAAGGAACGTGGCACTGCTGAATCTGGGTGCTTGCAGTGGTGTGAATCAGAGAAGGATTGTTTAGCTGGTTGGAAGGAACACCTGGGGTCCATCTGGCCATCCCACCATCTTTGGCAGAGTTAAGGTTTGATTTTGCTGCTTGGGGCTCATTCAGCTCCTGTTCCAGCACCTCATGCCCCTCCCTCTGAATTATTTTTTTTATTTATAGCTGATCAGAAATTGTTCATTCAGTCACTTGTTTGCTTCTGGTTCTGCGTTTTCACCATGTTTGCTTTCCTGAGAACAAGGCTGCTGCTTTCAGCTGCTTCTGGGAGCTTCCAGAAGGTTCTGGAGCCCCCAGGTGGGCTGTGAGTGGCAAGCTGTGGTCATTGGGTGACCCCTGAGTGGGGCTTGAATGGAAGGAGCTGCAGGGGCAGTTGGACCCTGGTGCTGTGGGAGCTGTGCCCTGGCAGGTGAGTGGTGCCCACGTGCCAGGTGGGTGCTGGGGATGCCCAGGAAGGGTGGGAGAGCTCAGCTGGGGTGGTGTGGGAGGCAGGGCCTGCAGCTTCCTTCCTTCCAGGCACAAAGTTGATTTGTAGCAACAAACAGAGATGAAACTTTGGGGAGTTTTCTTTCTCTGATTTTGACTTTGTTCTGCTCCTCACAAGCTGGGCTGAAGTGTGCTTTGATCACAAAGCTGTGTTAAGGATCCAAGTCTGTATGAAAGGGAGAAGTGACACTTAATTCTGGTTCTTGAATGTTCTTTCACTATCAAACCTCTATTCTGTCTTTGGGAGAGTCAAAGAAATCATTTTGTTTGGCCTTTGGAAGAGAAAACAGAGGGGTGATTTTATTGTTGCCCACAGCTGCTGGGTGGGGAGATCTAGAGCAGACACAGCCAGAGGCTTTTAGGAAATGCAGAGGGAAAAAGCTGAGCCACAGCAGACAACCAACCCGAGGATATTCCAGCTGGATACAAGAGTATTTTACCATGTGAGTGGTTAGACCCTGGATCAAGGTGTCACAGGGCTTGGGGAATCTCTGTCTTAGGCCAGACTGAGGGCTCAGCTGAGCAGCCTGATCTGCTGAGCCCTGCTCTGCTGCACGAGCTCCAGAGGTCCCTTCCAACCTGAATTATTCTGTGATTTTATGGATCCTACTGGTAAGCCTATAATACATCTCTTCATTACTACACGTGCAGTAGATTTGAATAAAAGTATTAGCAGAAATAGGCTGTGTGAAATTTAAATATCCTGCTTAGCATTTCCCTATTTCTTTCTGCATGTTTTGCCTGCTCATGATTCCCATTACTGAAGAGGAGATACTTTCTTGTAAGAATTTCTCAATACTCCTGGCAGGGAAAAAACCCAACCAAGACCCCCTAACCAATCTTAATTTGAAATGATAAATTTAGCAGTGTGAATTTTTCTAATTTACTGGGATTTTTTTTGTTATGATCAGTGCTCAGGGCTCAACATTGACTTTGACTTTGTGAATACGAGGGCTTAGTGAGAGGAGCTGTTTAGGTTGTGTCCTGGGAAGGAAAGAGAGCAGAGATCAGCTTGGGGTGGTATCATTGCAATTCTGCTTTGTTTCTTGTGCAGCAACTGACATGGTAAATAAACAATATGAAATCCAGGAGCAGATTTAGCATAAATTGTAAATTTCCTGCTATGAGCTTCCTCAACTCTTCCGTTGATGTAAAATCTCAAAATCACATTAGAAGGATCTTTGCCAAAGAAAAGGGATGGAGGAGCTTTGGAAAGACAAAAAGAGCTTTAGATCAGTATGAGTCTTCTGGGATGTTGTATTTTCCCTAAGATTAATTTAATACAATATATGTCTGAGGAAAGAGCCTGAAATAGGGTAAATAGTAGTCTCACAGAAGGAGCTACCCACTCACTGTGGAGGTGTTTCTAAAAATTTTAGGGCATTTTCACTTATTTAATGCCTTTCTCTTCCAGCTTTTCTTCAGTAGGAGTGTTACTAAAGGAAAATACAAGTGGCTGCATAATGTCCTTTTCATCAGTCTGCTATCAGGCCCTGTAATATACAGAAATTTTCTGTTCAATCTGTGCCAGTCCCTGGAGTATCTCTGTACATTATAAAAAAAGAAACACAATGGAGATATCTGTTGTAGAAAGGCAGTGAATTTTGTGACAAGTTTGGTGGGTAAAGAGGGAAAGATGGCAAACTGATCCAAAGGCACCTCCTCTGTGCCATTCACAGATCTCTGCTGTAGCCAGAGGATACACAGGAGCCTTCCTTCACTTGAGCATTTCCCAGAGGAAGCCTTTTCCCAGCTTTGATCATTCTTTGGCCCTCCTTGGAACCTTTTCAGGTCTAGGCTATTCTTTGAGGTGGAAGGATCTGAACTGGGTGCAATAACAAGATGTCCATGAATCATGGTTTGCTTGTGGTGCTTTATCTTGTTATAAAATTATTCACGTCTGATTTGACTTTCAGGCTGATGCTGAGCTGGTATTTTCACTATTTATAACACCCCAATGCCTTGGTCCTGAATTTTATATGAATAACATACAAACTTTTGTTAACTGGAGTACTTTAACAGCACAGATGTGACCTTTGGGGAGAATTTTGGTGTTTGTGAGGTGCAGTTTTCTGTGAGAGAAGGCAGGTAAACTCTCTCAAAGTAAATTATTTCTGTCCAGATGTCTGTTAATTTGTATTTCCTTACGGTTTCTATAGAAAACTTTCTTTTCTTTCCAGAAAAGTTGTTTCTCTACATCTATCCTGGTGTCCTGAAATTTAGTACTGTATTTGTCCCTTCCCAGTGCTCAGTGATTTCAAATCAATGTTGTTCAGTGCTGTGAGTGATTTTTCTACTTGACTTTCATTAAAAGTCATAGATGAGTATGGTTTAGTTCTTGTCATTTGGTATCATTTATAATGTGAAAATGTCCCAGCATCTCCTCTATAGTTACTTCAGCTTCAGACAGATTTGGGGCTTTTCTGATTTTTTTTTTCTTTTTTTTTTTTTTTTGGGGTTTTGGGAGAAAAATTTACCC
>VZRH01004155.1:1321137-1346522 GCA_013397555.1 Urocynchramus pylzowi | reverse complement strand
TTTTTTTTCCTTTTTTTAAAATTGCTTTCTCACTGCAGAATCAGTCATTTCAGGTGCAGGCAAAGATTAAAAAAAAAATCAATCTTTATTTGCCTCTTAAAGAAAAAAAAAAGAACACATCAGATTAGTAAATCTGAGATTTTCATTCGCACCCACAAGTTTTAAGATTTCATTAATAATTTTCTGACAAGGCATTTCTTGATGTCTCTGAACTTTAATGACTCTAATAGGAGGTTAGTAACTCTCAGATGTATTCTTTATACAATAAATAATAAAATAAAAGGCAATAAAACTAATGAGAGAAAAAAAAACTGGTGAGAAATCAGTGACAAGCCTGTGACAACTGAATGAAATTCATATAAATGTGTCTGGTACTAAGAGCCTCAACCAGCAAATTAATCTGAACTTCCTGAACTGTTCCCTTTTATTTCTGCTCTTCCTTCATATGCATTTTACTCTTGTCAGGAAGCCTTTGCTCTTCCAACAGTTCTACAGAAGATGTTAAAAACTGCAGTAAACTAACAGACTTGTACAGTAGCTTCCCTACAGTCTTTAAAAAAAAAAAAAAATTGAAAAATAGGTCCTGCCATCTGGAGGCTTGGAAAGATTAAAGAATTTGCTTTACAAAAATGTGTTTGCATGCTTAAAGGTATTTTATTCTACATATTGTATTATCATCATAATATTAAATCCCCCAACAGCAAAAAGAATAGGTGAAGGAAGCTTTAATTTTTGGATTAATTGAATAATATAGGGGTAAAGTTGTATAGATGTGCTTTGGAATACAGGAGCAAATCATGCAAGTCAGTGTTTTCTCTGACTGTAGTCTGGTATTTCACTGTGCCAGCAGCTGCAGTCATCTCCTTTAATGCCACTCTGCAGCTCTGCACATCACTGCTGAGCAAAACAATGGCCTGGAAGGTATTAAATGAGCTTAAGCATGGCATGAGAGGTGCTGAAATGGAGAAATTTGGGATATTTCTGTAGCAGCTCTTGGTATCAACCCATGGTTTCAGGGTTTACAGCGTCCTTCAGAGTTATTGGGTGTCCTTGGAAGTGGTTCAGTTTTGGCAGAGCTACCAAAAATATTAAAAAAAAAAATAAAATAGAGAAAATGCAGAACCAACTAAATTCCAAAGATGGAGTCTTGCACTAACACAGAGAGTGATACAATTATATGGGTTTGAGTACAGTAATACACTTTCCTGGACAGACATTGTTTAATCACATTTTGGAGTTCCTGTTGACTTTTCTCATTACCAGTGGCCAATCCAGGACTGAATGTAGCATCTCCTTTATGCTCCCTGGAATGGCCCTCAGGTGGATCAGCTCAGCCCTCAGAGCCACACAGCAGCAGCAAAATGAATTATAAACTTTTCCTGTCTTAGAAGGTAACAAGAGCATCCACCAATCCTTCAGGATACTGCTTCATGTTACACCTTCCCTTCACAAAGGGGTCTTGGAGCAGAATTAATTTAAAATATGTTCTCTTAGCAGTACAAGTAATAGCATGTGCTTTTCATTTTTCCACATAAACCTGTATAACAACAGCTCCAGTTAAATATATATATTTATAAATATATATATTTATAAATATATATATATCTCTGAACATGTGTAAGTACTTGCAGAAATGGGTAAAAAATCTACCTGCAAGGCTGCATTTGTATCTATATTTATAGAGATTTCTGGGGGGGGATTGGTGTCTGTGGAACATTTTATTCTAAACAAACATTCTGTGCTGCTATAATATTTTTGTACTAAACCCCTTGGTTTCTGCCACATCCCTTCCCTCACCTATCCTACTCATGAAAGCCACTGATGTCTTTTAGGGAAGTCTACAGGACTAGTATGTCATCAAGTGGTTAAGAAAGGGAAATACTCTGTGTTCCAGCAGAAGTAAAACAAGAAATGGTCTGAATTTGAAACCAAAAAAAAAAAAATACTAATAAATTGTTAGAATTTTAGGAAAGGTCTGAAACATGTCTTGTATTCCAATTTTCTGCCTTTTAAAGGTCTTGCATTAAGTCAGGGATTATTTTATAATCCATTATGCTTGGTGCCTACTGAAATAAAAGAGGCCGTTTTTCTTCCATTTGAAATTTGCAAATCAATATTTCAGGTTTCTCTCTCAATGAAGCAGGGAGGGATCCAGCAGCATTCCTGAGAGCTGAGCTTTCCCTTGAATGCCAGGAAATGCTGCATCCCTCTCTGCACTGAGAGCTGCACTGCTGCCTGCAGGGAGGCCACTCCTCACTCTGCAAATGAAGAGTTGATGAGGAGCCTTTGCCTCTTTCTTCCCGAGTCTTTCTCTGCCTGCTTTGATGTCTTCAGTTTAATTTTCATATTTCCCAATCCTGCACTGCATTGGTTTATAACTCTGCCCCCCACACACAGTGCCAGCAGCTCTCCTCCCAGCTCAGGCACACAGGACAATCCTTTCCCAGCCCCAGAGCCAAGGACAGCGCTGCAGCTTCAGCCCCAAAAGTGCAACCAGCAGGGAATGGAGGGGAGCAGCCTGGGAGGGTGGGACTGGAGCATCCCCTGAGCTGGAACTGGGCAGTGAGCCCAGTGTGGAAATGGGCCAGAGCTTATCAAAGTGTGACACTCCTGACCCATTGTCCATCTTGGGCAGAGCCATGGCTGGGCTCTTGCACTGCCCAAGGTGAATCCTGTGAAGGCCTTTGAATAAATCCCTGCTTTATTCCTTTAACTCTGCCCAGCCTCTGCTCCAGGCAGCCTCTCCAGGCACCAGCTCCTTGCCTTTTCTCCCAGGACAGCATCCCTGTGCTGCTCAGCAGAGCACTTTTGGCTGTCCAGGGATGAGTGCCACAGCAGCAATGAGGACAAGCAGCAATTTGGCCCTTTCCTGGTGCACTGTGCTGTCTGAGAAAGCCATGAAAGCCCAGAACATGTGGGAGGCTACAATTTGTGTTTATCATTCATATTTTATGGGTAACAACTTTGATTTTCAGTTGTGAAAGCAATAGCAAGTGATAGCTGGGAAGCTGTCAAAATCACTGAAGTGTTTAGCAGTGTTATTCCAGGGACTATGCTGAAGACTATCTGTGGAATTTGAAGCCATAAAACACAACTCAAGTCAGGTCCCTTGCTTATCTATCTAAAATGGTTGAATTCTTTCTCTGGAGACAAGTATGAAGGAAGAAGTAAAAAACAAAAAGATATCTGAAGACTGAAAATAAATTTATTTTCCAATGCTATGGGTTTTTTTTGGCATTTAATGCCAAAATATAAAAGAAGCCTGTGATATAATGATAGAGAAATTGGTCTGGAAAAGCTCAGGAAGTCAGCAGGACCATCCCTCTCCTGCATGGTGCTATCAGCTGTCTGTCCAGGCTGTGGGTTCCAAAATTCACCTGTCAGTTGTTGCAGAGAGTTTGGTGATGTCTGATCCCAGTGTGGCTGCAGCACTGAGGGATCTGCTGCTGTTTGTTGTGATTCTGTGGAAAGCAGCAGCTCCTCTTTGCAGTGTGTGGCTTTTCCTCCTCTCCATCTCCCAGTTTCTCTCAGATCAGGAAAAAGTCTCAGGAGCAGGGAGCTGCTCCCTCCTCCTGCTGAGGCAGACTCCTGTGCTGGCTCTGGAGCTGAGCTGCACACAGACTGCCTGGCAGAGCAGAACTCCTGACAAGCTGAGAATCTGAATGTTGATGTTCCCTAATCAAGTGAAATGGCTTCATTCTGTGTGAAATCCTCCTCCTGGAGCAATGCTGAATACTGAGTATCCCAGTGAATTTAGCAGGGATAATCTATTCCCAAATCAGACTGTGGGTTACCCAGGCACAGTGGAATAGCTCCTTGCAGAGAGCATAGGAGGAGTCACACCTTGAATATATCTCAGAGCTGCAGTAAATCTTCAAAGTTCAGTGCTGTGAGGTTCTGCATAAAAACTCTTCTTGGGGGGAGCACACAAAGGAGTGGTGGAAGATGAAGGTGTCAGGATGCCTTTGGAACCAGTAGGAACATAAATGGATGTATGGCTCGGATATAAATTGCTGTTAGGGAGAACCAGTTGGGTAAATAGCATGGGCCAGGGCAAGGAGCATTTAGGCATTACAGAAAATAAAATGTTTGTGTTATAGCACAATGATTGTGTCAATAATCTCACCTAGTTGAAGAGTTCACTGTAGTCTAAAGTCTGTGAAGCACCAAAAGAGTTGAGGAGCCAGCTTCAGAGTCTGTATGGCACGGCAAGCTGCGTGCCTGGAAAGATTGAACTACCCTAAGAATACCAAAAGTGGTGTAGCCAGGCTTTGAGAAGCACCAAGAATGAGAATGTTGCATTATCTTCCTCTCAAAGGATTTGTTGTCCACCCTGCTCTAGCAATGCACTTTGCTATTCCTTTATTTGACTGTATTGTCAGATATTAACAATTTTAACCTGTGAATTTTGCAGCTGGTGTCAAATGCACTTTGCTGAGGAAAAAAAAAAATAAATTTCTCCAGGAGAGTGAATATTCTGCTTTACTTTGTGCAAGAAAAAAAGGTATAGAAAGATGAGCAAGACTTAAGAATAAGAAAATATAATAGTTGTATTGAATAGATGTATTTCATCCTGCTCTGCCAGTTCCCAGTTCTGATTTAGCTGTCAGCCTACACATGGAAGTTTTTATAGTAGCTTGGGAAGATGAATACAGACAAAAACCCAGAAGCTGGGAAGAAATAGGGTGAGGAAATGCATTCTGGATCATGCCTTCAACAAATTTCCAAATTTAGGAGAAATAAAAGTCTTATTTATTAACTAAGAAGGCCACTGCCACTTTGGCTAGCATGCTCTCTGATTCCTGTGTCATCTGTCACCTAAAGAATGTACATTAATGTTACCTACAGAAGCTGGCCACTGGATTTTGGTTGTGGCTTCATTGCCCAGACCCTATTTTTATTGTATCTGCACATGTAATGAAATTGCTGGGATGTGCACTTAGAGATGAAAGCCCTGTTTTAAAAGGCTTTAGAGATGTCATCCTTCAGGGCTTTAGTGCACACCCTGAGAGTGTCTGTGCTCTTCCCTCTGGGGAAGCAGGGAGTTTTTCATGGCATCCAGGCTCTTCCCCTGTCTCCCCCCCAGGACATGAGCACAGAAATGCCCTGGAAATAAAACCAGAGCTGCATCCCTCAGTGCTGCTGCCTGGGACAGCCCCAGAGGCTTGTCCTGCTCCAGGTGAGGAATTCCCCATTATTCACACCAGCTGCAGTAACAACCCCAAGAAGCAACTGGAGGTCAAGGCCAGGATCTGCTTCACTTCACTTTCAATAAATTCAGGTTTATAATCCTTAGCCATTGAGGCTGTGGTTTAGTAAATGCTACAGATCTGGCAGAAAAGCTGTTTTCTATCAGATTTAGCTCTGTTAGAGGCACACTAAATCCATGAGTTAGTGTGTCTACACATTTTAACACCTGTATAGAGGCTATACACTTTTCAGTGTTCTTTTATTTTAGTAAACTTAAATTATTTTAGTCTGGTGACCAAAATAAATGGCAGTATGGCTTTCTAATCATTCACTTATAGGATTTCCTGAGAATAAAAATGCATAAACACCCTCTTCTCCCTGCAGCAGAGGATTTTCTCTCTTCTTTCCCTCCAAAAAAATCCAACAAAACACCAAAACCAGAAGACAGGCTGCATGAATTCAAGCTGCTATGCTTTCTTCCATGGTCAGAATAATGAGCAGAAAAGTCCTAATGCATTAAAGTCAGGTGGAAAATAGAAGGACTGTGAAGATCAGACATGGTTTTATGTTCAGAAAGCCTAAACAAAGACCTAAATCTCATTGTTTAAGCAAGAGATATAAAAAGAAGGCAGAAATAGCTTAAAGAGTATAAATTATTAAACTTAATAATGGGAGAGAAGAAACCAAATGACCTTCAGAAAGCACAGTGTTCTTGATCCTGAGTGCTTGCTGTTCCCATCCCTCCTCTGCACAGGCTTTGCTCCACACAATACTGGAGTGTTTGCAATTCCCTGGAAACTACAATTATTCCAAGGACTTGCATGACCAAAGTGCACCTGCCTATTATTTATATGGTTTATACCAACGGATTAAATTGCATCAGGGACCAAAAATAGAGATTTATAGGGTCGTGACTTCTTGGTAATTTTCCACTTAGATTTACTAGTTTAAAAACTGAGCAAATTTTGAGTTCATATCTTAGTGTAAAACAGTTCTACCTTTTTTTTTTTTTTTTTTTTTTTTTTTAGAAAGAGCTTTTTAGAAGTTCAAAATGATTAGGAAATTTTAGGAGAACATCTTGCTATCAGCCCACTGCTGCCCTTTTAGGAATGGCAGCTTGTAGGTTAATGCAAAACTACACTCCTGGACATCTGATTTTGGACACCTGAAGAATCTTTTCAGACTTCTGTAGCAGTAGGATCTTGCTTTTTTAAAAGGAGAATTCTTCCGGATATTCAGGGAAGAGTGGAGGAGACCAGAAATATAAAACTTAAAAAAGGGAAAAGGAAGAATCCTCACTTCTTAATTCATTCACCTCCAGCTCATCTTTCCTAACACGAGGAATTTTTCCAGATAGCACAGCAGGTCAAAGAGATAAGATCAGAAATTTTTCATCTTGATACATTTTTTGTAATTTTTTTTTATGTGAAGATTATTTGTTTTTCCAAACCCATTTGCCAAGTCTGTGCAAAGTTTCTGTTCAGAAACTGCCCAAAAGTTTGGGATTCTGGGAAACAATGGATTAATGCCAGCGAGGAACCTGGAAAAGGTCAGCTGCATTCACAGCTCAGGGAGATGCATGCCTGATATCCCGTTTCTCTGAGAGGGAAATAGAGGTTTTGTTCAAGAAACATATAAAAAATTTAAAAATGATGGTGTAGTTCAAGACTTCAGGTCCACGTGCAGAGTCCTGGGCTGTTCAGTGAGTCTGCATCTCAAGCTGTGTGGAAAAAAGAACACAAATCAATGTTTTGGTGGGAAAATATCGACGGGGGTTATAGACAGAAGAGGTTTTTTAAGTTTTTCCGGAGGTAAAAGCCGGCTCTTTCATTCCCTTTCCTGATACATGACAAATCTCTTACTGCGAGGATTCCTTACCAGGCTCCCCTCAGTGAGAAAAAGAAGTCGTTATCCTGCTAAAACCCTTCAGATTTCACTCAGGAATGTTTCAAATCTTTCTCATCCTCTTAAGTTTTTTTCTTTGTAGCAGTATGAACTGTTGCTATCAAAGCAATCACCTAGTCTGTGTGTGAACAAAGAAAGCATTTCACAGGTTGCACATGGCGGTACAAACAGCTCAGACTGCTGGGTGCCTGCTCTGTCTAAATAATGTCCTGATGCCTGGGAAGGACCTGGGAAAGCAGAAAAGGTGCAAGGTCATTCTGGAAGCTGGGAAAGAGAAAATATCAACTGACTTCACCTGACACTAGGGGTGATTAGTCAGGGTGGTGATTTTTTTACAGTAAATTATTTTTGCTTTTTTTTTTAAAGTAAATTTTGGTGGGTTTTTTTTAGTAAATTAACAATTTTGATGGGAAAGTTTCTGGCTTTTACTAGCATGGCATCACAATGTGAGACAGCTTTATCAGGGTGACGAGTGGCTCCCAGCTGGCAGCCTTGTAACTGCGTGGTGTTAAACTGAGAGCTCCCTTTTCTTTTGAAAAGGACACAAATCTTCCTTTAGGATGACATGGGTTTCCTTGTGGCATCTGCTTTGCAATCCTCCCTGTCCTAACGGGATCCTTTGGACTCTGTGGTGTGTTTGGAGCCCCCGAGCAGGCAGTGGCAGATATTCACCCTCCAAAGCACAAAGGGAGGGCGAGTGCAGAGTGGAGCTGGGCTCCTCTCTGCTGGCTCACTCCAAACCAGCCCATGGCTTGTGTTCACACACATATTTTCACAGTTAGAATCTTTGGCAGACATACAGAAAGTGCTGCTGCCCACCTTGTAAATTGGAAACTGGGAAATAGATCAGGATTCGAGATGCCTTCACTTTAGGGATCAGTTGGTAGCAGTCCACGGCTATGATAAAAAGGATGGAGAAATCCATCCAGTGGTTCTGCCAAGAACCACTGCATGATCACACCTTTGGGAGGGCCAGATCTGTCTGGATTCTTGACTATTGTGACACCCTAGTATGGGCCCACTCCGAAATTTCCCTTTCGAAATTTGCCGAAAGAAATTTTCCTTTCTCATTTGAAGAATTTCACACTATTTCTATTTAACTGTTAATTTATAATATCTGTTTTTAAGAGCAGGAAAAATAATATTTCAGATATTTTCCAAAGGTTGATTTCAACTGAGCATGTGTAAATTAAGGCAGAGGTGGATTTCAACAGTGAACTATTTAGAGGCATTGTCAGGAAGAGTGATTTTTTACCTGGCCCTGCATCAACATATCCATGAACCATTACTTCAGCACTTGACAAGAGCACTCTTACAGACAGCTGTCATATTTACAGTTTGCTGCTTTGATCTGGTGTTGTCACATCATGGATTTTATATTTGAATTTGACATGCCAGGCTTTGCAAGTTTTCAGTAACTTAAGGAACGTGAGGTTTCTTTTTTTCAGTAATGGAAAGTTTATGAGCATGAGAAGGTAAAAAAGGGGTGGCACAAACAAGAGTGTTGCAGGAAGTTGTTCTGATGTGTGGAAGAACTTGTTAACCATCAATGATGGCATTAAACTGAAGCAGATTTCTTAAAAAAAGAAAGGGGAATGCACAAAAAGCTGCCTTCCACTAATGAGCTGCTGAGCCCTATCACACACCAGCATGGATCTGCCTCCTCATTATGGCTTTGTAGGTAAATGTGGGTGTTTATGCCTTGTGTTGGGTGTCATTCACATGTTGGATTTGTGGGGCAAGGATTTAGAAACCCACCAAATACTGTGGATTGCTGGGTTCCAATATTATTTGATTCACTCCTGTCAGCACTCAAACTGTCCATGCATGATAGCAGGAATTTTTAACAAAATCCACCTAAATTTTGTTACCCTTCTTCACTGAGAAACCAAGAGCTCCTACTTGTTTGATTATGGGATAGGAAAGAGAAATGCTAACTGTGCCCTATTGTGCTGCAGTGGATGATTTCCCAAGCTGCTGTCTCAGTCAGATTTTCTGATCTTTAAAACTTTGAGCACAAGCCTGGACCAGCAAGTCACCAGTAGAGTTTCCTGCTGGCTAAGACAAGTGATGATTCAAAAAAATATTCCAGGTTTTTCCTTGGCTCCAGACCTGAAAGGAAAATTCTCAGCTCATCAAGAAGGGACTCATTATAGAAAACCATCCTCCACTACTGAAAATATTTCTACAATTTAACATAATTCTGCTCAAAAACGGTCTGCTGAATGTAGCAGTTTCCTGGGTAGCTAATCTGGAAGCTGCATGGTGTGTACAACAAAAGGGAATTCTTTAAAATTGGTTCCTTAGGCTGCTCTGGGACTTTAGGGGGTCTGTTTAATTGGCAGGGTTTCTCTCCACCCCACCCTGCTTGGAGCTGGAGGCTCCTGCATCCACCCCAGCCCTGTGTGGGGATTTGTGCATTCAGGTCTTGACTTCTGATGTGTTCACTCAGCTCTGGGACAACTTGGTCCAGGTGACAAACTTAATTAGGGCCTTTTCTCAATCAGTGTTTTTCAGCTTTGTAACACTTGAGTCCGGTCTTCCTCAATAATCCAGGGGGATGGTGAGGAGGAGGAAGCATGTCCTGGGAGATTGAGCATGTGAGGGAAATACAGGAATGTTGTAGCAATGATTTTAGGCAGGGTCTCCTGTCTCCTCCTTTCATTTCCAGCCTGATAAGAATGAATGAGTCAATGTCAGCTTTGGAAAGGTGTAAGTCAAGACGTGTGTAACTAAGAATTATGAACAACACAGATGAATTCCACTGGATCCATTAAAGTGAAATGTGCTGTTAAAAATCCTGCACATGAAGGATAAAATGTGTCAAGACTAAAAACAAACAAGCAAGCTATTTTTAACCTTATTAAGATCTGATGCCTTTTTGTCTAGAGGGCTTAATCTTTTAATACAAAGCCATAAAGAACAATTACTTTTTATAAGTTACATTACAATCTAAGGTGATTTACTGTTTGCTTTGTATTGCTGATGAGAGCTGGGCTGTTAATTTTACTGGATGTTTTTGATTTGGTGGTCTGTCTTGTTGAGGCTCTTGCTGCATTTTCTGTTACCTGAAACTCCTTCATGCTTCCGTGTCAGCAAGTAACTCAGCTATGTAGTACAATTTGTTGAGGATGTAGCAGTAGAAAAAGCATTGCCCCCTTCAGAAGTGACATTTGCTGTATTACCTGCATGTGCAGTATTGTCAGGGGTGTAGTTTCTGACCTGCAATGCATTATCTGCTCCACTGACTTTGAGGCTGTTTATCACCAGTGACATATTTCTCTGCAGGAACCTGCCATTCTTCTTGTGTCTGCTTTAAAACCCTAAATGCAGACATCCAGTCTGCATTTCTGAGAGTGGAATGAAACCAGATTTGTCTCTTTTTTAAAATTTTTTTTTAACAATTCCCTTCAATGTTGTGAGTTAAACAGGGTGCTTCGTAAGCTGCTTTTGCTGCGGTAACAAATATCACGTGAAAGAGCAGAGGCACAGTAAGAGTGAAATTAATTATGTATGTTTTATGCTTGTCCAACTAACCACACTGTATTCCCAATGAAATACTTAACACATCTGTGCCTTCCTGAAGTCAAATAACATCACTATAATTTGAGACTTATTTTGAGCAGCGAAGGAAAGGCTTTGTTACACCTCCAGGAAAGCCATTCTTTTGGAGGGGGCTTTTTTTCATTTGTATGCTTTGATTGTGAGCTACTTAATTTAGTCAAAGATTCTAATTGAGCTTCTTGGCAGACTGCCTGATATTTGGCACAGTAGGAATCTCTGAGTTTGAACCTTTGGGGATGTTTTCAGAGGAACGTATGTCTTCTATTTCATGCTTTATTGTGGCAGACTGATGAGAACTTCTAAAGCAAATGACAGTTGACAGAAAATAACTCACACTGGAGTTTGTTCTCCCACTGTTGCTATTTCAGTGATGAATTTCAGATAGTCTGCTTTGTTTATAGCACGTGAGGTGTTGAAATGATGATAATAGACGGCAATGGCAGCAGAAAAATTTGGTCATGGAACCAGAGGTGGAGTGTGGAAAGAGCTCTTTAACAGGAATGATTTCTGAATAAGCAACCTGTGGCAGTCACTGGAGCAGCCTTCAGTAGCTGAAGGAGTTAAACAAGATAGATATTACTTGACAGAGAAGTGTGTGTCATGGTCTCAGCAGACATAATAGGATAAAATTAAGAAATATGAATATTTAGGCTACAGACAAGGCTATTTTCTGATACTAAGACCTGTTCTAGCTGAAATAGTCTCTCAAGGAAAAAAAAAATCCACAGCTCCTAGCAGGGAATATTTAACACCATGCTGAACAATATGCTAATCCTCAGAGGAACATTACAGAATTGTCAGCAGGATGAGCTAGCTGATCCCTTCCATCTCTGGTCTGTTTAATTTCAATATCTCAATATGAACTCCACAGCTTCATTTTCCTGTTTCCTTGCCAACTGTCACTTCTGCAGCCCCAAGAACGACCCAGTGCTGCAGGACATCCTCCTCTGCTCCCCACTGCCCTTGATTTTCCCCAGCTGATTGTCAGGGGTGGCTCCAGCTGAAGCATTCCAGCTCAATTTGCCCAGTTCCATCCTGAGCTTCTCTGTGGTATCAACCAGATGATTCTGTCCTGGAATCACCAACTCTGCAGAGATCCAGGACTTTGCAAACAGATGCACACAGACCAAAAATGTCTTTGACTTCTCATCCCCCCTCTACTCACCAGGGAGAAACTGAAGGGTTCACATTAATATCTGTCCCCTTTTTTGCCTCTGGAAACATGTAAGTAATTCCACTTCAATAGACTTGGGTGAAAAATGAGACAAAATTAGGCTGAGAAGAGTTTTTAAAAGGTTCTGAACTCTTCAAAGCATTGTAGGTGAGATGAAACTGCTTTTCTGCCAGATCTAGAGTGCTGCATCTTCCTTGGCTATGAAGATCAGAATGATTTCTGAGATTTTAGCTAGTTTCTGAGAATGGTGATGGCAAACACCAAGAAGGGAGGAGGTTTGCCCATCCAAGGAAAAGGCATGGAGGTGTTTACAGAGTTTTTTTGCTAATGAATTGCAAATCTTCAGAATAAGACCAAAGGGGAAGCAGAGAAGTCCATAAAGACCAGAGACAGCCATAAAACACAGATTCCCAAGCACCACTGATGAACAGGCAGTTCCTCATTAAGAACTTGTTACAGTACATATATATAGTCTCAATCAATTTGTTTTATTTTAACAGGGCATCAGGTGCTTCCCATAAAATTTGAGGGCACTGAGTGTTTAATTGAAATCAGCCTCATATGACCCCTGTACTCAAATAAATCTTTTTTTTTCAGAAGTAATCAGCTAAACCTTACCTGCATAATTATATATGGAGTAGCATAAAGTAAAACCTAATTGTTTCAGTAATTATAATCCTGTACATACTGTGTACTGATCAATACACTTTTAATAATTGACCTGTCAATACTGAGGACCACTTTATTCAGAGGGATTTTTAACAGTTTTGGGAGTGGAAATACTCCAAAGCTGACTGTGCTGGTTTTAAACACACAGGGGAAAAAATTAAAAACATCTTAATTTTGTTCTTAGAGAACCTCAGATTTGTCTCTCATTTTACTATAGAACTGCCTATGTTGTTACAGTCTTAATAACAATATGATATGAAAAAAAAGAAAGATTGAAATTGATAGAAAAAGAAAACTTCCATTCTGAAAGCAGTGACCTCAATTCTGCACCTTGTCACACCCTGAGAATTTTCCTGCACTTTCTCAACTCCTCCAGGTGACTCTCAAGCACCAGATTGTCTTGGATGTACCAACAGGGGTAAATACAGATGTCAAAGGCAAAATGTGATCATGTAAAATTCATAATGAGAATCTCCATTTCAGTAACAGCCAGGAGGATGCAGTTCCTTCATTTGGACACACCATGAGAACAGACTAACCACAATCATAAATAAACATTTCTAATAGCTTGACTACTTCTCGAAGCAGACAGGATCTGTTGCTGGAGGATATAAAAATGAGGTTTATTTAATAGAGTTCTGTAACTTCATGTGTACATTTGAGCATGTGAACTGCTACAATGCATTATAATGTACACAAATCCCAATATGCTCTCCATGGAGCCCCATCTGCTCTCGATGTGCTGATCCCTGATCACAGCAGATGCCTCACGTGGTGTGAACTGTTTGCTGCACACAAACCAATACAGCCTAATTACGAGTCAATAAATTCCAGATACAATCCAATTAGTTGTCATAGAGTCTCTCATGTTTAGCAAATGTAACTGATCTGCTTCAGCTTGCAAATTTAACAGGGCCAATATTTAATTTATTTAATTGCAGACCAATATATTCAATACATTGTACAATAGAAACAATAAATGTTTCCAAGTGCAATCTACTTATGGTAGTTTGTCTGATAAATCAAGTGACTTCCTGTGGGAGAGGACACCATGAATGCCTTCGAAGTCCTCTTCCTACCACTCCTCTTGTGGTACTTCTTTTGGCAGGAAATTATCTCTAACTGTGCACAAAACACAGTAAATATAAATAAAAGTTTAGGATACAGGCTTGGCTCTCCAGTGGATTTTCCCACTTGGGCAAACCAGCACTAGAATGGCTGTAGGAAGCCTTTTTCAGATTTGTGAGGAGGAAAAGAATTGAGACCATCCACTACAGTACTGGTGGTGTTAAAAAAACCCAGAATCTCTGTATCTCTGCCAAAGGTGAAGCATTTCCAGGAACACTAAATAACTTCAAGAAAAAAAACAATTAGAAGAAAACAAAGCTCTTCACACTGGGAAAGCCAGAGTAGGTGACGGCACGAGTCTGTCAGTACTGCTGCTCTGGGGAGAGATTAAAATCCAAAATCACTGTATAATGAATAGAGTCGAAATGTAAAATCACACAGGGCTGCCTGGGGAGCAGGCAGGCTGCAGTCTGCTTGTTGGCTGATTAAAAACCAGCTGAGATTGCTCAGAAGGTGGGGGCACCACATCACTGCACTGATTTGGGGCAGAGAAGGTCCTGAGCAGTAAGGCAGGTCTTGTCCCATGTTCTGTGAAATTCCCTCAAGAGGTTTGTCTGGGACATTTTTATCAAAGGTCATGAACACTTCACCATTTGCACCTAAGCCATTCTGTCTATTATCACCAGGTGGGGTTTTTTAGATTCCTTAGTGTGAAGGTCAGCTCTGGGGCTGTATCCTGACATATTTAGCCATGAAAAATTTACCACGTGTCAGCTTGGAATTGTGGGATGAGGTTTGCTGCTGGATCAGAAGGGAAGAAGCTTCCACTTCTGTTCCAGACTGTTGTAGCTTCTCTAAATATTCCAAATATTGCACCCAGCTGGTAAACAGCAGCTTATCTGGTGGAGCTGAATTGAAATCTGCAGCCTTGTCTCTGGCAATAGGTGGTAGATAAGCTTGCTTTCATTTTCAAGGTGTTAGGCTCAGCATTAGTAAATTCACAGATAATTTTTTTCCTCCCAGTGAATATGCAGAATGTGACTTAGAACTGCCTTAAACGCTCCCCAAAGAAGGAAGATGACAGTAGAGGGGAATTTATTTCAAAGCAAAATTCTATTGCTTGCAAGAGAAAATGAATAAAGTTGGGAATTCGTAGCAGAGAAGCCTTGAGACTCCTTAGCTTAAAATTATTCCTTTTTACCATTCTAGTCTGATCTCTGAAGAACAGCAAAATTACCTGAAAAAAAACCTCTGCATAAATAATTGATTTCCTTTACTCTAGATAGGGATTCTTTCTGCATAAAAATATTCTTGTGGAGTAAGTTAGTAAGGTGGTAAGAGTGAAGGATTTGGTCTTTTGCTTAATATACAGTGGCTCTTTTTGGTTTTCCTGGCTGGGCTTCCCAGATCTGGCAAAGAGAAGCTCTTACACAGCAATAAATGATGGGTTTGATTCTGGGTTAATGATCTGAATTTGTATCACAATTTATTGCTCCTAGGTTTTATGTTTTTTGCTCGTGCCAGGGTTAGGTCCAGGCCGTTCTGCAAAATTGGAGACTCTGGGCATGAATATAAACCCCCAAATGAAGTGAGAGAATGTGTTAATAGTGCCTCTGCAGGGTTCTGGAGAGGGAGAGAGGATTTTATCCTCTACAGAGAGAGCAAACACAGGCACCAGTGGCTCCTCTGAGATGTGGCTGCTCTACCTCACTGTCCCTGAAAATGTGCATCCATGGACTTGATGGTAAAAATGAGAGTGGTTATTTCCACAGGTCTCTGCACCAGAAAAGAAATATCCTAAAGAGCACCAGAAAACCTTTTAACACATATCCTGGTTTTATTTTAATGGAATCAGGTCACAACTGGAGCTCATAGGGCACAGTGTGAAGGAGCTGAATTTTGCAGAATAATGAGAATTAGCATTTTGTGCAGTTTTGTATTCCTCTGCTGCCTCCCTGCCAGCACGGATGGGTGACTGGTGCTACCTCTGGTCCACCTGGAACTCGGGCCTGTCAAGAAAATACAAATCACAATGTAGAATAATCAGCTGATGAAAAAGTTCAGGCTGAGATTTGTTTCTCATTTGTCACATGAAAAACAAGAATCCTTTTATTCGGGAAGCTGGAGAGTATTTGACATTAATCCTGCTGATATGCAGGGAGAATAAATGAGGAATTTTTGTTGTTCGTGTGTTCATGTAGCATATTAATGATTTTGATAACAGCATAAGGATATTTGGCTGCTGTCTAAAATTAAATTGTTAGGGTCTTGAGACTGCTTTTGCCTGCCATGGTTCTGGTAAATTTATACAATCGATTTTTTTATGATTGTTAGAACTGTGAAGAACAAGATCAAGTGTGGTTCAGACAACAGTTTAAAAAGATTATTCTCTTTAAGTTTTATTACATCTGTTTAGTTTATTGATTGACAGATGAACACACCCGTTTCCTTTTTCTCTTTTGTTTTTTATCAGCAAGACACTTCATCTCCCGTGGTATTTGTGTGTCCTATGTGTGCAATAGTTGTTTAATGACATTAATTTTAAAAGGAAATAATTTTTGCATTCAAATAAGAAGTGAAAGAGGGAAAATTACAATTTTCATTTTAAAAAAAGACACATTTTTGTTTAGACTAACAGTCCTCCCACGGAGGTTGAAAAATGTAGCATGGACTAAATTTAACTTGGCTGCTGTCACCAGAGATAATAATGTGTCCACCTTCTGACACTACAAACTGAATGCCACCTGCTCCAGGAATATTCACCAGCCCTCAGGTCTCAGGGGAAGGGCTGCTCATGAGTGAGGGGAGCTGGAAAAACAAATCTGTGCCCCTCATCTTGCAAAGACACATTATTGGGAGAGATTCTGGGCTGCAGCAGGGGAGCAAAGCCCAGAGCCACTCCTGAGCTCTTAGAGGTGGCTGGGGATGCTGAGTTTGTTTTGTCAGACATTCAGGACAATTTTATACAGCTGAGTGATTGCCCACAATTGTTACAATGCAACATCCCCGTGTGGGAGCTGCACCAATGGAATCTGGGAGCAGAAAATCTGCTTTCCTATCAAAAGTCAGTCTTTTGCTTTGATAGACTTGCATACACAGGAGAATCTGGGTGTTTGTTTGCTTGTTTGTTTGTTTTTATTGCAATGTTTCCTCCTGGCTTGCCAAAAATAATAATAAAAAAAAGAGTTCAGGATAACCCACTCCTACTCCAGCTGCTTGGTTTAAAAATCCCATCCTCATTTCTGCAGTCAGGAAATTAAATGTGTATTCAGGTGTTCAGCTAGAGAAAGGCAGACCTGGAGCTGGGCTGAGCTGTTTCCAAAGGGATCACAGAAATACCTGATGGGTGTTAGACACCACAGTTAAGAAATTTGGGTGCTGTTGCAGCAAAACAAAGTGAAAACCAAACCTCTGGGCAGTTCATGAAAAGCTTGGGCAGAGCCTGACCTGTCTCAGCCCTGACACCCTGCAAGCACAGGACAAAACCTGTGGCCTGTTATTATCCACAGGGATTTTGTGAATCCAAAACTCCAAAATTTGTGAATATAAAAATGTGATTCCTTTGCAGGCACGGCACGAGGATCACAGCTTTGAACCTGAAGCCCTGTGACCATGCAGGAGTGAATGAAATGCTCATTTTGGTGCTGCTGATTCTGGAACAACACTTTCAGCAACCGTGAGTAGAAAATTAGGAGTTTATTTAAGATAATGAGCCTTACAGCACTTT
The DNA here is from genome assembly GCA_013397555.1 of Urocynchramus pylzowi. NCBI lineage: Eukaryota > Metazoa > Chordata > Aves > Passeriformes > Fringillidae > Urocynchramus > Urocynchramus pylzowi. The sequence continues at coordinate 1,329,225 of VZRH01004155.1, read as the reverse complement.
CATCATGTAAATGCAGCAACCACAGACACACTCAAACCAAGATGATTAAATTTTATTGCATTAACCTGTTAAATTCTTTTAATGGCATTAAAGGCAGTAGATGCATTTTTTTTTTCAAAACTCTGTCGGAAAGACAACAACAACAACAACAATCAGTGACTTCACAGATCTTCAATTTCTGCTCTGCTCTTGAGCATTTTCATGCAATTAGAAAAGCAGATCTGGTATAAAAAACAAACTAGTGCTACCTCTGAAGGAGTATTTCCTCTCCTGGACATAGTTATCCATAAAGATGATTGGTGGTTATACCATCCCTGTAATGGGAATTTTGCAGTTTTTGACCCCATTTTCAGTTTAGCTTTATACTCAGGTCTCTTGGATGGGCAGCTAAAGGGATCCAGCAGAGGCACATCAGTCTCTGGTTTTACCTTACACAAAGGTAAACCCACAGAGCAGTTGTTCAAAATGCTTGAACACAGCACCCTCCATTTTTTTAGCCATAAGCTTTCAGAGACATCCTTAAACTAGCCTATATTCAGCCCAATTAATTTTTATGCCTTAAATGGAAACAAAGTTGCTTCAACAGGAAGATGAAGTTCTTTCACTGCAAAATTGTTAAAATGCCTTAGAGAGTGCAATGAGGTGTCTGAAAGTTTAGCTCCAGAGGCCTCTCTTCCACCATGGGAAGGGGAAGATGCCTCAGATTTAAAACATGGGAAGAGCTGTCTCAGAAGGGAATCCACATTAAATTATTAAAAATGCCCAGTTGGGCAGAGAACACTGAGGACAGGAAAGAAAATGCTACCAAAATCTCCGAATTATCAAAAAAGTGTAAGTTATTAACTCAGAAAAAAATTTGACTCCTAGAAATCCAAGTCCTATTCAAGGTTAACTTCACATGGCACAGATAAAGTTCTCTCTGTGTATTAAAGGCCCTTGAGTGCCACCAAGTAGAGAAAAAGATTAATAAGGTCTGCTCAGTTCCCACCTGTTCTTCCATAGATCAATCTGTCATTGCTTCCTCTGATTTTACTGCAACAAAACATAACTTTAGACTTGAATATAAATCTGACTTGCTGAGTTTACCCATTGAAACATAAGATATGAGACTGGAAAAGAAAAAGCTGTATAACAGAGTGTCTTCTTTACTGAAGCAAACCCTTTCTCCTCCTTGGAGAGCAGGACAGTGTAATGTGAGCAGATTGCACTTCTCACATTCTGGAAGAACAGCTTATTCCATGTTCTGACAGCATTTATTTGGATCTTGAAGAAATGGCTCATAAGAAGTATGGGGAAAATGTTATATTTGCCATGAATTACCCTCCTTGGAAATCTATAATATAGACTAGTATCAGTCAGATGGTGTCTTGTGAAGAATGTTTCTGTCACTCGGTTCTTATTTTGAAAACCAGATGCTAAGGGTAGCTTTCTCAAAAAAGTCAGCACCACAGCCCCTGGGAAAAACACCCAAACCAACAACACTGGGAAAAATTGTAACTGGTGAGAGCAGTGTGGCTGGGGGGAAAAGCAACCAAATAATTTGTAGATGCACAGGACCACAGGAACATCAAATATTGCAGGTTGGAAAGGAGCTTTGAACATTTTCTCTTCTACTCCCTTAAAAATAAGGCTTACTTTGGTGAGGTTGCTCAACATTTTCTGCTTTGAGTGGTGAAGATCTCCAGTAATGGAGATTTCACAGCCTCTCTGGGCCCTTGCTCCAATATTTGACAACATTCAGCATGAAGAAACTTCTGCTTAGCTTTAATGACACCTTTCATCTGCTCCAACTTATGCCCATTGCCATGAGCCTTGTTGGGAATCTCTGAGAAATGTCTGGCTTTGTCTTCCTTCAAAAAAAAAAGTTTGGCAGGGTACTAAGGGTCCAAAACCCAGCAAAGTGTGATCCAATAAATGCCAGGTAAAAGAGAATAATCCCATCTCCTGAGCTGCTGGCTGTGCTTTTGCAGATGCAGCAGAGAATGAAGCTGGTGCACTTCAGGTCTGAATTTTGGTCTTACTTTATTTTTAGAGTAATTTCTTTATCTATTTAAGGAATCCCAGAAATTAAATATCGTTTCATTGCTTTTTATATGTGATAGTAAAATTACTTCTTCGCAGAGCTCACTGAGAGCACAGCTAAAATAAGAATTGCTTACAGAAATATCTTGATTATCTACCTGGGAGTATTCCACTGAGGCTCTATAGATCTGTACAGGTAAAATTTGTCATGTTCATTTATATCACAAATGACATTATAGAGACCAGGGCAGAATAACTGATACATTGTACCTTTTAATCCCAAATTTCTGAGTCCCACAGTCCTTATGGTACTGTAGTGCCCCCAAATTTGCTTTGGGAGTCTGAATCAAAAGCAATCCATACTTCTCATAGTCTGTATGTGCTGGTAGGCTGACAGCTCCCAGAAGCCCAGATGACACAGACTATCATGAATTTTTATCTTAGTTCCAGACTTTCACCATTAACATCTTTACCTGAGGATCTTTAAATAAGAATTTTATTTTTTTTTAAATTTTTGATACAGAGGTATCAATTTCTGGCGTTAAAAGTAGTGAAAAGGGATTATTTTAACAGCATTACAAATGGAGTCCTTTCACTCTGCTCTCTCCTTCCTCAAATATCAGTGTTCCCTCCATGAATAAAGCCGAGTGTAAATAAGAGACCTGTCCATGCAGAAGCTGAAACACGTTGTAATGAGGTGGCAGCACATTCCAGATAGCAAATGTTTGCAATAAACAACCCCTGGCTCTATTTATCACTGCTCTGGGATATCTGGACACGGACACGAGTCTTGAAATGGGACCATAAAAGTGAAGCCAAGCACATTCAGAAAGGCTTTTTCTGATAAGCCCAATCTCAGCGAGGTTTTTGCATGAGCAAAATGAATGTGTTTGATTGAATGGTGCCACACTGTAGATAGGGAAGCTCAGCAAGTGATTATCAGAACTTTGGGGGCAAAAAAAATCGAGTTGTGTTAGAAAAGGAGTCACTGAGGTATGTTAGGCGGTAAAACAGGTATGCAGGGCAAAATAATTTCTTTTTTTTATACCAGTATTCCTGAATATATGTAGGTGAACCCAATCTTATGGCTCTGGAAACTCACACAGTTATGTCAGTACCATTGAGAACCATAGATTCTTAATTCTAAAGTTCCAGTAAGGAAACTACGCACAATCAGGCTTCCTGAAAGATGCAGGCAATCCAGACAAGGATGTCAGTGCATTATTCTGTAATCACAAGTTGATTTCATCAAGTGATTTAATAAACCATGCATGAGATTCAATTCTTAATGGACCTAATTCAATCAGGTGAAGTTTCTGGCTGGAAAGGTGATGCATCTTGAGTGGAGTGAGGTGCTGGATGCTGTGGAAACTTCATTTTCCACTGCAGAAGTGGCTGTGTGGCTGAATGTTATGTAATATTCAGGAAATGGCATCACGAGTTTAATGTCATTTAAAGCATAGCCCACTCCATGGACTTTTTTTGCTGCACTTCAGTATGAAATCACACATATTTACAGTACACTGATTTATTTTTTTCTCTTAATTTTGTCATTGATGTGTTTTGACACCAAAGAGACAATATTCTAATGGGATAGAAAGATCATATTGTCAAAGAGCTGTTGGATTTGTGTGTCCAAACACACAATTTGCTTTAATAGCAAACAAAAATGGCTACATTTGGAATGGAGATGTTTGGGCTGAATGTGGAGAATTCTCACAGTTGACAACCACCTTACATTGTTAAGAATTTTCAATTTTTTTTTCTGCTAACTTAGGAAACAAAATTTAGAAAATGTCTTTGTAGATAATCAACTACAAGTAATGAATTTAAAAACCTGAGTGACAGATCAGTCAAGCTCAGTCTGGAATCATCCTCAATCTCCCTGGGACTCCTCAAAATGTTCATGAATCAGAAGGGTGAGAAAAGCTGGGGGTCAGGCCAGGCAGAAGAATACTATTCACAAGAGAACTATTCTTTTCTTGCAAAGAAGTCTTCATAACATTAACAAAAAAGACTTCTTTCCCTAAGTAAACAAAAACAAAAAAAAAAAAAAAAATAAGACAATTCTAGAAGTAGTAAAGAAACTGAAATTTTAGGTTTTGTTTCTGTACATTATCAGTGAAAAATAAGAGGTTGTAGAGAGAGAATAAGTATACTAAAGGTTTTGTTCCAATTCTTATTACTCTTTCTTTTAGTTACTGTTAATAAATTTTTCTTTATACCCTTTTAAAGTTTTGAGCCTACTTTACCTTTCTCCTAATCCTACCTCACAGCAAAAAGGAAGTACACTAGCAATAAACCAGCACTAAACCCTCCACATTCATTAGTACATTAACCAAGAAATCTCAAAATTAATAAAAATCTCAAATTAGCAAAGCAAAACCCCTTCAGGGTCAAAGACACTTTGGCACATGGGGAGAAAAGAGGCAAACCCATAAATTTTACTGTAATGTGAGCCAAGGATGGGCTGATGCATTTGAGCCTCATTTTTCCCTGATGTGTGAGGCTGGTGCAGTGAAATTGCAACAGGTGCAATATGGCAAGGAAGTGCTGGGCTGCCCAAGCCAGCAAAGGGAAAAGTGTGGTTTTCCTGTTAGCACTGGGATGTTTTCAGAAAATTTCTGTCTGAAAAAAGATCTCTGTTGTTTGTTTTGTTTGACTTTCTGGTCATTCTCAGGAAAGGTAGAGGCAATGAGGCTTGAAGAAGTCGTGCTTCCTGTGCCATCCATCCCAGGTCTGTGAGCTCCCTGTTATCCCCAAATCCTGCTGGCCCTGACTCTCTTCCCCCAGACTAATAAGAGCAGTGAGAAACACATCCCTGTCCTGATTCTGTCGTTTGCCATAAGTGGAGCCACAATCCACCTGAGCAGTTTTTCCCAAGGGATCATAAAAGGCAACAACCTGAAAAAGAAAATGCAACCCCAAGGATTTTCCTCCTGTACTTCAGGGTAACTCTTCGTACCATAAAACAAAATATTACTGGAATAGCACCAAAAGAATGAATCTCCATCTGCTGAATAAATAAAGAAGTGTAATTTCTGTGTTATTGCACGTGTTCTGTCTCGAATTTCTCATTTCTCCAAGTTTAGGTATAAGAAGATGAAAGTTTTAACCTCTGCTGCAACTAATACATTAAGCACAGAAAGCTCCACCATAAATTACCTTTTCTTTACCTTTTTCTGCCATTGTGCAGATAATAAATTGTCTTCCTAATGTAACCAGTTTTATTACATTCCTGAACTTAGCAGAAGACAGATAATCACCTTTGCACCATTGGACTTGATTAAGTTGAGCTCAGAAATTGGACCTGGAAAGCACTGAACTGTGCATTTCTCAGGCCAAGCTTAAACACACATGAATATTTTTCAATACTAATGACTCGAAGGGGTTTTGTTTTTACAGTTATGCAAATAGTTTTCCTGGTTGTTTTCTACAGAAAATTAACGTCAAGGACATATTCTACAGCATGTAAGATGACATAATACAGAGCAGCAAAAGCAACCAACCATGCAGGTAAAGTTCTGTTCTTCAAATCCAACCTAACATGGTCTTTTAGACCTGTGTGTGTTAAGTGCTATTCATACATAGTAGGGTATAATAATATTAATTCAATTAATTCAATTTAATCATTCTAGTATGAAATAATTTTTTATGAGTGAAGAGTAATTTTTTAAAATAATGAAGCTCTGATTTGCAGTTTACATTGTACATGAAACTCTGGTTCTGAGCTTGTATGTAAGTAACAATGAAGTGGAATATTTTGATATTTTGGATCTCAATTTAGTACACTACACTGAATATTGAAGGATAACATTAGAGAAACTTTTCTCACTGCCTGTATTCTGAAAATGAAAATTCCCTTTATTTTCAACTCCATGTATTTTCTCTCTTTTACTCTCTGTCATGCTTTAACATTCCATTTAATGTATATGTATAATTTTTAGGCTTTATAATAATGCAAGTTGTTATGAAAATATGCATTTTCTTCCTACCTTATATCCTAACAAGTCGAAGTCTCAGATATACACAGCACCTGTGTATACAGATACCTCTATTAACAATAGGGGAGCAAATTGTTAGTGAGGTGAGAAATACCTGGTAAGTACTTTCTGGTCTCTGCATGAATTCTCTCTACAATCCAGTTCCATGCTTTGTTGGCAGTTAAGGCTGTTAACCAAGCTAGAAGAACTTCACAGACAATTAAATAGAGATTTCTTTGAGTTCTATTTTCTTTACTTGAAGGAATAAGCAAGTGAGAAGGCTCTTGGCTATGAATGTTCCAGTAGACGTTGTTAAACTCTGCGAATGCAAACTGAAATCTCCATATTTTGGCTGCAGCAATCCTAGGGTGTAAGGTGAAGAAAATTTGGCAGTGGAGTCAGATAAGACTGAGACATCATCTCTTTTTATTTTTAATGATTCATCTTTCACACATTTTGCTTGAAAGAGCAGCTCTGGATAATTCTGCTTTGGAATGAAGTGGCCTTCCAATGCCAAAAAACGTGAGAGACTTGGACTGAAAACATGCCCACCACCAGGGCTGGATTGTGAATGTTCAGGACTAGCAAAGCTGCTTGAAAATGTGTCTTTTTTTTCCCCAAGTGCTTCCCTGAAATGGAGCAACTTAATTTGGTTGCTCTGCAGGATTATTTGATTGTGAGGATGCTTAGACATTGATTCATCAAACCCAAATTGCTTACAAGGAAAGGTCACAGGTGCTTACTAGTTCATAAGATAACTATTAGCCCTGGTTTAGGGTTGAAATTGCTATGGATTTCTCACATTTTCAACAACCTGTGCCTTTCCAGAAACTTACCCAAAAATAATGAAACCACGACTCAGGAAAATCACATCCATTATCATCTGTGCTCGTCCAGAATGTAAGTCCTGACTGCAAACACTTGTACTTATAAAATATTTCCTATATCCTCTAACAATGTCAGGAGAGTTATGCATTGTTTCTCCATCACATTTCTGAGGGCAAAAAGGTAATTTTCCTTACCTGCTGCTGTAAACCTCTGATGGCAGATGAGTGGGACATGCTGGGCTCCCACACATCTGAATTTTTGAAGGTGTTCCTCGGTGTGTGTGTCACAGTGTTTAGTACAATATAAACCTCGTGTGTGCAAACAAGTTCATTAAAATTGCAAGAGCCTGTAGCACATTTGTAACAGCTTGCCCAAAGGTTAACATTTATGGTTTTGCACTGCCAACATCCTTGCTTTTATGGGGCACATTTGTATGCTAAATTGCCTATTATGTTAAGCTGTAAGTTCCCATTTAGCAGCATCAGGAATAAGATTTGACTATAAGTGTTTAGATTTTATTAGTGCTGTGCTAGTCTTCCTAACAGCTCAAACTTCCCACAGCCTGAAAATGTGCTGCAGCCTCTGGAGAGGTTCTTGGGTAGGAGATGTGTTGGGAACAGCTGAGGATGAGGAGCATGGGAAGAAATGTGAGGCACTGCTCACTGATGGGAAAAAGGTGCCTTGCTGAGTCTCACCTTCTCACGAGTCCTAAATGTCATGTTCAAGCAATGATTGCATCTGAAACAATCTCAGTAACTTCCCATTTTCCAGCTAACGAGACCAGAAAGGTCAGCTGAAGATATTCCTGGGGGAAGGGTGTTTTATTGGTAGGTAAATATGTCCAGTGGCTTTGTTTTTGCTGTAGGTTACTTCCCAATGCATGACCTAACAGGGCCTGTGATATACCAACCTTGTAAACTGAATTTCAGCTGGATATGCAGTTCCCAAAGGTAACAGAAATGAATTTGCTAATGAAACTGTGTTTCACCCAGACTTCCCTTGCTGCCAGGGATTTCTCAGGAGATCCTGGGACTGAGGGACTTAAAAATGTCACAAAAGCCTTTCAATTCCAGGTCACCAGCTTGACAGAGCAGGGACCTGATTTCAGGCAGTGTTTTAAAAGCCTCCATGAATATCTGCTCACCTTAACAGTGACTGCAGTCTGCCAGTGGTGACTGACTGTGGAAAGTAACTTGACAAAAATAACAGAAGCTCAAGTCTTTAGCCCAGGCTTTCTCTAGAAATTCAAAAAAAA
>VZRH01004155.1:1304726-1321093 GCA_013397555.1 Urocynchramus pylzowi | reverse complement strand
AAAAAAAAAAAAAAAGATATTTTTTATCCATTCCACTGTCACAAATGAGAATGTGAGAGCACAAAGATGCTGCTCTGCTCCCAAGCTTTTCCTACCATGCTGGAAAAGAGCATTCAAAGCAGATGTACTGGTGTCCTACACAGGCTGACCAGGCCAAGTCTGCAGATTTATTTTACATGGTGTGTGTAAGGATGATGCTCTGTGTTTGCAAATTGTCACAGGGCTTGAAAAATATTATCACTGTAATTATTAGAACCAGCTATTCACCCCAGCCACAGGGGGAAAACACAGAAATGGAGCTTCTGGTTGGTCAGACAGAAAAATAAATATTTTCCATGATTCACAAATAATCTTTTCATGTAACAGGAGGTTTTTAGAGGCAAGCAAGAATGACAAAAGTAATGTAAAACCTTCCAGCACAATCCACAGCTGGGGAGGGCTGCCTCAGCCACTGATTAAACAGGATTGCAGAGTTGTGTGTTCTGCAGAACTCAACATTTTTCAGGGGTTGTAACAGCTGGAGTGAGGAAGGTGCTTTTTTGTGTAAAATACAATATCATTTCCAGGAGACAGAGGTCCCACATGAAAGGCCTGAGGCCTCTGTAGGAATCTGTCTGCTGAACACACTGACTTTGTTGTCAGTAAAGGCTGCAACCTCCAGCAAATGCAGACAGTGCTTTACCTATTAAGACAATCCGTAGGGGAGAGACTCAGGGAAAGTAGCTCAGGAAGTTGTTGGGTTTTTTTTTTTGGTTTTTTTTAATGACCTATTTAAAGTTACATTTTTCAAATAATTTAAGGAGAGGACTTAGTTAATGCTACTTAATCAAAGTTCCCTGCAAATAACTTAAAGGTGACAGGTCAGCAAAGACATGCTTACTTAAAGACAGTATTTTAAGATTTAAAATGCTAAGAGTCTTACCAAGACTAAGCTGCTAAAAATTATAATAAAGCATAAGAGAAGTTCAAACCTTATTTATTTCAAGATCAGATTTATTATTTTTTCAAGACCTTGCAGGCAGAGAAACAGACAAGAATTAACACAGCAACAATTTCTTTGGAAGCACACATCATATATACAGTGGTGGATGGATGATGATTGATCCCTTCTGTTATCCAAAATATTTGGGATTTCTGGTCAATTATTCTCTATGGCCTAAATGAGGTTTTGGGTTTTAGGTAATTGAAATTATTTACTTTGGAAGTTGATTTTCTTTCTGCAGACATGGTGTGGCATCTGTAAATACACTGCAGAACTGTGCTCTTTCCAAGTTCTTCTTGGTTGTAAAGTTATTTTTTAAATGGCTGTTGCTGTAGTTTGAAATGAAAATGGTGACCTTAACAAGCACTATCATTATTATGCCTTCAAGGGACTTGCCCACTCTCCTTCACTCTGAAATTCAATGTCTGACTAGCTTGGAGTTCTGGGTCTATTATTTTGCTGAAGTCACTTAAAAAAAAAAAAAAAAGGCATTTTCCTCTGTTGCTTTCTTTGGATACATTTTATATCAGAATACTGCACAGCAGGATTCTGATTCTAAGTTAGTAATTGGAATAGTATTCTAATTAGAATCACATACCTAGAACTTCACTTTTCAGAGTTGCATGGTGAATAAGTGATTGAAGAACCAACCCAAGTGATTTTTTACCTTTTATTAGGCTAAGAGAGCAGCGTGGAGCAGCCAGTGAAGGCATCACAGACTGCTGGAAGGAGAGAGTTCACTGCTATAATGTGGGGGGAAAGGGAAAAAAAACCCCAAAAAACAGGTAATGACATGGAGCAAACCACAAGTCCAAAATTCTGAAGAAGATTTGACACAAGCACTGATATATTACTAGCCTAAAACCAAAATATAACTCAGCCTTGCAGCCAGGGCTGTGAGAGTGACAGGGCCTGAGCACCCTTTTTATATCAGAGCACTTTTGGAATTTCAACAGCTCAGTAAGGGAGGAGCAGGGTCCTGAGGCAGGGGGAGATTGCAGCACTGTGCATTCTCCAAATCAGTGCTGTCCCAGCAAAAAATAACCCAGGACACATTTGAGATCCATTTGAAGATTTGGGAGGCAAATATGTCAAGCATATTGAGAACAAAGCAGCAAATCCAGGCAGTTTTTAAATACCAAATGATGTGATTTAGTTTAGAATGAAGCAATCAGTGTTTGGAGAATGCCTTTAATAACATTGTCTCTCCCTCTGGAAATTACCTATGCACTGCAGGAAATTTCTGTTTGCTTATTTCTGCAGGTAAACATTGTATTTATTACATTCAGAAAGCAACAGAAATTTGGATGGCTGAGCCTACACAGGCTCCTGTGGCATTTTCCTTCTCCTTTACATTTCTAACAAACATGAATTATATATGGAGACAGCCATGCTTTGTTTAAACTGCTGCACTAAGTACCCCGTGACAGCAGTAAATCAATGCTTTGCTTTCTCATACATTTGAATGAAAGTAATAACTGGAATAAACAATTAATCTGATGGATACACAGGAACTCTCTCTAGCTAAGTAGAAGTAGAAGAATAATACAATGTTCCATTGTTCATCCATTTGTCATTTGTTGATGGTCACACTTTATTGACTTTACATATTATTTGTCTAATTATTTGATTCTCAAAGTTATTTTGAATAATTTATTCAGTCTTCGCTTAAACTGATGTCTGAAATGCATTTTTTGCTTGATCTCCAACTAATAAGCCAATTATGATCAGCTTTAGAAGTTATTAACCAGCCTCCAGTTTCTATTTTTGCTACCTAATTAAATCTAATGCTCCTGGTACTACAGTGACACATTGGGCACTTAATGTGTTAGTGCATTATTTTTTTGAATGGTAGTATTTGTATAATATATATGCATATACATGTAGATGAGATAATAATAAAAAAAAAATTTATTTATAAATACCAGTGGCTACTTGCTTTTTAACTTGAAAGACCAGGATGAGCTCCAGGTGGGCTTTAAGGCTGTTTGGGTGTGTCAAGAGACAATATAGGAGTGAAATTCTTCAGAGGAGCTTTCATTAAGCTTCTCCTAGCTGGTGCCCTGGAGGTGCCATGGACATTATTACATTAAGGAGGAAACAAGGGTGGGTGCACAGTGACGTTCCCTGGTCAGGCAGGAAAATATCAAATTGGAAAATAAATTAGCTGAGCTCGCTCCATTTTTCTCCTGCTTTTCCATTTTCTCCTGCTTTTCCATTTTCTCCTGATTTTAGAAATTGAGGAATTCAAACCACTTACATGAAAGAAATAAATGCTGCATGGAATTTTCCTGTTCTGGTTTGTCTGTCTTTGCTAGGTGGAATCAAGGAACAAGGAAAATTCCTTTTTTATAGGACTGCTACCCACCATACTTGCTGAAGTTCTTGGGTTTGTTCATTAAATGCAGAACTTAAGGAAGAAGTCCCTGGAACCTTTCTGATTGGGATTGGCCTTGCACCTACACAGACTTGACTGTTACTCAGACATTAAATAGGGTCAGTAAATGACTTTGTCCCAGACTAACTAATAGTTTACCATGGATAAAGGGCTGGAACAAGCAAGCAAGACCAGGACCTTACAAATAGGGGGAAAAAATGAGCTATTTCCTCCCCCCATGAATCTTCATCCCATTTTCACATTGAGAATATCACTCTACACTCACATAGCTGAGATCACAGGAGACATTCCTGGCTTCTTTTTTGAGGCTGACAGGAGCCAAATCTCTTTGGGACAGGACAAGTCCAAAACATGAGCTTGCCTTTGGGAGGCAAGAGTCTTAATGGATAGCACTGCTGTGAAAAATATTTATCTTTGCTTCCTGCCAACCCTGTGGAAGGGTTCAGAGTAGTTTCTGTGTAGCCACTGGTATTGATGTTTAAATGATCAAAAACATGGCTTTGAACATCTTTTTCTCGAGGCCTGGATAATTTCTTCTTCAGAAAAGAAACCAAGCCATTGTAAAGCTGCTGCAAAAAGGGAAAAGAAGCTCCCATGGATGGACTCTTATGTTTAAAAATATAAAAAAAATAAAATAAATCCCAGAGCTATTGCAATGTTACAAGTTTTACTCTTTCTATCCAGAAAGGGGTTTATGTTTGGGGAGGATGGGACAAAACATGCCACAAATTCCTTCTGCTAGGAAGAAATAGCATTATTAGGTTCATTGTTTCCTCGATTATATTTCTGAATAACCACACAGATTTCTCTATTGATGAAGAAACATCAAGAATTGTTTCATTTCAGTGATTTTTTTCCTCTTTTAAAATTTTCCTCTTTTAAATTCTCTCACATTCTTTTTCTTTGTACTAGATTTGTTAATAATTCTTAGATCATCCTATCTGCTTTTCTTTCCCCCACACCCCCTCCATATCTTCACTAAACCAACAAATTTATGAACCCTTTTGCTTAATGTGAATTTTATTTTAGGTCTCTCACCTCTTATTATGCACCCCAAAGGGGGGTTGGGGCGTTGGAGTTGATCTTGCACCAAACCACAGGCAGAACTCGCAGGCAGCCTGGATTTTCTTCGTGCCTGCATGCCATACCCTGAAGGTAAAAACCACCCCAAACAACCAACCCTCTTCATTTTGTCCTTGAATTCTCAGTGAGAGAGCAGCTTCTTGAAAAGCACAGAGGGATTTTTCCTGGAACTGACACACGAGCCTGTGCCATTTGCTGTAAGGATCTGATGCACTTTAATCCTGCAGGTTATTCTCTGCATTTCCACTCAGCCAGGCACTTGTGCTGCCTCTGCCCTGCCTCTCGTGCTGTCCCGTGCATTTCTGTGCTCACAGATGCACCTGGGCACACCTGAGCTGCTCCTGTAGAAGATAATCTGCCATTCTGGTTTCAGGCTATGCTAAAAATGTCTTGGAAATTGCCATAAATACCGAGTACCACATTTATAACTGGGTGTCTCTTTCATTACAATCTTAACAGTTTATGTTGCCTCATTTGGTAACATAAAAATTATGGTAACTCTGTACTTTTTTTTTTTTTTCCTATGTTTCTATATCTTTTTCCAAATTATTTGATGTCAAAAAGAAGGTGGAAAAATCTACTTGAAAAACTTGAGGAACTCACTAGTTAAAAAGTTCCAAAGGTAAACTTTTCCATGTTTGCAAAATCGAGTGAAAGAGATAATCCAAGTGTGATGGTTTGATAAGGCTGATGATTACAAAAAGCCAGAAGACAATGAAAATAAAATAGACCTTTGAATTAAGACAACCTAATTTTATTTCCCTTCTCCCACTGACTGGCTCTAATAACTTTTAAGGACAAAGCTGTTCTGCATGACCACACTGGGATTACATCCTCTGCTGAGATGTGAGTCCTCCTCTGCATTTTTGGTGAAATATAGTGAAATTAAAATGACTGATAATTGAGTTTGTAAAACAGCTTGGCAGTCATGAAGGTGAGCCTGGCTTCCATACAGCCAAGAGACTTGCTGGCATTAATTCTTGTTATATTAGAGGAAAAAAGTCAATTCCAAGATAACATTTCCTGGCTGATCTAAGGCCTGGTTGTCCTTACATTTTGTTTAGCCTGGCTACAGATGTTTGATGGGATGTGGACAGATAATTGAGTGGAGGATCAAGTCTTATTCCTGGAATTGCTTCTAGGGCTACTGAAGTAAATTTTCTCAGTTCGATAACATCAAGAAAGCTTTAAGTAAATGAAACATCTTGTATTGTGGTCAGAGACATGAAAGGTACCACTGCAATAACCAAAGCAGTCATATTATCAAGAAATATGCCAAAGGAAGCCAGTAGCATTCTCATTTGAAAAGAAATAAATAAAAAAAATATTGTAATCAGAATTCAGGAAGGGAAAATTGATCCCACTTTTGAAATCCATAAAAGTGTATGTAGGAATAAAACATCTTAAATGCACTTAACACCTGTAGTCACCATTTCCTTTCTACTGCATGTTGGAGTCTCTGCCTCAGTCCTGTAGAAGGTGATAATTGCTTGCTGCCAAAACAAAAAGAATGGCAAATAATTATTATTCTCATGATAGTGACAAGGTTGATTTCTTTATTTATTTTTTTTTCCTTGCAACGAAGGAGCGTGTAACTCCATTTATTGACTCCCTGTCAGAAAATTAGCTGTTACTCTGGTTTTTTCCTGCTTCCCAGTCACTGCAGCTTCCAATCTCCCTGGTGCAGGGGCTGCCACTGCAGCAGCAGCACAGGGTAGTCTGTTACCTTCTGTCACATCTGCTCAGGCCCAAAGTGACATGCATGTGCTGAGACACGACCTGGTGAAACTCAACACGTCCCCAACACGAGGCTGTGCTCTTTCCTGGCCTTGGGGACAAGTGTGGGAACTGAAATTCCTGCTTGTTGTGTGTTTATTTACTGGACTCATTGATTGAAGAAGAATATTCCATTTCAACAGGGAATGTAGTTGGTAATATTTAATGAAAACATTTGTTGAATGAACTGTGTGATTTTAAAATGGTTTTTTCCTCATTGCCTGTTTTGCAAATGTTAATGTGAAAGTCATAAATGAACAGAGGGCCAATCTAAGTCACTGTTACTGCTTGTTAGAAACTAATTGAATACATGATTAACCAATGTACAAGCCTTTTCCTAATCCTATTCATGGAATGAATTTTATTCTGTAGAAATATTTTTTATAGGAAGATCATATATAGAAAGCATGTCATGAGAGATTTATCAACAAACTCAATTAAACTAAAAGCTAGAATGCCTGGACTAGCAAAATTGTAAAAGAGAAATTGCTTCATGAAGTTAATGGTAATGCATTACATCCTGTGATGATCCAGCCTTCCTTCTGATTCAGGCTAAGATTGAAAAGGGAAAAAGAAAAAAAAACAAAACAAAACAAAATCCAAATACTTTGCACTTTATAAACACAAAAGAATATGACCCTTTTAATCTTAACATGAAGTGAAGGCTCATAAAGCTCTTACTAAAACCAAATCCTAAGTGTTTTTTGCTGGTAGGGGATCAAGGATGGGCATGGTAGGAAATGAAGCTCCCTCAGTGAGAGGGGGATTTTCTGCAGCCACGTTAGCAGAACCCATTGAGGGGCTCATCCTTCATCTTTTCCAAGTACAAACACCTGCTGAAGTACTGTAAATACTCTTTTCCCTGGTAGAGGATGAAGGTGGGGGAGACCACAACTAATATTTGAGACATTGTTATTTATTCAGCTGATATTGCTGAATTCAGCAGACATGGTGCTTTGTCAGAATCCAAGACATTCCTCTCCGTGCCCCAAACCCCAGACAGGGGTCTGGGCAGCCCTGGCAGGAACCCAAAAACACTTGGGGCTTTGATTTCAGCCTGTGGGACAAATTACCAAGCTTATATGAGGAGTCACAAGTCACAAAAGTTTAGACAGCACAGTAGCAGTAGTTAGAGGGTGAAAGAAGAAAATTTGGGATTTGGTACAGGGGGGTTTAAAACCCTAAGATGGAGGGATTGGGGCGTGCCCTATCCTTCTTCCNGCCTTGGACTGACCTGCTGGCCAGAGCTCGCGGGTCAGACAGAAAATATTTGAGATAAGAGACAATAAACATCACTGAGAACATGAGCAGGAGACTCCTGACTCCTTCTTGGACAGCTGGGCTGGGAAAAGCAGCTTCTACCAACATCTGGGGTCATCTCAGAGAGCAGAGAAGACCCCGACAGTGCTTTGTCCATTTTGCAGGTTCAGCCAGGCAGTCCCCAGAGCTCATCAGACTTTGGAAGGCTTTGACAGAATCAATTAGGTTGGAAAAGACCTCTCAGGTCATCAGGCCCAGCCTTTGACCCAACACCACGCTGTCACACAGAGCTTGGCACTAAATGCCAGTCCAGGCTTTCCTCAAACGCCTCAAACAGGGGTGATGACTTCCCCACCTGCCCAGGCAGCTTTTCCCAATGTTTGACAGCCCTTTCTGTGAAGAAATTCCCCAAATGTCCAGCCTGAGCCTCCTCCTCCTCTCCAGGAGAGGAGGACAGTAAAAAACTGTCTTTCTCCACATCTCCTTACCCTCCTCTGGTGCCTTCCTGTCCATCCCCACACATCAGCAGCTCTGGACTCAGTTCACAGGATTTGCACACAGGGTCTGAGACCCCCTGAACTCCCCAAGGGCACATCTGTGTGATGGCTAAAATGCCATCTGTACCCTGGGGGGCACACACAAAACTCTGTGTGATGGCTAAAATGCCACCTGTGCCCCTGGGGGGCACACACAAAACTCTGTGTGATGGCTAAAATGCCACCTGTGCCCTGGGGGGCACACACAATACTCTGTGTGATAGCTAAAATGCCATCTGTACCCTGGGGGGCACACACAAAACTCTGTGTGATGGGTGAAATGCCATCTGTGCCCCTGCCAGGGCACACACAGGGCTGGGGTGCAAATTCACAGCTCCACTCTGTGCCCTGAAGGGACATTGGTCATTTAGAATTGAGATTAATTCCCCACACCCTGCTGGATTGACATATCTGCAGCCAATTTTGGGACAGGTAGCTGAACTCAAGTAATTAATGCATGCTGAAAATCCTAAAGAGCTTCCATTTGAATTTATTTCTTATTTTTTAGGAAGCCTCTCCCCCCCACCTATTGATGATATCATTGCTACTCATGAAACAAAGGCCTCTGCTTTTCTGTTGGGGTACAGCTGGGTCTTGGCTTGCTCACACTATTCATTACAAGACGAATAAAAATGTTGATTTTGCTATTTGAGCACTGCCTGCTTGTTATTTCTTCCATGTTAAGTACAGATTGCTGCTTGTTTGTTGAAAGACAAAAGAAAATCAATACAAAAGGAACCTTGAGTATTCAACTTTGCAAAGTTCTTAAATAAACACGAAGAAAAGTAGTAATAGAAAAAAATATGAATGCCTGACTTAATTAGCAGTGTTCACATGAGGAATATTGCTTTTTCAAGTATAAAGGACCAAGTGGAAAAAGAAAAAAAAACTATTTCCAAAGAAACTAAAAATGGAATGATCCCATGCATTTGCATTTCAGGTATGCTTATATTCAACACTGATATAAATTATTTGCTGATACAGAGGAAAATTAAGAGAGAAAAATTAATCCCTCATACTTAAAATATAAGAAATAAAGCATGATTTTTATTTTCGTTGTTGCCAAGAATTATTGAATCACCTGTATAATCTTTCAGCTTCCTTTGAATATCTCAGAGCATTCATCTGGGCATTCTGAAGATGAAGAAACTTTAAATAATTCATGATCCTCTCAGGAAAAAAAAAAAAGGCAAGTCTGCAATCCTATGTTTTGGTGATTTTCTTCTTTTACTTTAAGCTAATTTTGCAAAGGAAATAAAACATATGGATATATTCCCTGCCTGCTCCGGAATTAAGACACTGATACAAAAATAAACAAAGAAAAAAAGTTGGATAGTGACTCATTGGATTGAACGTAAATTAATTGTTTGTTTCTTCTATATTAATTTCTATAAATTTCACATGTATTTTCTCGCTGATTTCTAATTGGTTGTAAGAATATATTTTATATACCTTAATTGATATCACAGTATATAAAAAAAAAAAAAATACTGAGTCTTTTTAGGTAAGGAGCAAAACACATCATTCACATGAGAAAAACTTACCTGCAAAGTAGAATTAATGATGTCTAGTTCTATTTCACATATCATTTCAAAGTTGCTTGCCAGGACAGAGGTGCCCAGCACAATTAGACTTTCATGTACTAACGAGAGCAGGAAGAGCTGCCAGCCAAAAAAAAGATAAGCCAATCAATCCTGAAATACAAAAGTTTTCTGTGAGGATGAGAAAAGTACATCCAAGGAGGAGCTGGGGAAATAAGAAGCCACTGATGTGGGTTTGTTCATTGACAGCATTTCCTAG
This sequence comes from Urocynchramus pylzowi, assembly GCA_013397555.1. Lineage (NCBI taxonomy): Eukaryota > Metazoa > Chordata > Aves > Passeriformes > Fringillidae > Urocynchramus > Urocynchramus pylzowi. The sequence continues at coordinate 1,311,258 of VZRH01004155.1, read as the reverse complement.
GAAATAGGCATTAGGGGAGAGCAGGGAGAAGGACACCAGCTATTAGATATTGATATTTACCCCTTCTCTGGCTTTCAATTACAGCCTTGTAAATATTTGGATTCTTAAGAGAAGCAAAAGTGCAAATAAGGAGTCAGAAGAGCTACAGTGATGTCCTACAAGAAGCTTCAAGCTTCAGCTCCCTTTCCCATTCCTTTGTCAATTTTTCATCCTCCTCCCACTTCCCCAACCTACTTTCTTATAGTATTAAGAAGTCATTTAACTGCTGCTATGAAATTCTTAGATGAGAATGAGTAGAAATTCTTAGAGAAATGAGTAGGGGAGAAGCCTGCTTGAACTTCTTATGGATATTTAAATAGGGAGCACCAGAATTTAGAAACCAGCCAGAGAATTGTTCTCTGGAGACTGGTGTGGAATCATACAGAAAAGAGTGTTTGCTGTGTTTGGAGAGTTTTGTTAACATCTGTCTTTAAAAAGCTGACACAGAAGAGCCACACTCTGGGCTTGGAATCAGTTCACCTTTTGGTGCAAAACAACAAAATTTGTCTATTAGAGTCACTGGACACAAAATGGTATCTCAAGGCACAGTTTTTCTTTTACTTCACTGTAAGAAGAAAAGATATTTATCCACAGCTGATCTTGCACAGAATAGCCATTACTCTGGTACTGTAAAACAGTGGTTTTGAACACTGAATTTTGAATAATTTTTCTACATCACTTTCAGCCCCAGCCAGAACTAGCAGTTTCAGAGGTACCTTGGTAACATGCCACCAATCTGTACCAAAAATGAGAGAAACTGCTGATCCAGAAATCCTTTTAATTCAGGCAATTAAAGAGGTACAGTTCTGAGCAAAGCAGTTTGTGTTTATACTCAACATGTTATGCAATTAAAAAAAATAAATCAAAAGCTCTTGGGGACTGTGCTTACTTTTTAATGAAATCAATGTCAGCATCTAGTTACTAATAAGAAACTCTCAATAACAGATCCTTGCAAGAAAGAAAGTTGTTTCAGCTTCAGGCTGATAAAAGGATTATTAGAAAACAGCTCTCTGTGTGAGTGTGCATGGCTGAATGTTTAAACAATCTTGAAAAATAATACTTTGAAGCCATTCAGCTCAGGCTGATATAAAGACAGTGTGGTCCCACTAAAAGCCAGTGAGGATCTGGATGTAAATGTGATGGATTCAGGAGAAAATCTGGAACAGATAAAAATGGCTGTGAAAAGGCAACTCACTCACACAAATCATCCTTTTGGAGCTCTGGTCATGCTAAGGTTTTGGGAGAAGTTTCCACAGCAGTTTTTTAATATTTACCCACTGCCAGCTTGCTGGGATTTTCTGCAGTAGGACCCTGCACTCCGTGCACACTTTCTGTGTGAAATAACAGCAAAAAAAGAGGTTGACATAATGAGTCATTACAATTTAAATCTTATTACACAAAGCTTCATTTGAGTCAATATGCCCAGTGCAGAACTGCAGGGGTGCCTTTCAGCCTGGGGAGAGAGGAATGAGGCACAAATTCTCATTGTGGGGAAGGGAAGGGACACAAAATTCTCATTGTAGGTAAGGGAAGGGACACACAATTCTCATTGTGGGTAAGGGACACAAAATTCTCATTATGGATAAAGGAAGGGACACCCAATTCTCATTGTGGGTAAGGAACACCCAATTCTCATTGTGGGAAAGGGAAAGGACACCCTATTCTCATTATGGATAAGGGAAGGGACACAAAATTCTCATTGTAGGTAAGGGAAGGGACACACAATTCTCATTGTGGGTAAGGGACACAAAATTCTCATTATGGGTAAGGGAAGGGACACTCTATTCTCATTATGGGTAAAGGAAGGGACACAAAATTCTCATTGTGAGTAAGGGACACACAATTTTCATTATGGGTAAAGGAAGGGACACAAAATTCTCGTTGTGGGTAAGGGAATGGACACAGCCCCACCTTCTGTAATCCCCTGGAAGAGACCCTTGTGGCCCCCTAGCCCACACCAGGCTGTGGCTACTCCAGAGAACAGGAAATCACTGCATTCCAAACTTTGGGTTTATCTGATGCAGAATTTTTGGAAGTGACCTTGTATTCACTCAGTGCAAAAATATAATTGACAGTGATGATGACTCCTAATTGTCACAGGAATAAATGGAGGCTTTCAGGAACTGGGAAGGGGAGGGACATAAACCACATTAGCATGGATCATGTATTTCCTCTCCTCTCATTATCTTTCCAGGCAGACTGCTAAATTTTCTCTTCCTACCCTCTCATTGCTGTCCACAGAAAGAGCTGTTTCTGAACCTGGTCACACCTTTCTTGAATTTTAGGATATATTTTTAATTATTGCTTTTTAATAAAGCATGCTAGCTTATATGCTTATGGTTTTAGTTGCTTGCTTTACTAATGACTTGTTCCAGCTAATTAAAGGAAATCTCCAGGAAATCTCTTTTTTCTGATAAGTAGGTTGCACAAACATCTTCAAGGAGAATGCATCCTTCCAGACATAAATCTGTACTTAGAACTGCCAAGTCTGTTTGCATAGGCTGGAGTGCTGTGCTTGTAACTTCAGTTTTATTTCATTATTTTAGATTCATGTGCGGTTGAAAAGAGATATTTATTATTAATTACTGGGGATTTTTGAAAGAGCATCTTGTAAAGTATTTTTAATTATGGACAATGCTACTGTAGATTAGAATCAGGCATAGATTTACTGGGAATATGTACATCAAAAAGGGTTGAATTCCCAAAAAAGTGCATCCTAACTTTCAAGTTAACAAAAGTGTTTCCTCTTTTAGTACTTCAGTGCAATTAAGGGATTTGATTTATGAACATGAATCATCTGATCTTTCCAACTTTTAAATTTTTCCTATTTTTTGCAGAAAAACTCCGTTTAATTCAGATAGCTTGCACTGCTTGCTTACAGAACTTTACACTTAGAGAAAATATCCAATTATCAGAGCATTATTTTGAAAAACAACTTAGCAGCTGTTGTGAAAGCAGAGTCTAAACAAAAACCCCAGGCTTTATTAAAGATGAGAGCTACACGGATCGTGTGCTTGAATTCATTCTCAAATGAAGGAGAAAAGCTCTCCCTAAACCCTCCAGGGGCAGAAAGGGGCAGGTGAGCAGTGCAGAGCTGCCTCTGCAGAGTGGCAGCATCACCAGGAATTCAGCTTCTCTGCTGAGATTCAGCAGAGCAGCAGAGAAGCACCCCTTATCCAAGGGGCTTGCAAAGGCACTTTGGAGAAGAGCAGGATTTCCATTGTGGCTGTGCTATGGGCTTGACAGGATTCATCAGCCATTATTGATTTGGAGGGAGGCATCGCTGGAGTGAGGAGGATTGATCTGAAATCTCCCTTGGCTGAGTTAACTATTGAGGGATCTCTTCATATCAGGATGAAGCACAGAGTAGTGACCTGCAAGGATGGGAGATGTGCATCTCTGTCCCTTTGCTTTACAGTGCCTGTGAAAAGCTCTGCCTTGCTCTTGGGATTGTTTTGTTTTTTTTTTTTTTCCTCCATTAGCTTTCAGAAACATTATCTTTGCTAAGTTTAGCATTCCTTGATTTTCCTGGGCAATTCTTCACGGAATTACAGAGCAGCACTTTCCTCTGAGATGATCTGGTAGAGGGATAAAGGACAAAGAGCTATTGACTTTCTATTCAAGCTGCAGTCTTTCTGGTGAGGAACTAAAGGTGGCAAAAGCTATCCACCAGCAGCCTGGCTTAGCTGGGAGTTCTTAGCCAGCCCCTCCTGCCCCCAGATGTCCCAGCATCTCCCCAAGGCATTTCTGTGGTCACTTTTGCCATCCCTTCCCTCCCTCTGTTGGTCACTTAAGAGCTGGCTGTGGTGACCCTTGCAGTCCCTTCCAAATCAGAGTATTCTGTCTCTGGGATTCTGCTTGTCTCCCAGAGGAATCTGCAGCTTGCTACTCTCCAAGACAGGACCATGAGACAGGAGGATTGTCCTGCTGAGGTCTCTGCCCTGGAAAGCAGAGGCTGGGGCCTCCCAGCTCCGTGTTCACCCACCCAGCTTTGCCCTTCCTCTCACATCTGTGACACCTTTCTGCAGATTTCACAGCTCCAGGCTCGGTTCAGTGACAGCCATCTGAAGCATTCCAGCGAGGAACATTTCTCTATTCCTCTCTTTGTATCTTTCCCTTTTTTTTTCCTTCTTATTTTTATTTTTTTCCCCATTTTTGTCACTTCCCAGGTGACCTCTCACGTGCCTTTGTGGCCTTTCCTCCAACTCGTCATTCCACATGAGCTGCTGATACATCAAGTGCCACCATGGATTAGCTTCTGCTCTCAGCTTGTTCAGCTTTTCACTGCACTTAGGGACAAACAGATTCATTCTTTGTCCTGTGCTGCTCTTCACAGTCTAAAGGTCCTTTCTACAGACAAGGCCATTTCAGGGTTTTCCCTGTAGTCTTCTTCAGGGAGAAATAAATACATTTTTCTTGCCTGCTTCTCACTCCCTCTTTGTGGCAAAGAAATGAAAGGCATTCAAAGGCAAGACCAAGAAGCTACAGTTTTGTAAGTATGTTTTGCAATAGTTTAAAATAAATATAAATATGACATTATGATTTAGAGTGTTACCTTTAAAAGCAGATTATTCAGACCTGTCAGCTTCACAAAGGAATGAACAGCAGATAACCTGAAATAAAGCATAAACATAAAATTCAATGAATCTGAGTAGCTTAAGATCTCAAGATCTTTATTTCATTACTTGGATTACCTTGTCTCAAGATCTTTATTGTTTTAAGTACTTCAATCTTAAAAAACCTATATATAGGAACTTATTTTCCCCCCTTATTGTGCTTTACTTTACATAATGTAACACCAGCTGTAAATGAGAATTTAGTCCCAGGGACCAGACTGAAGTAAATCTGAAGTAAAAGTTCCTCAATGAACATAATGTTGTTGTTGAGTCTGCATTTCAGGGTAAAAAAAATTAAATAATCAGACAGACCCTGCCTTTGAAATTGTTAATCATGAGAAGGAAGGTGCAAACCTACATTTGCATGGATTCCTGTGAAGAGAACAAAAGAAATCAGAGCCATTCTTTTAATGATTAATCAAATGAAGAAGGCTCTATTAATATTCTGGTTCTCCCTGAAAGACACACAGGAAGAGAAATCCAGAACAGTGAAGGATCTGATACATGGCTGACAGTGTTGTTTTCCAAAAAAATTGTGATGTCACCCAAGAAAAAGCTCTGACTTTTGAGACTTTTATTACATTTTATAAACGTCTCATCTTTGCTACTGGAACCACTAGACTACTTACTGTGTTAAAAATAAAGTGATCATTGTAGTGAGTTCACCTTCAAATCATCTCATATTTCTTCTATACTGCCTTTACATTTATGAGTTACAGCATATTGATTTCACCCTTCCCTTGCACTGAGTTTGACTCTCCCTTAATAGACAAAATGACTATTTGCTTTCTATAAATCCTACTATTTGTATTTCTTTTCTTCTCTGAGCTGTAATCTGTGACTTACAATAGGCCACTGCTCAGTGAAATGATGAGGTGCTAGCTCAGCCCTAATACTGTTCAAACAACAAAAAAAGTCCAAGGGCCAGCCTCTTGTTACCAGAGCTTTTCTCACGGGTGTCCTTTAAATCATCTGACTTCCCCAGAAGGGAACAGTGCTCTCTGCTCACCTGAGAACTGCTCAGGCAATTATCTCATGGCACATTTCATCCCCTCAGCGCTGGCTGCTCCTCCTGGCTCCATCCTCTGCAGCTGCAGTTCCTCGTGGCAGTTCCTCATTGCCCTGCTGCAGTGCTGTGAATTCCTCTGAATTCATTCCTCAGCCTGGCTCCCTCTCTGCCTGGCCAGCACCCACAGCTCTGGCCTTGCAGCACCCTCCAGCAAACCCTCTTCTCCTTCCAGGGCTCCCTGAGCTGCTTGCAGGTTTCTGAGAGTTCAGTGCAAGCTCCATTTCCCACAGGTGACAAGAGGATGTGCTCCCTACATTTCCTACAAGTGCACACGTGTCACCAGAGCCCCAGCAGCCCTGCCTGTCCCCTGGGCCTGCCTGCTCCCTGCCTTCCTGTTCCCTGACAAAAGCTTTTGTCACATTTCTAGCAGCGGGGTGGAACTTTGACCATATCCATTTTTCATTAAGGGATCAGGTGACCTCAGCCACTTTTGCTTTTTCTGCTCCTGTGCAGAAAGAAAAAAGAATTTCAGGCAGGATGGAAAGCACTGCACACCACTGAGAAATATGGGTTTAAAGCAATAATTGGAGACAGAACTGGATGTAATTAGCCCATTGTTAAAACTGGACTGTCTCCATGCTCACCTTAATGTGTAGCCCACAATCCCAGTGAACCAAAGTTCGGGGTTTTTAAAATGAAAATGAAGTACATAAAGGTCAGTCCAAACTGAATTGGAAGGATTTGGCTCCTTTAATAAGCTTGAAAAGAGGAAAGAAAGGCCTGTTGATAGAACATATTCTTGTTTGCTCCCTTCTAAGCATGCATCCATAAAGAGCACCATTCAGAAAAAAAAAAAAAAAAAAAAAAA
>VZRH01004155.1:1279159-1304543 GCA_013397555.1 Urocynchramus pylzowi | reverse complement strand
ACTTAATTAATGCAATTAATACTTGTTATTCAGTACCAAACTGTCCTGAGCAGGTCCAGCATCTTGGTTTGCCCAACTTTCTCTTTTCTTCTGCAGAAATGCCATTTTTCACCACTTACTGTCCTCGACATCTGGTTAGCTTTGCTCTCCTTACAACTTCTACAGGCTTCTTTTGGAGACATTTCTTCACCAAGAGTGTAAACAAGATCAGCATCTGCTTTGGAGAAAAGCTTTTTTAACCCACTGAATAATGAATGCAAAGGGAAAGAGTGCTAAACTTAAAAATTTGTAGATCAGTTAAAATCAGTTAAATAAAATCAGTTTTATTTTTTTTTCTCATTACAATGCAACTGAATTAGTATATATGACATTCCTTTTATTAACTTGTTTGCAAAAACAGATGTTTTGATGAAATGATAAATGCATCTACAATCTGCATAAATATAATAAAGAAAAGATGATTATCAGCTCTCACATCACCAAGATCTATTGGCACTTTTACTAAAGTGGAAAGACTTGACCTAAGTCCTTAATAATTAGTAATATTTCTGTAAGTTAGTAAAAATTGCATTTAACAATAGTAAAATTTTCATTTCAGTGGATTAAAATAGATTTTTGAAATACAGCCTTGTGCCTCATTCATCAAACTGCAGAGGAGCACTCATCACCATGGCTGGTTTATAACAGACAATTTGTTATACAAAACACTACTGGAAAATCATACTCTAACAATTTAATCAGGGGCTAGCAGGCCAAGAAGGCTGTAGGTCAATCAAAGAACAGAGGAACTGAATGGAAAGTGCAATTCCTGCGTGTTCCAGCTGCTCAGTTGCCTCATCCTTAAACAATTTAAAGCTAAGGCTGCTGTGGACCATCCCACTAGAGGTTATTCCTTCTAATGCAGCTTCCAAGGTATTTTCCAGATGCTCTCCAAACAGGAAAATGCTCATTGCTGCATAAGATGCAGTTGATTACCACAGGAAAAGCTGTGCTGCAGAACTGCAGCTGGTTTTGCTGCCCTGAGAATTCCTTGGGCTGCTTCCTTCCCTGGGACTGGATGTGGAGCAGGAAAGCAGCCCTGGCACGTGATGAAAATTCTGCACATATTTCATTTAACCCCCAGCCTAAGAAAGCAGCCCTGGCACGTGATGAAAATTCTGCACATATTTCATTTAACCCCCAGCCTAAGAAAGCAGCCCTGGCATGTGATGGAAATTCTGCACATATTTCATTTAGCTCCAGCCTAAGAAAGCAGCCCTGGCATGTGATGGAAATTCTGCACATATTTCATTTAACCCCCAGCTTAAACCCACTTGCTACCAGATAAATTCCATCAGCTCTTAGGTGTGGAGTTATGGAAACCTGTGGATGTGGGGAAGCATCCCAAGGAAAGAAGGGAGCTGGTTTGGGTGGGGTGGAGGCAGGAGGAGGGCAGGAGGAGGCCTGGCAGCATTGTTATCCAGCACACAGATGCAGCATGGCTGAACTGGGCTCTCAGGCCCTTTAATCTGTTCTTTGATCGTCTCTGAAATAGATCAAGGCAAAACCATCCCTTTCCTCTCTGACAAAGAGAACTGACAGGCTTCTCTCTGTCAAACATCCCCTTCTGCTCTGGAAATTGGGCTCAGGAATGTCACCTGCTTCCTGCACTTCTCTGTGCTCAGTATCAAGGGCTGACCTGGCAGAGCTGTGGGGCCAGTCCTGCCCCACCTCACTGAAGAGCTGGAGTAACTGGGGCACGTCCCTCCTGAGCAGGGCAGATGGGATTGATCAAAGAATCCCAAAAGAACCCCACGGAGAATCCCAAAAAGAGCTGCTGGGAATTGTTTGTGCACCAAGGCAGACGCCTTTAAAAGGAACCAGAGGAGTTCTAACAAATGGTGCCAGTGGTGAAAGTTGATTTTGTGAGAATCAATGGATAGCTGGTATGAAAAAACAGTGGTGGCTGGAGTACATTCATCAAAGTCCTTGCACCCTCAAGAACAGATAGTGCCATGGTGTGTATTAAAGATGGACTAGGGCATAAAAATAGAGCAGCACAAGAAAAGAATCGATTTGGATCAAAATCACTCTCAAAAAGAATGAAAAATAGTCATTGAGAGACTACAGGGATTCTTTCAGTGTAGTCCAGAAGGTTACCTTAACCAATGATTGATATCTTGATAGTATTTATTACACACAGGCACAAAACCCACCTGCAATTGTTTAATTTTCTCTCATTGGAGAGAAATGCTGCAGGCAGCAGACAGGCCCACATGTTCTGTGCTGTGAAAATTCACGGGGTTCTTGAACAAAAAGTCACCAAACACACACAGTGGAATGTCACTGGAGTCAAAGGTTTGGTGACCAGGGAAGATATTAAATGAGGGATAGCAAAATAACCTTGCTGATGATGGCATCCTGCTTGCTCACTTTAAATGTAATGAAGAGCAGAGAAAAGAGGGGCCGTGATAACATCTTCAGTTCCAAAAGGGCAACAAGAAAAGGTAAGGAAATGTTCCTTCAGTTTATTGTGGGTCTCTCTCTTCCTGCACTCACAGGTTTAATCCCTAAACTGCTTGAAACAAAGCTTTTGGAGAACATAAAGCACAGCATGACCTATAATGAGGGAGCAGACCTGTTATCCCAATGCTTTCTCTGGTTCTTCCCCCCATTTTATGATCCCTGGCAGTTTTGAATAGCCCTGCCATATGCATGCACAGGTATTCACTTTAGTACCTAAAAATAATTCCTATTGCACCTATTGACTTATGGATGCTAAACCCAAAACCTGAAACAGCTTAAAATTCATCAAGTTAAGAGCAGTAGCATGGATACAGGGCATAAATCCATATTTTGACATCCTGAAGACACCGTTAAGCTTTTTGTTATCTTATTAAATTGTATCAGGCTTGCCTTGCAAAGAGTACAACCAGGATTGATAAATGCTTGGCTTCAGCTACACTCTGCCATTTATTTTCACTCTGTCAGACTTAATCCACAGCTGCTGCTCAAAGGCAATGGGCAGGAGATGAGGGTGCATCTTGACTCAGCTGGTAGCTGGCTACTGGCAGCCAAAAGCCACAAGAATTTTTTATTAGTATTATTATTCAGACTGCATCTTGACACCATTTATTTCGACTTTTTTTATGATCTATTCCCCGAGGATAAACAATTTATAATCACGTTATTTAATTAGTTTTTATTTAGTGTCAATTTGCTTAATCTCATTGAACAGAAAGCATGGATTATTATGGAAAGAGAAAAAAACCCAACCCTTAAAACTAACCACAACCACAGCATCTGAAAAGCACGTGGAAAACATAAATGGAAAACTCAGATTGTTGGAGTTAATATAAAAGTCATCTTTTACTCAAGCTGAAAGTTGTACAGATATTCCTACCCCATGGCCATGGACAAGCTTGATTTATTCTGAATATTTTAAGTGATGGAGGGGGTCTCACACTGGGTTTTACCTCAGATCAGTCTTTGACTGGAACCTTCTTAATTTTCTACCTGATATTTAATGCCAGGGAAAAGCAAGTAAAGCTCATTTTCTCATGACACGTTCATCACCCCCAAAATTGCATTTTCCTTTGTCTAAGGTCTCATTTTGGATCTGAAAATGGCTGAGAAATTACATCCAAACACACTTCCTTCAGTGAGCTGCCAGGCAGATGTAAATAAAACAACCAAATATGGATTTTGAGCATCAATTCTTCCCAGACAGCAGTGATAAAAACTCCCTGTCACTGGAGAGCTTTTAGATTAGATTAGACCAGTCTCTTGATAAGCAACTCAAAATCACTGGCAGCCACAGAGAATCCCCTTTGCAAGCTCAGCTGTAGAGGAGAGGGGAGGAGAGCTGTGTGAGCCAAGAGTTTCCACTTTTCCATCAAAATCACACCAAGAGGCACCAAGGCATCTGAGCAGGAGGCAGAAAGAGAATCTTGCCTGTCTGAGAGAAAGCAAGGTGTGTTCTGAGGATATTCAGTCAGTTCCTGAATGATTCATGGGTAGGAAAACAAAAGAAATCAATCCAGACAGAATTTGTCAGTTTACTCCCAAATTATTTCCGTCATTGGATTGCTCTGCTTCTAACTCTGACTGTCAGCACTCAATGTGGCACAAGTGCTGTGCTCGAGCTGCAGACTAAATATTTAAAAACTTTATTCAAAACAGAAAGATTGCTGATTCTAAGAGACTTACCACTGATTTGGTGGTGAGGGATGAGTTGGACTGACTTGCTGTGCCTCTGCAGGGAAACACCCGTGGTGGAAAGGACTTGGAAAACAAAGGGTAAAGGGGAAGAAGAATGATTGACACAGACTGCAGAGGGAAAGAATCCATCATTATTATTATTATTATTACTATTATTATTATTATTATTATTATTATTATTATTATTATTATTATTACTATTATTACTATTATTACTATTCTTGTTATTATTATTATCACTGAGTAGCATAGAAACAAAATATTTCATTGTGCTGCTTAGGGTTTATGTCATGAAGGCAGGTCTGGAGTCCCCATAGACAATTGTGTGTGAGCACTTCTGTTCCAGAACCTCTGTACTGGACTTTAAACCAGGTAATAAAACTCCATGATATTGTCTGGCAGGGACACTTGATGCGTGAAAGCAATTTTTTAAATTTTAAGAGAAATTCCTATTTTCACAGAGGACGCACTCGCAGTTGTCATGCAAACTTTGCTTTTTTAGGGAGCCTGACAGCTTTTATAGTCCTAAAAAGGTTCTGAAGGTCAGCTGCTCTCCCTTTCCCCCATAATTTGGGCAAAGATCTGATGAGGCTGTTTTCCCACTGTTCTGTACTGAGCTTTGCATAGGCTGGGATAGCTCAGCTCTCTGTCAGCTCTGCCACCTGTATTCACTCCTTTTAGGTTACACAAGATCAATGGCCCTATAATAACATTTTATCTTATTCCTGCTTTTAACATGTCTTGCTGCAAAAGTGCTCCATGGGGGGGAACTGTGTCACTGTGGCTGGATCATAATTTTCCAGCTGCTGCACTGCAAGGGGAGGAACACTCTCAATGCCACAGAGCCCATTTCACTGGTTTAGCAGGTATATTTATTCATAGGGCTTGTTTATTACCATGACATGCTAAAAGTGAAAATAAAACAAAATAAGTGTTCCTGGATGTTCCTATTCATCATCAAAATCCATCCGAATTGAAAAGATGCCACTGCATCAAGCAACTATTTCCTTTATCCCTCGAGTTTTTGAGAAAATCTTATTAACAGAATCTCAATCACTCTCTTGATTTGGGATATAAAAAACCCTATGCTGATTCCTTAGCAATTTGAATTAATCAAATACAGTGTATTGTGCACATGCAGATAGCTTCCTTCTCACCTGCAAGCTGCCAAAAGGTCTCATAGTTTTCTACAAAAGTGCTGCTTAATCTGCTCCAAGCTGTCAGTGCTGTGGTTTATACCAGTTTCCACAACAAAAATGAACTGAGTGATGCACCCCCTTGTCACCCCCTTGTCACCTGTGAGGGGGCTGCTGGTGGCTGTCACTCACTCACCACTCAGACACTGGAAACAAAAAGCCCTGCACAGGAGCAAGCTCCAGCTGAAGAAGATATTTGTACTTTTCCACAATCTTTGTTAAGATTTTCTGCCTGTGAGGACCAGCCAGGAGGGTTCCAGCACCAGCAGGGCTGACAAAGTCCACGCCTGGTTCAGATTTCAGAAAAAATTCCGTGTGTTCCTTATCTTCACTTAAATAAAGCATTCAACCATGCTGATTTAGGAGCAGTTTTGACCTGCTTAAATTACCCTCTCTCTAACCAGCTGATACTTAAGCTACAAATTACCCTGTGGGCAGAAGAGCAGTCATGATCCCAAGAATTTGTTGTGCAAAATACTGAGTGACCCACTTATGCAGACAGGAAAAAAACTGAGACAAAACTGAAGGAATTCTGTTGCATGTCAGGAATATTGACCCCCATAAAACACAATTCTCCTCCTCACACTTACTTTTCCATCAGCATAGTTACAGGAGAACCATTCTGAGGACTGCCCCAATTGATAACCACTCTTGCAATCCCACTTAAAAAGTTGGTGACACAGCAGAGAAAAGGAGCAGAGGATGAAGGAGTGGCAGCTCTGAGCTGGGAGCAGTGCAGCAATGTGAAGATCTATTCCCTGCCTATGCTCATTTGTTGAGACAGAATGGTGAAAGGAGTCCAAAACTAAGTATTCACATTCATTACCAGGCAAAAGAAGGGGAAAAGGAATTTTCTCTTTACTTCTTTTGATTTCAGGAGTGCTTAGGTTCACCTGCACCTCTTAAATTGCTCGGTAAGTGTTCTATCTCTCTCCTTACAATAAAAGGGATAATATATTTCATTGTAGCATTTTCACTCAAAAGAGATTGGAATCATAAAGAACCAGGAAGAGGGGGGCAAGGTGGTATTCTGAGGGCATTAGGATGTTTCAAGAGTTGTTTCACTTTCTGTCTGAAATCTCTCCATCACCCCTCTTCACATCCTGTAAATAAGAGAGCTGTTTCTCCTGAAAAACAGCATTAGTGGTCATTTTAGGGATTTTTTTTTTTCAGGTACTGCACACAATTCATCAGGACATTCTTTAGTAGCATCAGCCTGAGTTAAATCTCACTGCAGACCCCAGTGTTTTGTCACAAAGTAAAATGAATTATCATGGCAATGATTTGGAAGGTTCAAAGTATAAATTTTACTTCCAAGAAGCCATTTTATCCTGCCATCAATTCATCACCCATTTCCCTGACGCAGGTGCCAAGCCTAGAAAAGCAGTGTGCCATTTGGAATTGATCAGTAACCATTGTCCCTGTTATTAATATCAGAAATTAGTATTATTGTGGGCAGTCTTTGAGCCATAAGGATGCCTCCACTCAGCTGTCAGCATTGTCAATAAAGGCTGGCATCCAAAATTCCAAACCACACCAGATTTAAGTGGGCCCTCACATTGCAGCACTGTTGTTTTCAAAGTTATGCAACAGCACCAATTTTACAGTGCATGGTAAAGGTCAACAGATAAAATATTTGGAACTTTTACTCATGAATATATTTAATTTGCTCCTGCGAGTGATTTCGATTACATTTCACAAAATACATAGCTGCTCCTCGTTTTGCAATTAAAGATTTCTAATAATGCAGTCGAACCTTCTTAATCATTGTTCATTCTAGCATAAAGCAAAGCTTGCTGTGTTTAAAGAGAACCAAGTCATCTTAACAGCATCCCTTTTTGTTCCTTTCTATTTTATGAGATTAGAATACTTAATAACCTTTGCCATATCTGGCTGCAGTGAAAGTGTGAGGAAGAGTAAAACTCGCACAGTGGATTGGGACAAAACTCAGCTCTGTAATTAGGTTTGGTTCTGTTGCTTAGGTTTGCAGAAAAAAAAAGTCAAAATTAATGGTTCTTTGCCTAAGATTCCCCTGCAGAGTCACATATAGTAATTAAGCACGCTTAGAGACAGACATATCATATGAATATTTGCCAAAACCATTGATTTATTTTTTTCCTTGCTAAAACCCCATCATTTTGGAGGAAAATAAATAGAAATACTCAGTGCCTAAACAGTCATCATTTTAATTGCCAATAATGAAGACACTAAAATAGTCTTGGAACACTCACAGACCCTGACACTCATTCTTATAAAAATTCAAGCTAGTCTCAGATATTTAAAGTCCAGAGCTGGTGTTGCAGCACCCTCAGAGCTGTGCTGCAGAACAGTCTTGGGGCTGACCAGAGAGAATTTACAGACCCCCACGCCCCAAATCCCCAAAACTGAGCACAGAGTTCTTTTTAACAGAAGCTTCATTTTCATTAAAAAGAAAAATGTGTTCGGGCAAGTTGATGGAGAAATGAACCAATTTGAATGTATTGAAGTTCCTCGCCGTGCTACAGTGCTTTTTAAATGGTGTCTAAACAGTTGGTCACAGATTTATTTATGTTTCCGTGTAAAGAAAGAAAATATTGTCATTTCCTAGATGGGAAACAGTTTCCCTAATTATTTGGCTCCTTCTTCTACTACATAAACAGCAATTTGTACCCCTCTCCTTCAACTGGCTGCAATTAACAGCTACATTGCAATAAGCAGATTATGTTAATTAAAAACTCAAAACTATGTAAACAATGGGAAAGCTGACTAGCCATTTTCTATTTTTGCCAACTGGGAGGAACACAAGAGAAATTAGTACCAAGCTTAATTTTGCTGTTTATAATTCAACAAATTTGTAACAAATTACAGCATTTTAAAACTATTTTTCAACAGTTAACTGTATTTCTCCACGTTATTTGAACCACATCCCACTTGACAAGTTTTTGTCTGTACAAACTGGGGGGGAAAAAGAGTGTAAAAAAAAAAAAAAGTCTAAAAAGGTATTAGGGGAACAGATTTGCACACATCATCACCAAAGTGGAATATTAAACACAAGTTTGCTACCATGCCTGAGCCACACTCTCAAAAAGTCACAGCTAAGGACAAAAGTGTAACTTAGTTCTGCTTCTCTGGCAAAAATGAGCAAACTCCAGGAATAGACATTACCCAGCTGACGCCAATAATTTGAACTTTTCCCATGTTGCCACAGTTTCGCAGAGTTTTGGGTTTGTCCTTCCTTCTCCAGACCAGGATTGTTCAAGGAGAGTGGGAGTCAAAGGTGGAACTGTGAAATATTTGTGTTTCCAGTGCTCCTTTCTGACCATGGAGTTGTATTCAATGGGCAGCTCTTGGACTTTCTGTCCAGGAGCTGGACTTTGATGATCCGTGTAGATCCCTTCCAGCTCAGGATGTTTTAGGCCACCTCTCCTTACCCCACACTGAGGGGATGCCACCACCAAGGGAGATAGAACAGAGAGGCTGTGTACAGAGAGATTTACTGACTGGGAAATTGCCCTTGACCAGACTTTGGGGAAAAGGGAACAGAAAAAAAAGGGCTGCAGCCATGCTTCAATTTTATCCAGGAAATACTCCAAGTGCATGAGGGAGACAGCTCATTTCCTTCCCTTGGTTTGCATGGCTGGAGATTGCAGATTGACAACAAGGAGGAGAGCACCAGGGAGGGGAATGGTCAAGGCTTCAGCTGAGATGCTGGACTGTTTCCAGGGCTTCTTTCCAAAGACTGGGTAGAAAAAGAAGATGACATGGAAAAGCTGGGACCAGACTTTCAGAGTGGCCGATATAAAAATACCAGTTCAGTGCATGGTTTCAATTACAGCCCTGAACCAAGCTGCTTTAGCAAATGGGAATGGTCTCAGAGGATGTGAAATTTGCTGATGGATGCATTATTCACAGCCCCTCTGGAGGCCACAAAATGCTCCGTGCACAGCAACAGACAGCAGCAGCAGGGGAAGCTTGAGGAGAGCAGGCATTTAGCAGCACTCTCCACATCGTTAGAGCCTGCACCTCCTGTCCTAGAGTAGTTTACAGAGAGGGAGAGTACTGGGGAGTTTCATGTATATTATGTTAGAAAAGAGATTTCCTCAGTTTTAAGGGCAGCTCTGATTTCCCATCTCTGCTCCCCGCAGGGCTGACGGCCGGTGGGAGGGCGACTCGAAATAAAAGTGCTGTTGATCATTTCACTTTCTGTATTTCCACTGTTTTCCTTTTGGAGACGTGAACTTTAAATGAGCTGCTGTAAAAGCTTCTTGGGGTCAAAATAGAGGAAATCACATCCACCACAGAGACAGGCGCTGCAAAAAGCCCTAATATGACCATTATGCTCAACTCAGCAGTCTTTTTCCTGTTGGTAGGGTTTCAATACAAGCTTAGCATCAAGCCAGGCTGTCAACACCAATGAAATCTATTTCTGTGACATTGAAAGAGCTCTTGATGAAAGTCAATCAGTTTAGGGAATATGTTTTGCTGTTTTTTTTGATTTTTTTTTTAATACCACCAGGAAACAAGACAGGAGAAGAGTTGGGTTTTAACAGAATTGCTGCTTTTTTTAGTTCCAAAGAGGTGAGGAATATGTACTGAGTAAACCCATTTATTCTACAAGCAGCACACGTAGTGTTTGATGGTAACAGCTGCATTTCAGTTTGACCATTTTCTCAGAGTCTTGTTTCTTAACAGAGTTAACCCTTTTGCCAGGTCTTTTATTCTGAAATTACTGGAAGGGTTTAGATCTTGTTGTGATTCTGTTTCTGGGTCAGCACAGAGCAGCCCTCAGGCTCCTGGGTTAAACAACTTTAGTTTTCCTCCTATACAAGGAAGTGTAATCCAGATCCTGTCACTGAGCCCAGGACTTGAGGCCACAGCTCTTTTCAAGCTCAGTAAGAATTCACATTCTGAAGTCTCCTCACTTCAGAATAGGATGATGATGATGATGATATAAAAATATAAAAATCAATATTACTAAGAATCTGTGCATAAAGCCAAACTGTAGACCATGGTAATATTGCAGTTTCAGACAGTGGCTGAGATGGAGGTTCTTGGTTTTCTTATCAAAACACAGCACAGGGAATTATATAGAAATTACTTAAAAGGTGATTTCAGAGTGAGGCACGTTAAAGTTAGTGAAAAATAACACCATCCATATTTCATGGTCTCTATGCATGGGAGTTATTGCTGTATTAAATCACCATCCATTGTTCTTCCTTTTGGTCTCCTGACTCAGTGCCCAGAATGAGAATCCTGTTCAGCTGAAACCCAGCCAGCTGCTCCTGCTGCCCAGCCCCTGAGGCACCCCCAGAGCAGTGGCATTCCAGGGGTTCCTCAGGTAATGCAGCATTTTCCCATTTGGGAGAAAGATGTCATTGTTTTTAAGATTTGGAGTAAAGAAGGGATGGCAGAGAGCCACAACCATGGCTGTTCTCCTGCCACTCCCATTCCCTGCCCCAGCAGGGTGATGAAGAAATCCAGGGAGATGTGCAAAGCTCACCTGCAGAGTGACAGCCCTGAGTGACCAGAATTTTGAGCTGACAAGGACATAAACTCTTGTAAGTGAAGAGTGTTATTGATTTGTATGCAGCTACAGTGCAGAGATCAGGGGAAGTTCAAGGCTATACACTGTTGTTAAATTCCTCTCAGATTAGGGGAAAAAAAAAATCTAATTACTTTCATTGAGGTACACAAAATGAAAAATCTATTTTAGTATTTTGAATTTAAAATTGATCAATTCCTTTGTGCCATTTACCTCTTGAACTGATGGAAGCTTTGATACATTGTGTAAAGAACAATTATATTTTAGAATAAATTAAAAGCAAACATACTGTTTGTAAAACTGAACCACGGATGTTCTCTTCTTGTGGGTATTTTAAAACAAATAAAATCAAGATCATGACTCAAAAGGATGCATGAGAAAAAAATGAGTGTTTAAAATGCTCTCATTACTTTTAATACAGATGGCCCAGGAGTGATTCACCCTCAGAGGAATCATCCCTCATTTTATCTTTAGTAATTTTCAGGCTGAGTCCAAGGTTCTCTGCAGCCCCAGGAAGGCATGAATGTTCTGATGGTTCATTTCTGCTCTGCTCATTGGTATTAGTATTTTATCCACCACTTGCCTTATAATCAATGCTTTAAAAAATATGCATTCTAAGAAGTACATAGAAATGAACTCATTCCACTCGATTTTCAGAGTCTTAGGCCCATTTAAAATAATCTCATCTGCTTGATACAAATAAGTCTTGTTTAGCCCTTCCCTTCCCCCAGTTTGATTCAGCTTTTTCCATTGTTGTGGCAGACCTTTCAAAGTGTGTCTGATCAGAAATCCTCTCTGCCTGATGTCCTGTGCCAGAGATTGACAGGAGTCCTTTGTGAGCCAGCATTTAAGCAATGATGTAGGGACTCGTTAGGGAGCTGCTGTGTCAAGAAGAGAAATGAGCAATAAATTAGAATAAAATGGAATTGCATTTGAAACTTGGCTGGAGGATTTTGCATTTGTGAGGACAAAGGACATTTGACAATCTGAGTCATCTTGCAGCTTTGCCTGTAGCAAATGTCAAATTAGTTCTTAATGCTACAGGGAAAGGGATTGAGTCACAGCATTGCTTAAAGTTAAGAGGCTCATCAGTAAATCACTGGCAATATTAACAATTATGAGCTATGCATTAATATGGCAAAAACACTCTGAATATTATGCTTACAACAGAAAGCCAAGAGGTGAACATAATTCTGCTTCCAGATCCCTGTGCTTTCTCCCAATAACTACAGCTTTAAATTGGGGTAGGCAGACCAAAAAGAAGTGAATAGATTCAAGATTTTCTACACGACATGTCCTCACAACTATGCCATAAGAAGAAAATCAGGCGCTAAATCTGGATTTAGCAAAGTATAAAAGTGAGGTGAGGAAGAGAAGTGCTTACCTGCATATAAATTCAAGGTTCACATGCTTGTCTGTCATCCCTAAAATTACACTCAGCGGGATCCTGCAGTGCCCTCCCTCCTCCCAGGCACCTCTGGCTCCATCCCTTCCCTGCAGCAGCTGCAAGATGTGCCCAGATGCCAGAGTGGCTGCATTGCCACCAAAACGTGGCTCAGGTAACTTGGGGACATGGTGTCCATGCTGGGGATGGGGGAGGGCTGTGTCACATCCAGCAATCCCAGTCCACTCTAGGAGAAAAACATCAGTTTTCTGTTATTTGTATTGGAGAGTGATATTGTCTCTCCAATTCCCTCACACACACAAGAAACTCAGAGAGTGTTACACTCTTCTGATGCCACAGAGCCTTAAATTGTTTCTCAAAGCTCAGTCCCTTTGGAGGATTTGGGTCAGAGGGTGCCCTGGTGTTAGAAAGGCTCCCAGGGAATCACTGCATTTGAGCTGTTTTGAAAAATACAGTGTATTTCCAGGCCAGCACTTTCACAATCGTGTCGTGCATCATTTTATAGAGTGGCTTTAATGACAAAGAAAGCACGCCCATGTCTTATTTGTAAGATTGAAGATAAGACTGAGCTGCCCCGTAGGATGATCAGCCTAATTCCACCCCTTTGAAAATCCCCGTGGGTCTGGCTCAATATTCCCCACGATATTATAAGGAATCCATTGTGCCAGGCTCTCCACCACTTTTCAAAGACACAACTGCACAATTCTCCCGTTTTCCGGCATGAAAGGGGTCAGAGGGGAACAGAATTAGAGATGTTGTGGGAATGGCCTGAGGTGGGATTGCATTGACAGCTGATAATGACACTCCAGGACAGCTTCCCTCACAAGCTGCACGGGTCTCTCCCTCAGCAGGCTCTGCCCTTTCAAGTGCTTGCACACTCTAATGAAGTCCCGTTGCACTGACAAAAGAAGGATGATGAGTACATTCACCACCTGAAGAGTCTCTTAAAAGTCACACCAGAGAAAGAAATTTCCCCAGCTCTGCAAACACTGCGCTAATGAAACTTCGAGTGGGATTGGTTGGTCAAAATTCATCCAAAAAACCCCCAAAAACCCTGAAAGCCAAAACCATAGAAGCTCAGAAACAAGCAGAGAAATTAGTTATTATGGGGAACTCCACTGATGCACATTTTTACAGGATTATTTCATATACCCCAGCTCCTATATTAAGCAGGGACATCTCTACAGACTCACCAAATTCTTTGCCTGCAACACAAAAAACATGATCAAAGGGGTTTTCTGATAAGGCTTTTTTTTACTTGTTTTGGTTTTGTTTTTCTTGGATTTTGTTTCTTTTTTTGTTCTTTGAGAATATTTATCTACTTCCAGCAAAATCTCTAGCAAGGTCTGATAAAATAGGTCATTGTATAGAAAACAATTTCCTTCTCTTCTTTAGAAAAAGACAAATAGGTTTAAGATACTGATTTCTGAATACCAACATCCATGCTCAAAACCACCTGACACCTACCTCCTGTGCTGGCAAAGACCTCAAATTCAAACCATAGCCAGGAGTTTTATCTTTCCTGTTGTCTTTTCCAAAAGAATCCCAAAGAATTGGGTAGCTCCACCTGCAAGAGCTAACAAGGATATAAAAGCCAAACTCCAGACACAGCATAAACTAAAGAATATCAGCAACAACATTGAGACAAATCCCTAGAGAAAGGGAAGCGTGGATCTAATTTTCTCAGTATCTCCCTTTTTTATGTGTTTGCAAGTGGAAAATTCCCTTTTTCTTGGACTTTTTTATGTGGATTATTAAGGGACTTTCTGCATGTAGGAACAGGTTAAGCACCCAAGAGGAACTCAGAAGAAAAAACAACTGAACAAACAAATAATAAAAGAAATCAAAACAGAAAAAGAGTAATTAAAATAATTTGTTTCTCTTGTACTAAGAGCCCTGAGGAAAGGAATCAAGCTTTATACACTAGCTTGATGTAGGGCCTTTTGTCTTTCCAGGGAAAATATCAATGAAAAACATCCTGAGGGACAAAAAAAATGGATGATCTGAGTTTAATGAAGGTTGACAATGACTATTATTGATGTCCTTATCCCAAATGACAAGAGGTTTAGGAGACTTTTATAGCATATTGACACTGTACTGGTTCAAATGCTTTTTTTTTCTTTTTTAAGTTAATGTACTGTCTGCTTCAGGGGTAGTGTTGGAAAACTTGATGTGCAGAATGACATTTGTCACCCTTTGTTCCCCAGCTCAGAGCACTCTCTTCCCGTTAGAGATCTCTCAAACTGAGTAACAGCTGCATTAACACAAATTATTCTCTGCCCAACAATTTGAATTTCAAGATGTAAAACAAAGACAAATCTCAAGTGGATGAAGAATGCTTCAAAATTAAGTTCTGCCCTGCCCTCCTCCTACCTGTTTACTTTTACAAGAATGTGAATTCAGATGCTAGAATTGAAGAAAAATGAGAAGTAGGGTATTTCCACACTAACACGATGGAGATTATGTAAAATGGTATAAAATATTCTTCCAAACACATCATCAATTTATGTTGTATGAATTCACTAAACACTTACAAGAAAGGTAAGGAATTGGGGATAAACAAACATTTTCATCTTCAGGCACTGAGTGTATCCTCAAGAGGTCATCTCACAAAAAGTCATCCAAAAAAAGTTGACTCAGATGAAATCCCCACATGCTGCCCCTGCAATCCTCTCATGTGTATGTTCCTTATGAAATACTTGCCATATGTAAAAACTGGACTACAGCTGCAGTCACTCACTCTGAAATTTTGTGTTTTCTGACATCAGATTTATTAAAAACCGTTTTGAAGTATCTCTAACTTCTCCAGATGACAAGCCTTTAAACTAAGTGTTCAAAACACAAGGTCCAGCTTTTTATCTAAACTGGACACACTGCAAATGTTTTCTTTTGGGAATAACCACACACTTCCTGAGCTTGTGGGGCAAACCTGAAGTTTGATTGTACACCAGGTAACACCGTACCTGTGTGCAGTGTAACCTACTCATGAGTCATTAGGAGTATCTGAAAGTAGAAGCTCTCCAACTCATTAGCATTAAAGCCTGGAAAATGAGATTTTATTAAACAAATTTATCTTTGCATAAACCAAATTCTGCCTCTGCACTGCCTATGACAGGCAGCTTCAATCATCTTTAAGACACAAAGTTCTCCCTCAGTCTATTTTTCATTTTAATACCAAAACTGTCTCTACAAAAGAAACAAACTCTAATCAAGAAAAGAAATGAGTGCGACAAAATTTTTTGGCTTCACTGTATATTTTTTGATCTATACCAAGACCTACACTTGTATAGAAGACCAGAATATTACTGTTTATTTTAAAGGGAAGGCTCATTAAGGTAAAAATGTGCAGATCAGAAACTGTCTGCATCATAAAACATTGACCAAGTTAAATATATGTACACCTCAGGCTGGATACCTTGCAAAAATAGTTTCTTTCCTCATGAAAAATTCTTTAGATACTTTCTTTGAAATAGAACAGGACTCAAAATGTGTCTGAGAATCTTGTAGCAGAGATACAACTTGGGAACCAGCTGTAAAAACCCCACTCTATTTATCTGAGGTAAAAACCACTTTAAAAAAAAGAAACCCCAGTCATTTGTTCATATTTAACTTAGAACCTCTTGCTAAGTTTCCAGAGCCTGTTTGTCTTGAGATGAGATTTACCAGCAATGCCCTCTCCTGTTCCTGCTGGCTGGGCTGAGATTCCTTCAGAAAACTGAAGAGCAGGAAAAATGTGTGAAATGACTTCAGGGAGCAAAGATATCTACAGAACCTTTAGATAATCAAAACAAATTCTACTAATTCAAATAAAACCATCACCTGTAAAACAAATTTTCTTCTTCACTCTCACAGACCATCATGACTAAACTTTCAAGAAAAGGAGTGGCCCCCAAATGAGGTGGGAGAAGAGGGGTGGAGCAAGGAAACAAAATTAGCCAGGCAATAAATCTGTCTATTAATTTAGTACTTAATAGATCCCAGCTTGACTTTAGGTTGTAAAAAGGTTTTCATTGATCCTTGTCTATTACACTTCACCTCTATTTTAAAGAGTGATGCTATACCTATTTCCCAGCAAATTTGTGCCTTGTTATTGAGTGAATGTCCAGTTCAGCATCTTGATACCAAGTTTACAGCATGCTTAGGCAAGTAATCAAAAAAAACAATTGTCTGATGCAGTTCTTTATTTCCACTAAAGCTTTACAGAAATTGCAGTCAGTGTGGAAGTAGCCAAGAGTTATGAACTGTCAACATGCTGATAGGAAAATAAACAATGTAAAAGTGAAGCCAGCATTTGAGTCTCACAGCATGGTACAGTGCTGTAATGGTTTAAATCATAAGCCAAATGATTGTTATTATAGAGATAGTGAATGTCATGCTTACAGAAAAATTGTGCATGTTAAAAATGACTGCCATTAAAAAGATAAGTCTCACAGGGGGAAGTGACCTCAAGCCAGTAAACAGACAAAATGTATTACAGAAAAATAAAAAAAAAAAANAAAAACCACCAAAAAAAAAGAAAAGGGAAGTCTTGTCTAATTTCCAGATTCAGCTATCATTTACAGTATTCTTTATTACCAGGAAAAGGCTGGAAGAGACAGATACAAGGGCAGTAGACTCAATTATTTATTCATTTTAAAGCAACAGAATCCCATTTGGATTTAATAGCATGTCATCTAAAATATGCACACCTGAAAACGGACCCTGGGTCTTTGTAGGCAAGCCTTGGTAAGTATTCTCCACACAAACAACATTATTATACAAATATCAAAATAAATTAAAGACAGCTAAGGCTGACCCATAGAATCTTGGAGAAACATTTTCCTCCACCATTAACACAGAGATGTGTTCCTCATCACAAAAGAAAACTGCACAACCATCCTGCTTGTTACACCCAGAGGAAGCCACCAGGAAAGGAATCTCTTTCAATCCACCATTTCAGTTTGCTGGCCAGGCCAGAAGCAGGAGACTACCTGCATGGGACAAAATCCAAGCTTATTTTTTTTTCCCAGCACATTTAAAAAACCCTCTAAAATCAGCTTTGTTTGGTTTGTGGGTTTTTTAGGTTTTTTTTTTTTTTTTTTTTTTTTCAGTTATTGCTGATAAAGAATCTACAAATATTTCTAGAATGTTTTTCCTGTAGTGGCTCATTCAGCATGTAACATGAGAAAAAAGATGTGAAGAATCTGCTGTGTACAGTGCATGGAAAGTCTCACTGATTTTGAGATCACCATCTCCTTCCAGCCACAAATATGAATTTGGACACACCCAAGGCCATAAGCTCTGATCTGGGCTTTGAGCACACATTTATCTCTGTACTGTGCTATCAAACATTCTTGAGGACACTCTACCCAGTTTTTTGAGCTCTCTCAGAATGGAAATCTCAGCTTACACATTTCCTGATGAGAGCCAGCTTTGTTTCCAGCAGAGCTGATGCTCAGGCTGGATTTGTTGCCCTTACACAGTGACTTTTCTGAGTTTCCAGGGTGTCACAGTAGCAATAAATTGCACTGAGACAGACAAACACTGCTGGAAGAGAAACCCGTGTGGCAGGATAACTCCTCCCTCCCTACCTGCACACCCCTTTGCACAGCCCTCAGTGCTCTGATCTCCTCAGGAAACATTCAGATCTGCTCCTCCTGAGCCCTGGCATCACCCAAGTGCCTTCTCACAGGTGAGGAGAGCAGCAGAAAACACCCCTGAGTGTGCTGCACAAATTTCTGTCTGTGGCTGTGCCCCTGGCCCAGCCAGCAGAACCAGACACTCCACTTCTGTTATTAGCACAGCCATGCAAAATGAGAAAGTGGGATTTTTCTATTTGGTTCTCTCTTCTTCATCTCAGGAAGGAGCATATCCTGCCCCTTGGGCATTCAGACAGGCTCACGACTGATTGCCCATTCAAATTCGAGTGGGTTATCCACTGGAGCTGCAGCTTGCTCCCAGAATAAGGCTGCAGGGTGGAGGGGATTGTGTAAAAAAGTGCTCTTTATTCCTGGGAGAAGAAGTTCCTTGACTTCTAGCTATTTCAAAGACTCATTATTTACTGGCACTGAAATCCACTTGGAAACTAATATGTGAGAGAAATGCTCAGTATAGAGCAGGAGTTGAAGGGCAAAAATCATCTTTGTAAGTTATTCTCAAGGCAATCACTTCATATCTCATTTCATTATGCAGCATATTTTTCAGGTATTCATTTCAAGTGTATTTTTTAAAAGAAAACATCGAGCCCACTATATTTTGAGACTCCTAAAATACCATTATGCTTTTGAAGGATTTTATGCTCAAGGCCAGTAGTTCCTCATTTCTGTTCCATGTGAAACTAGATGACAAAATAAGATTATCACTCTCAAAGCCCTTTAGGAGAAAACTGAGTTAACGTGACAATTCAAGTTCATGGAAGAAGCTACTTGTGCAAAGTGTGCATGACTTATAAATTCATTTAACATTGACTTTGCAATTAAGTTTGCTTCCTTCCTCACAGACACTGCAGCAAGCTTGGGAATGTCGTGGCTAAATGAAGTAGCAATGAAGGAGGCTGAACTCATGCACTACCTTTTAAACACCACTTGGATGAATGCATTTTTCCAAAAGTGTCCATATACTCTAGAAGTCCTCATCACAAAGATATGAAAAACATTAAAAAAAAAAAATAACGCCAGGATTTTAATGTTCAGAGAGAAAATGGCAACAGCAGAAGGAAAAAAAGAAGCAAAACTGCCCCAGCCTGGTTAGGGAGAGGTACATATCCAGCTCAGTTTGTTGCTACTGTGTCCTGGAGGGCAATTTCTATAACTCTGGTGGTATCTCAGGGCTGGTGTATAATGCATTTAACAATGCTAATATGTTAATGCAATTTAATTTGCTCATTGCAGAAATGCCCTCTGAAAGGTTTGTGACAGAAGCACGAAGATGGATGTGGATGAAGTGTGAATAGAAATGTGGATGTGGAAGCACCAGAGAGCAGCAGAGCAGACAAGAAAATAATGTCCTATACTGATAACAGAGGGAATTACAGCCAGCAATAAAATGAAGAATGTGCTTCTTTTGCCAAAACCAGAAATCCTGCACTGTGACAGAACCACAGACCTCAGAAACACAATGGGATGGGAAACAGAATTCAACAGCTGATGTCTTTTGTCCTGAGCAAAATCAGTTTCCTTACAGACTTTGTCAACAAATCCCACATTCAGCTGGTGCAACTTGTCACACAAGTAAAAAAAACAAAGTCTTGAACTTTCAGCTGCAATTGAATGGTTGCAGAAGGAAGAGAAATGATCTATGTGTCATTACTTCTCCAGCAAACACCTAAAGCTTCTGCTGAGAATTGAGAATTGGCATTCTCAAAAGCTGTCATGAAACTACTTATGCAGGATAAATGGATAAAATAAAGACAAAGTGATAATTTTCATACAGTATTAAGCTTAATTTTGCCTTCATGTGGTGCCCTTATGTTTATATACCTAGATTATAAATCATATTTAGGTGAGAAGAGAGAGGCACCTTTGTGCAAGCCCCAGCCTCTTTTAGCTGAGGTGAAATCCCTACACTTTGAGAGGGCTTCCAGAAATAAGTAGCAATAGAAAAAAGTAATAGAAAGAAAATCAGTCAAAGAGTAATAAACTCTTGAAATAAGCAGAAATAGCTTTGGAGATCCTTGAGAGGAGAAGGTGCTCAGATGAGTGCAGAGTCCAAAAGCACAGAGCCAAGAGAGCTGAGACAGGTTTTGGCAGATTTACACCCCCAGCCTGATGCCTTGTGCAGGCTGCCCTAGAACAGAGGCTGGACAGAGCTAAAGAATAAAGTAGGGATTTATTTAAAGGATCCACCATGGATCCACCTTGGGCAGCACCAGAGCCCAGCCAGGGCTGCACCCAAGGTGAACCAAAATGGTACAAAATGAACCCAAGGTGAACCAAAATGGCACAAAATGAACCCAAGATGAACCAAAATGGCCCCAAAATGCACGGCCGCTCCCGGGGGCTCTCCCTGGGATCAGTTCTGCTCCATTTGCACCTTGGAGTTCATTGTCCCATTCCAGCTTTAGCCCAGGCAGCCCCATCCTGCTTGTTTTTCTCTCTCCAGCCCACGCTGTTTGTGCTCTTGGGGCTGAGATTTGGATCATTTGTCCTTGGTCCCCAGCTGGAGCAGGAATTGTTTTGTCTCCCTGCTCTGTGCAGAGAGCTCACCATCCCCTCATGTGAAGTCCAGACCCACACACTAAAGCAGCACAGAATCTGAAAAATAGAAAAGCCAAAACCTGAGGTATCATTTTCCACCCCCAGCCTGCTGCCCTCAGAGCCCCACACACAGGAGGGGAGCAGAGAGCAGGACCAGAGCTTGGCACATCATTCCACAGCTCACCCAGTCACTGCCAGGCTGAAAATCTGCTGTAATCTCATAATCTCCTGACCATAACAAAAGTCAGTGCAACAGAACTTCACATATGTGGCTGGCTTATTAACTCAGCTCAGTGGTTTAATCTGTGGAGTAAACAGTAAGGAGGAAATATTTTTGATCTTGACTTTGTTTACCAAATTCCCTTACAAAGTCTTTTCCCCTATTTTTTTACATCATACCTTGATCAATGATAGTAAGAGATAAGAATGATTGATGATGTAAAGATCCTGATGCTCAATTAAAAAAGTGCAATGAATGATTAGAAAGAAGCAGAGAGGGAAGAACATTCTGGTGAGTGTGGGGTACAACCTTCTCAAGGGTCACAACCTGCATTTTTTAAAGAGTCAATTCTGCAGTGACCACACTGAGGGACAAATGCCACCTGCATCTAAACAAACCCTTTTTGCCACACTACAAATGTCTCAAAGTAAAGACAGTTTGCAGTACTGAGACTGGAAGGGCTCATCATAACCCTCTGGAGACACAGAGGTTTAATTAATTAATTATTTAAAATAATTTTTTCTTCAAGTTCGGAATCTTCCTACTCTTCATAATGAAACTGTAGCCTAATTTCATGCAGCATCTCAGTTAAAGAGTGTGCAAAAGTGTAAAGCTTTGCCATCTGGTCTCTACAACACAGCTGCAGACAGAGAATATCACCACAAGGCACCAAAGGTTTTGCCAGAATTCAGATAAATGGAAGTTTAATAACTTTCCTTTGCAGTAGTCACTTTGTATCAAAATACTAAATTTCTATTTTGCACTTACAATGTGCCTTTGAGTCGGATGAATAAAAAAAAAATACAATTTTATAAAGAGATAATTTCCTTCATTACTGAAATAAATCTTTCTTTGGGTAATGAGGGACTGAAGAGTGTACACCAAATCAACATTATTATGTTGAAACATAAATCTTTGCAAGTCTAGCAAGATGCAGGGACTTTGATTTCCAAAGAGACCCAAGCCAGGTCGTTTAGTAGGAGAGAGCATATTTGGTATTTTGGATATCTAGCCATGAACAGCACAAACAGAAGTGTTCTCTTCAAAGCCCTGGAATAAGGGAGGCATTCCCCGAGGATGCTGCAGCTCTTAAGTCCTGCCTGTTGCACTCTTAGCTCCACATCTGAGCTCTGGGGTTAACTTAGTCTTAACTCAGCACAGATTAATTTAAGTGCTCTGCACTAATGGGAGCATAATGCTGGAAACTCTGGCCTTGCCCTCCCTGACCCCTGAAGCATCCTCAGACTGTAACAGCCTTTCAAAGCCTTTAGCAAACATTACTAATTATAACTGCCTTTTTCTAGGTTTAAAAGCAGTGAAACTTGGCTTTTAGCCTGACTGAGGCAATGCTGGAAGTCTCAAGAAGAGATCTCTCTTTTCTAGCCCCAGAACTTTTGATAAATGTAGAACTTTGCTATCTTGGAATGGTATAAGAGAACTTCCCACTACTAGATTACATATTCAAGTCTCACACAGAAAATTATTAACTTCAGGTAAAACTTTGCCTTATTACAAAAAGCCCAGAAATAACAATTAATGAACTTGGTCATCACTGCCTCAATATGCAGTTTCTGAAAACTTTATATACTTAAGCTATCACCTGCAAAGACTACAGATACAATTAAAACATTGTCCCCACAGAAATAATTTCCCAGGCACACCTTTCTAGTATATGTGTATGTAGACAAACACACACAAATATATTTCTACCCAGCATTAAAATCAGAAAACAAGTCCCTCACAGCAGAACCCCTCCCCTGCCCCTGAACTGTACAATTTTAGGGTTTTGGCAGCTGTGTCAGTAGAACTGTATGGACTATCCAGTCACCACCATAACTGACATTAAACAGAGCAGCATTTTCCATCTGATGTCATGTCCCAAAATAACAAAGCAGCACAGTGACCTCACAGCAGAGACTGAGGGGCTCTCACACAAACTCGTGGCACAGCTTCCTGACCAAATTAAACACTGCAGCCATACATCTGCCTTATCACACGCTAAACTTTCCCTTCAGAGGCACCAAGATCACACCCATCAATCTCCTACACGCCTTGCTCTCCTCAGCAACCTTGCTGGAAGGATTTATCTCCAAGCCCAACTGCTCAGGGCCACAAATGCATTTCTGCTCAGTGAAGGGGTCTGACCCTCCCTGCAGGAAACAAGTGCTACCAGCATGTGCACCAACAGAGCCTCTGAGTCTCCCCAAAATCTCTTAGCATTTAATTAAAAGCAAATGTAATTGTCTAGTAGGTTGAAGGCTATTGAGATAGGGAGATACATGTTCCCTCCTTAAACGACTGTGAGGTGTGAAGTGGGCTTGTATTTACAGGAATGAGAACACAACTCTGAATTTCTCACACATTTTGTTTAAAAGTCGTGTTGGTGCACTCTCTCTCCCCCTCCACCCCCATTCCCCTGCCTTTCCCTTACATCTTTTCTCCAGCAAAGATTTAATTATTTAATGCCAAGTGCAATAACATCAGGAGCAACCAAGAGCATTCTTCCATAGAATACCTCATAGCACACTAATTAGGACTCTTCTGAGAGATTTAACAATCCCTGCGGGCAGAGGAGGGAGCTGGATCTGATCTCTTCTTATCCTGGGGACTGCCCTCATTTTTGTTCTGCTGCAAAGGGGAGCAGAGGCTTTCCAGAGCCTCCTTTTGTGAGAGCAGTGCTGCCTGTGCTCCACTCCAGCTGTGCCTGGGCGACTTCTTCAGCTCCAGGGAATTGGTTAGGGCTGAGGGGAAGCTCTGTGCCTCTTCTTATTGCTTGGGTGGGTTCCACAGCCTCTGATCCCAGCGTGTGAGCAGCTCTTCCTCCCTGGAAAAGGAAACTTGTGTGCCCAGTTCAGAGCAATGAAACTTGTGTGCCCAGCTCAGAGCAATGAAACTTGTGTGCCCAGCTCAGAGAAAGGAAACTTGTGTGCCCAGTTCAGAGCAAGGAAACTTGTGTGCCCAGCTCAGAGCAAGGAAACTTGTGTGCCCAGCTCAGAGAAAGGAAACTTGTGGGCCCAGTTCAGAGCAAGGAAACTTGTGTGCCCAGTTCAGAGAAAGGAAACTTGTGTGCCCAGTTCAGAGCAATGAAACTTGTGTGCCCAGTTCAGAGCACTGGATTCCAGCAGGAGCACAGGGGTGTGTGAGGCTCTCTGGCTCTGGCCTTGGCTCTCTCCAGCTGGATGGAGAAGGTACAATTGGCAATCAAAGGGGGAAGCCACGTGGAGAGCACATTTTTATTTATCAGAGCACAGAATTAGAGAATGGCCTGAGTTGGAAGTCACCTGAAAGATTATTTCATTTCAACCCCCTGCCATGGGCAAGGACATCCTCCTATCCCAGGTTGCTCCAAGCTCTGTCCAGCCTGGCCTTGGACACTTCCAGGGATCCAGGGACAGCCACAGCTGCTCTGAGTACCTGTGCCAGGGCCTGCCCACCCTCACAGGAAAGGATTTCTTCCCAATATCCCATCCAACTCGCCTGCTGTCTCTCCACACCTTTGTCCCAAGTCCCTCCCCAGCTCTCTTGGAGCCCCTTTGGGCTCCAGGTGCTGCTCCAAGGTCTCCTTGGAGGCCTCTTCTCCAGCTGACAGCACGTGCTGTGAGCAGGGAGGTGCAGCAGCAGCACAGGGACCACCAAATTCTCTCACAGTTTTGAGCTCCTGACCTCCCCACAATGCCATCATCACTCTTCAAGCAGTCTGAGTGGGATTCTCCAGTGCTTGAGAGAAGTATAAGCAAACCAGAAGACCAGCTCTGGTCTGAACATTGCACCTGATTGCAATGAAATGTGTTATTTGAGCCATGAGCTTTAAGTGATGTAAACCAAAGGCATAAAAACATTTCTGAATTGCTAATAATGCTCAGTTACCTCTCACCTTACTTCAGATCTCTGATGTTTGTAATATTTCTGCTCTTACTTATGTTCCTCAGTATTGCCATTGAAAATTCAGCAGTAATTAGCTACCATGAAAACTAAGAGCATTAAATAAGGACTGTTGACTATTATCATAGCATGAAAGAGTTTCACATTTCAATGCTCATTGAAATCCACATAAATCTTCCCCCCCAATTAAACTAATCTATGAAGATCTTTCCATTAAAAAAAGAAAGCTGAAATGTAAGTATTAGCTATGCCACCCTATATGGTTGATCTTTAAACCAGACCAAATGTGAAATTTTCAACATATTTTAAAGTTGCTGCTCTTTATTTTTACCAACTAATGACTCTTTTGAACTTCACCTCATGATACTTATTAGCCTTCTTAAATATACTGGAAGTGATACATTCTTCCTTTGTGTCACTCATTAATCACTGCTCAATAACTGCTGTCAGGAAGCTGCTGGCTTTGATGTCTCATTGTTCAGCGCCTTCTTTCTTGTTGGTAGTTAATCAAACGCTTCCCTGCTGTGGTCAAAGCACAGCTTGAGAGCAGTTTCAGAGGTGATCCAGCATTAAAACATGGAGCTGATTGTAAAGGTCCAGGTTTTTTTTTTTACATACCACGCCAAAGTGAGAGCTCTCATTTTGCATTCCTTGGCAAATGAGGCATTGTTGTCCTGCCCTCATGACTGGGAAGCTCTGAGCTCTGCCATCTAACTGAAGCACGCTGCAATGACTGACTAATTAGCTGCAGTTAGGAAATGAACTGCAAAGTTTCCACTGTCAATC
>VZRH01004155.1:1240548-1271735 GCA_013397555.1 Urocynchramus pylzowi | reverse complement strand
AAAAAAAAAAAGTCAAAAGAAAAGCTGAAAAAAAGGTCAAAACTGTGTCTGAAGCTCCCTAAGAAGTCTTGCTGTGATGTAAATCTCTGTGTGTGACTGAGAGCCCCACTCTGACCCCTCTAGCCTGGTGGGCTCATCCACTTCTGGTTTCCTTCAGCTCCACTTGGGCAGGCTGAGGGTGAACTCCCACCTGAGAGCTGTGGTTATGGAACTGGATTTCTGGACATGGCACAAGGCTGGTATTAATGAATAATGAAAGTATCACAGTAATGATGAATAGGTGAACTTCACAGCAAAAATAACCACTGCCAAGCTAGACCTGGGTCTTTGTGGCCTTGGTGAGGACTTTAGCTGTTGAATTTCTGCTGTGGGAACAATTTGCAGGAGGATTCTGATAGATGTTATTGAATAACCACTGTTCTTTGTGTTGCTTGGGTTTTGTGGGCATATCCCAGCAGCTGCAGAGCAGTCAGCTATGCCATAAAACTGAAAATATGATCAGCACATAAGTGGCCAGCTAAGGATAAAACAGTGTCATACCTGTTCTAAACTAAAACCCACCAGCTAAATCTTCAAGTTAGCACTGCCTACAGGAGAGTCTGAAAGCATGGAATTTCAGCAGTCACCCAGAGACAGGCTGGGCAACAAAGTGATCAATAAAATATCTATTTGGGTATTATTTCTCCATAACTCATGTATGGCATCTTACAGAAAAAAAATCTGCCCTGGCAGGTGGCCCCTGGTCTTGTCTCCCATAAAGGTGATGGGGCCATATCTCAATTTTAAGTGTAAGAAGCACTACTTTAGTCTTTTCTGCCATTTCAAATAAAATAAAGAATTAAAAATCTCCTTCTCTTACATCTCAATGTATAGTAAGTATAGTTACAATAAAGAAAACCCCACATAAAATATGGCAATTTTCTTTTCAACAAGAAGTTAAAAAAAAAATTAAGAATAACAACTTCATTACAGGATCCATTTCAGACCAAATTTTTCTAATAGCATAGCAAACTTAGAGTTCTCTGCAAATAAAACTAAAATTGCTTCTCCACTAATTTACAATTATCCAACACTTTATTAACAATTTATCTGTCTCTAAAAGTGACAGAAAAGTACATTATTGTCTCCCTGGAAGGTGACAAAAAATCTTCAAGGTCTTGCAAGAACTTTACCAAGTGGAGAAGAAACCAAATAAATAGAATCTGAATATACATTAAGCACAGCTTGATTTAAATTCAGACATAAGCTCTACCTCAAGCATGAGAAGACTACAGGTGATAGCATTTGAAATAACCTTAGAGAGCAAACCAGATTTCAAACCCTGACTCTGTCTCAGGTGTTCAAACATTCTGGTAGGAACAAATTTCCTTGCACCACTCAGAATATTACATAAGGAAAAGTGACAGCAGCACTTTGCATATCTTCTAGGAACACACCATTTATTTACAGACTTAAAGAGAGCCTGGAACATTCATCTAGGCAGCTTGTTATGCAATTTCTATGGTACAATTTGCTTCTAAAATAAAAGAAGAGTACAGACTGCCTTTTATGTCTTTATATAATGTGCCATGTAGGAACTATAGGCATTACACAGATTTGGGGTTGGAATCTATACTTATTTCCAATATAGTTAAGTATAGTCATTAAATTTCAAGGCTGTGTGTCCTTTCCTAATGTTCTTTCATCTAGAAACACCCTCCAAAGAAAACACATAGCACAGCTATTTCAATTTTTTTTTTT
Organism: Urocynchramus pylzowi; assembly: GCA_013397555.1. NCBI lineage: Eukaryota > Metazoa > Chordata > Aves > Passeriformes > Fringillidae > Urocynchramus > Urocynchramus pylzowi. The sequence continues at coordinate 1,269,995 of VZRH01004155.1, read as the reverse complement.
TTTTTTTTTTTTTTTTTTTTTTTTTTTTTTTTTTTTTTTTTTTTTTTTTTTTTTTTTTTTTTGCTAAATTTTATCCTCCTGCAGCTTAGTATTACAGGCACAAAGAGTACAGGAAAGGGAGTAATAAACTCTAAAAGGCAGAGTCAATGCAGATGCAAATTTTCCCTCTTCTCAGGCAGAGCAAATGTGATTGTTCCTCTCCATGAATTACAAGAGGAACACAGATTAGGTTTGCTATAAATCTCAGAGAAATCATTTATGTGGTTATATTACTGCATATCAGAGTGATAATTCATGTGACAGTTGTAGAAATCACATGAACACCCAGCATCGAACTGATTTTTGCCAAACTTTCTTTATTTAGCTATAACATCAATTTGCATATTTCCATTTAGTCAGCATAATTTTGAAACTGTTAAGCTAATGATAAATGAGGCTGTTTATTGCCAAATGAGGAGATTATTGCACAACTGTTGATCCAGTGGCCATCCTTGTAATAACAAAGACAATTATTTATGGGTTAGGATTGCTCCCTCTGTGTTAGCTTTGCAGTGTTTCGCTGCTTGATAACAAAAATAACACAAAGGGCCTTGCAAAGCAGCCAGAATTTCCTGGTGTGCACATCCAGCACGAGGTTTGGTTTTACAAACTGATCTCAACATCATCGCCCACTTTTCAATTTAAAACGCTCAAATAAGCAGAAAAGATTATCAACAGCAATGCATCTTTTCACTCAGACAATGCACTGAAGTGGTTCAGACACAGTGATAAATATTTTGCCATTTCATTCTGAGCCATTTCTGGAGGTGTTTCCACTTTTTAACCAATATATCCCTTGTTGCTCTATGCAATTTGTTCAGTGTATTTACTGACTAAAAGAAAAGCACCAGGCACTGTCATTAAAATATAAAGTTACTGGAGTCATGGACATCATCAGAAGGGAAGAAAAGCAACCTATCAGCCCAGGCATCCCACTGACTGCAATAAAAAGCAGCCCTTGGCATTTATTCATCCTGGTGAGATATTGTTATTGAGGAAGTTCACACGTTATATTTCATGCAAAATACTCTGTGCAGCACCAGCACACAGCATGGCTGGTAGGAAAGCCAGGAAATATTACCTGGATGCTGGAACTGGGAAAGAAAGATTGGGGATGCTCTCTGAGGAGTTACTGTGCTACATTAACTGTTCTGAACAATCCAGAAAGCAAAGCCCAGCCTGGGCTGCATCTCCAGAAGCATTGCCAGCAGCTTGAGGGAGATGTTCTTTAAGATAAAGAAAATGTTATTAACTGAGAAATATGTCTGAATTATATTCCCCCTCCCACCATCAAGAATACTGACTTGTGGATCTTACTAACAAAAGGAAAAACAAGCCTTGGCTCTGTGACATGAGCAGTGGGACTGGACCTGGGAAATTCTACAAATTCAGTGCAGAAAGGGGGTCAGATTACAAAGGTTCATTACAGGCAGGGATAATTTCTTCTGCTGCTGAGTCTTTGTGAGTATTAATCCAAGTTCCTAGAAGGCCAATATACAATGGAGAGTATGAAATTGTGGTTATGATGTCTCAGAAGCTTTCTGATGACTTTGGAAGAATGTCATATGATGTTTAAGCCATGGTCTATTTGTCACCTGCACAGATTAAAGGTGAAAAATGTAATGCCATTAAGCCCATGGAAAGGTTCTACTGACCTCAGTAGAAATAGGATTTACTGGGAAAAATTCATACACTATTTGAGGCACGAGATGGAATTCAGAGTCTCTCTGGCATTTTAGGCTTACATTAAAAAGCACAACCATTAACAGCTCTTCAAAGGAGAGCTTCACCACAAGTGAAGTGCCAGCAACATTGGATTGGTTCAATTACACAAACAAAAAGAGAAACTTCAGAACGCTTTAATACATAAAATACCTACTTGAATAAACATTATTGCAGGTAGCCCTTTGGCCTGCTCAATTCTCCTAAGTGTCATATGCTCCTATTGGCATTTCCTGAATGGTGACCAAATCTGATTCTGTAAATGATTTGATTTAAATGTCAGCCAGAAGCCTGGCAGAGGAATCAGACTGACTTGCTGTGCAGAATCACCATTCTGGATCCCATTCTGCTTTCTGTATTTTCAAAGGTTTGGCATTCAAAAACCAAAACAACATTCACATCATTTTTAACATCTCTCTCTGTATTCTCCATCTCCCCAGTCCTTCTCTTTTCTAAGTGTTCTTTAAAAAATAAGTGGTGTTTCTGTTCAATATACAATAGTGTTTCTTAAACAGTACCCAAGGTGTTGTCTTTGCAAGTGTCACCTTCCCAGACCTTTGGTGACACCACTGGCAGTTTCAAAGTACAAAGACACAGCAGTGGAGAAGTTGGATTCACAGCTGTGATAAAGAAAAATAGGGACCTGCCATAAACAAATAGTTTGGAAAAGGAAAAATTACAAATTTAAGCAATTAAATAAGAAAAAGTTTTTGAACCATGACAAGAAGTTTATCATAAAGACACCTTGCCTAACTCCCAGCCCATAATCTAAACTAGGAAAATTCCAAGCAAAATGACTTTGGAAAGATTCTGCCTTGAAGCAAAATCCAACTCATGAAAATTCAAACAAACCAGAAAAATTATGCCAACAGCCTTCTTACCAGAAGCAATCCAACCAGAGAGATGGGTAAACTCATGCATATTAACCTGAAAATACCAAGAACTCAGGATCCCAGTCAGGACCCCTGCTCTGGACATTGAGTTCTGGAGCTATTCCCAGTTGTCCCACACAGCACAGCCCCTCCTCTTGAGGGGAGCAGCTTCAGGAGCAGTGGGATTGCAGGGCTCTACCAACCTGCCCCAGCCACATGGGAATTGAGAGCAGAGGCATTGGGACACATCTCTTAAAGGACAATTTATGTTAGCAATGCACAAAGCCTGCACAGCTGCAGCAGAAGAAAAAAAAAAAAAAAAAAAAAAAAGTAAACAAAAAGAAACAAAGAAGGGGCTGGAAACATAACAATAAATGAATATATTAGAGTTCACAACAGCCTTGATATAACATTTCAGAACATCCTTCAAGCAGAAACACTTGGTTTCATGACACTGCAGCTCTACTGTACCTGGAGAGGTTTTCTTGGACCCTGGGCCCAGAGGGAACAACATAAATCACTACAAACAAGCTCATGCCACACCAACCACCCCCATACCTTCCTTCCTTAAATACCTGGAATCAGTTTACCTGGAATCAGTTGCATCTGTGGCTGGGTTGAATAGCAACAATTTCCTGGGAGTGATTTTCTGCTTCACACCTTGACTGTTTCTTCAAACAGCCCCTTGGTTATGGTAAAAAGCTGCCAACTTTTCCTAAAATAATTAACAAAACCCCACCAAATCCAAAGGAAAAGCAAATCCATGCTCAAGCACAGAAAGAAGAGAGGTATAAATCATCCTGTTATTCTATACAGATGTGTGCAATCATGCTACAAACTGAGTTGAATATAGTTGAATATAATAACTGCATTAAATAGGTAAATACATAGGGTCTGGTCAGAGGGTTAAAATGCTTTTATCCATCAACAATGGACACACAGTTCCTTGATATACAGGTCACAGCATCCACCTACCAGGTAATGTGAAATTCTTCCCCACAAAACCATATTTCTACTTTTTTTTCATCTGTCCATTGCATTTCTGTAGTATTTCAGTTGGAGAGCTGTGGCACTGCTGTGAGTTTTCTCCTCCAGAGCAGCGACCAGAGAAGTCCATGCCTTTCTCCAGGCAGCTTTGGGAGCTTGACCTCCCTCTGCCTTCACCTTTGTGAGAAGCTCTGCAGATAAAGGAGGAAGCAGCAGAAGAGCCACAGCCTCCCAATTCATTCTTACCTCTCCATCCACCAGAATATCTTTTATTGGAAGAAAGTTTAGCAAGTTCATACCTCCCCTCACAGCTTGTTCCAGGTGAAAAAGAAGAGAAAAAATGTCAAGGTTTATGTAAGTGTCTATTACTATTGATCTGGAAAGAAGCTAAAAATTCTAATGAGCTTATAATTGTGGCTTTAGCTCATTTAAAATCTCTTTTTCCTGGCTGAGATGGCAACAACAACGTAAGATCTCACATATGCTGGATCTTCCCAGATCTTACCAGGCATATCTTTTAATCTAGATACAAGGCTGGATAAAAATAGGTTTTAAAGTCCTAGCCAGCCTCTGCCTCAGGTTTTGTATAATCTAGAAATCCATTTACATCCATTTTTTTGATGCCAGTTGAAACCAGAGTGGAACAAACTACTTTTAGCATGGAACAGATTGGATGGATGGAATTTAGTTCAGGTACTAGCAGAATACAGGCTAATATAACTTTGGGAAACTAATCTAAAGAGATATTTAATAGTAAAAAAGGCAGAAAAAAAGAAATGGTTGAAGAAGGATAACTTTCATATTGATTTTCGTTTCAAATTTAGCTAATTTTAAGGTTCCAGTTCAGCAGCACTTTTAAATACAGCTATCAACATACTTGAAAATTACTGTATAATCTTTTCAGTACTTCAACTACAGTGCTTTAACAGAATCGACAGGTATGACAGGAAATACTGCACGATCTACTTTTGATTTTACTTGGTCACTTACTTAGTATAAACAAGAATAGAGCTGTGGTTTTAAAATAAATTAGAGGGGATCTTTTAGCTCTGAGGAGTAGTATTTGTATTTCTCAACCTATTAAAGTGACTTGGAATAAATATATACCTCCACCTTCAGGAAAAAGAAACAAATGATTATTTAATGTAATTACAGAGAGAACAACTGAGAATCATGAGACTATTTTAGGCAAGGATTTTTTAAAAAATCATTTTGTTCCATCCTTTGCAAATCATTTTCCCTGATTCATCACATAAGTCATTATTCAAACCTTTTCCAGAGGAACTATCCAACTTATAAATTATTTAATGGTAACTCGGTGTTGAACATGTTTCTCTCCACTTCATACTACAGTATAATCCCATTTTGGTCTGGAAATAATAACTCAAACCTTCCTTGACAATCAGAGTAAATCACACTGAGATTTTTAATCAACTAAAAGATGGTTAAAGTTAGAAAGAGAGCTAAAATGACATCCAGAGCCCACAGAAATAGGGAATCACAGCAGTATTCCTGTTCTTTGTGTTCCCCTTCGAGCTGTACACATCAATCATGCCTTCAAAATAAAAAGGAGGAGAATTTTAAATAAAGAGGTTAACAGGTAAGTCCAAGCAACTGCACCATTCTTTTAACTATTTACCAGATTTGTCTTGAACTGGGCTACATTTCAAGCTCAGATGTGAAGGGAAAAATACTATTCCTAGGGGGCACAGGGAACCCAATAACTTTCTTCTTCATGCTTAATAATCTTGTATGTGAGGGACCAATCTAATTTGTGGAAACAGATTGTACCTTAGGGATATGTTATTTCAACCCAAACTGAATATATTATTCATCCTAAAAAGCAGCAATAAAGATTATATAAGATGTAATTCATTATTTTTCTAAATGTTCCACTATTCCACGGGGAGATGGGACTTAAATAGCTTACAGGAAGCCTACCTTAATTAGGTTGCTTTTCAAATCAAATATAATACAATTTTAACATTAAAAAAAAAAAAAATGTCACTCAAGGGAAGCATTCCATTTACAAGGATGATTAATGAAATTAAAAGGGGAGAAAACCCACATGGATCCATGGGTAATGAAAGATGTGGAGTGATCTGGGAGAGGGAAGGACACACAGGTAAATGGATGTGTACAACTGTGCTGGGAGCTGTACACAGATATCCCTCTCATATCCATGCATTCCTGCACACACTCGTGGAGAAAGGCAATTTGTTACCAGAGCAACCACGGTCAGTTGGCTTCTTTGTCCTCCATCAGAGTTGGTTTGCATTTCTGTCAAGTCATTTTAGCCACAGAAGCTCAGAAAAACCGGGGGTATAAACAGATTTATTTAAGATTGGTACTCACGTTTACATTTGTAGGAATGGCTTGTCCATTTCTACAGAAAAAAAATAAAAATGGAAAAGAAGAAAATTTAAGTATCTTTTTCAGAGGTTTACAAACAGTTCATTGTAAGAGAGTGAAGGTATAATTGAGGTACTTTGCCTCAGTGGGGCTATGAAAATACTGTTGTATATGCCATAGAAATAGGCATTGCTTTTCTGTGCTCAGAGTAATCCTTCAGTTTCTCAGATCCCAGAATGCATTAATTTCCATAAATATTGACTTTTAATGAGGGTCGTGGTCAATGATTTAATTTGGGGACTCCAATTCCGCTGTCATTCAAGTAGCAACAGTAAGAGCTGAAATTCAGCTTCTTTAATTCCCAGTGAATCCCTTGCTAAAGACACTCAGTGCTAAGTTTTATTTATTTTTTTAAATTATTTTATTTTATTTGAAGGTTTCTTCAAATAGCCTTTAAATGAAGGGCTTGAATTAGACAGCAAAATCTGAAACCTCTGGCCTTACCCTGTTTGCATCCCAGCTAACAGTGTAGGAAACACTCCAGGAAAATTCAGGTATCAAGGATTTACACATCATAGGGAGCTATGGTCCTGGGCTGGAAAATGGTGGATATAATCCACTTACAAGTCTTCCTTTTCCTATCAGGAAAGAAACTCCTTGAAATTAAGAACATTTTGACTGAACAACGAGTGAGGGTAGAAAAAAAAAACCCTTGAATTTCCTGGGTTTTCCAATCTCTTTGTTTCTTGGTTTGTTTCACTTTTGTTTTGCTTTGCTTTTTTCTGTTTTGTTTAGTTGTGTTTCACAGTAGTCTGGGCAAGGACCACTCACATCTTCTCTACTAGAAACAGATCCATCCGGGAAGTCTGGGTTATACTTTAAGCAAAACAGACTAATGTGTTTAATTAATTACAGTCTGCTCATCAGAGACACTTTTCCAGTAAATAAAAATCATATTATCTCCAGAGAAATGACATATATGAAGTGGTTAGGGGCTGCAAACAGCAATTTTCCTCATAAATGGCAAGAGGGATTTTATAATATGATTTCACATAGAGCTCAGATATTTCAGTTTATAATGTTAAGATGTACTTCACTACATCTGTGAAAAAAATGTTATTAGTTTTTGGCTCAGTGAGAGACTACAATTTTTAATCAATTCTGGGTCAATCAATTTCTAGTTTGCTTAGAACAAACAACAGATGTTGTTTTGAGTCAAATGAACCTTTGTTTTTAGCTATATATTTTAACCTTAAAACCTGCTATTTAGTTTTAACCAGCTTTAGATGAGATGTTATTTCAAAATTTTTAAAAAAAGGGCCTGTATGCCTGTTTCTTTTCAAATTCTGAAACACGTCTCTGGGATTTTAGTTGACTTTTTTGCATGGATAATCCAATGCACTTGCCAAATAAAAACCCTACTCAGAAGCCTGTGTCAATCTAGACAAAAAATGAAGCCAGCCTGGACATTTCACTCCACTGCAGACACCCCTGTTTCACCCTCCACAGGTCAGTCTTTCCATACCTCCAAAAAGAGGAGGCTGCAGTAATAAATAATTAGTAATAAATGTGAAACCTTGAGAGACTAAGAAATAACCAGGAATCTCTTGTTAATGAACAAAAAACCCCACAATTAATCAGGTCCAGGCAGCAATTTGTAAGGCAAATAGGCAGAGAGGCAGATTGTCATGCACAGGCACCATGGAGCAGAGAGTGACCCCGTGCTTTGGAGTGTAATGCTCTCTGTGTGTGTTACCATGCAGATTTAAAATAAACAACAGCCCTTGTTGTGACTCACATTTGATGCACTTAACGGTGTGTGAGAGATGCCAGTCTTTTTCAGATGCTTTTTCATGTATCACACCTTGTCCATGTCTATCCTGCAGCCTTCTCCTAACTGTTTGTTAAGCAAATATGGAAATATGGAAAAGCAAATATGGAAACCACCGAATTAAGGGCTGTGGCATTTTGGACACATCCCAATGATCTCCCAGGAAGAGCCCCTGACCTCCTCCCACAGCAGGGCTGTCAGCACATGGGAATGATCCTTTCCTGTAGATCCAGGGGGCTGGGACACAGAACAGCTCCTGGAGCCCACCACGAGCCCACCTTCTGAGTCTGGAACCCTGAGAGGCATCAGCCAGCTCCTCTCCTGAGTGCCCTCAGTGACTTTATGGCCCTTAGGGAGGAAAAAGGGTTTTGACACCAACACAGAGTGCTCCAGCAGCCACCTGGGCTCTTGTGTTGATCAAATCAGCTGCTGGCTGAAGGTGCTGCTCCTTCACACACCATGGTGATGTCCTCTGGGACATCCTAAGGTGGACACACCTCAAAAGCCATCAGGACTTTACTGCCCCTTCAGCTCCTCGTTTTCTCTGTCCCTCCTGATGTTCTGGAGCTGGCTGCTCCTCAGCCTGGAACACTCTCAGGGGTCTCTGCCCTCTTTTCCAGCCCCCAGCCCGCTGTCAGGGTCACAGCACGACCACTGTGCTTCCAACAGGCACAAGGCTACAGCTTAAGAACAACAAAAATACTTGAAATTAAATATGGGGCTTTCTATTTCCCACACTCAGATGAGTTGTTTAGGATTCAGCTGTGGTCATCACAGTTTAAGTAAGTGGGGGTCACCAAGGAATAAGGAGAGGAAAATAAAAGAGAATATCTGGAAGAAATATTTTTCAAAGGAAAGGAAAGATTTCAGTTGTCGGGTTTTATTTCCTATGATTTTACAGCCTGCTCTTTGATTTTCTGTGCAAGAAACAGTCTGCCTGTCTTATCTGTGGGAGAAGATAAGGGCACATCACATCATAGTATTTTGAACCAACTCTTAGCCTCAGACTCTGCTCTAAGGTCTCATTATTCCCAGAGGATATAGATAGAAAAGTCTGTCTCGGGCACAGTTTTTTCCCCCTTCAAATTATATGACAAGTCTTTAAGAGAAGTTATTTGTCCATTATGCTACAATATGTCTGGGGAAGGTATCCATCACGACTGGGGAAAAAATCATTCATTTTCAGACCTGTCAGTCTGAGCAGACAGGATAGGGAGCATCTCAGCATGGAAAAATAGAGGCAGCTCATCCTCCATTAAAGCTTAGCATGGCCAAGGCACCTCTGACATCCAGAGTTCCTTCTTCCTTCCCAGCAGTTCCTTTTACTTTTTCAACAGGAAGTTCATCCTTCCAGTTGGAGTTATTGCAGCTGTTTTAACTCTGGTAGCAGCAGAGTGCTGGCAAGGAATGGGAGAGCTCAAGTGCATCCTCAACCTGCTCTTCTTCTGGGCAGGAAAACAAGCAGAGTTGCACACTCCCAGTTCATCCCAGTTTGTGGCATCCCAGTGAGGGTGAGGCAGGGAGGGGTCAGCACAAAAATTCAGAATAGAGGTTAATAAACAGTATTAGGCAGGTGCAGCAAAATTCTCATTTTGGAAGGTGTAGAGACTTGTCCTATAGTGTGATGATGGTGTTAAATGCTCTTCACACACAGGTTTACATCAGACCCCAAGAGCTCACAGAAATAACTGCACTGACAGGAAGCAAGCTGTGATCATAAAATCTCCATTAATCCCTCCTGTACTAGAGATTTCTACATGCATCCTTAGATCAGATCACATAAAACTACAAACAAACCAAAAAAAACCCAGAAAATTCTCCAGGTTTTAATGAGAAATCCAGTTGTACAGATTAGTTAGAAATAGAAATTGTGCTAACATCAGTTAATGGGCAATCATGGCATTTTAAAGTGTTCCTTTGCAGATTGTTCCATACATAATGACAAGACAGGAAATAATTATCCAAGTCCTTAATCCTAACCCTTCATAAATTAGGACTCTCCCTCTGCTACAATGTCTCACCCAGTCCCACAAGACCACTGTTTTGGCAGGAAAAATTCCTTTTAATGATGGATTGATTCCACAGTATGAATATCTTAAAATAAGATAATAAAAAAGAAAAAAAAATTAGCCAAAACTCAGTTAGATCTTCCAAACTATAGCAGCAGAAACATCAGCCTTCATGCTTTACTTATTATGAGAATGGAATAATTCCCACTAAAAGGTGGACTGCAATTTGTAAATGCAATTTAATTTAGCTTTTCCTCAAAGTAGTGGACATTTTAAAAAATCAAGAAAACAAAACAAAACAAAAAAAAGCTTAAATTAAAGCATTTTTTGTTACACAAAACCATGTACAACAAAACAAATTGTATGTGTAATTGTATTTTGACCATGTTCTTATTATCTATCATAAATCTTGTGTCTGAGTATAGATATTGTACAATTACTTTCAACATTTGGCATAATTGTTTTGATCTTAACTGTTATTCATTCTGAGAGAAAAATACAGTGGATGATACCAGATAACAAAGGGAGCATTTATGAGTAATGATGCTGCTCAACAAACCCATTGTCATTCTCCCATTTAATAACTACAGTTAATGGTTATGTTCTGTGTGTGGCCCAAATTATGTGACAATTCCTAATATAATGATACAGCTGTGGTAACTCTGCAATCCCTGAAAAGCACAGCAGAGAGTCTAAATAAAATTAAAAAAAAATAAACCTGTGTGTCATTTGTCTGTAACCAAATGTTACATTATATTTCAACCAGAAAAAACCCCACTATTAAGCTTTTATATCACAGCAGGTGACATCCAATTCACCTAATTTTAGCCACCAGAAAGTGGAGTCTAATTCTAAAATATCAATTTATTGTACCATCAATTACCAGGAGATAATTAATTCCTTCTGAAAATGTAGGGGCTGGATTGTTCTCAGGGGAACACCTTCACTGACTGCAGATCACTGCCAGACAAGTTCTGCAGACTGGGCACCAAACAGGAACAGAAATATTACTGTGATTCTCTGTGTCATTTGACTTCCCTCTAACAAACAGCAACTTTAATCATTCAAAGAATTTGAAGTCTCAAAAAACCTTTTGAAAACATCCAACAGGACAGGAAAAAAAAAAAAAAAAAAAAGAACAGCATTGATTACAGGAAGTTTTTCTTTTTTAGATAGCTCATTCTATTTCTCCAGTTAACTCTGAAGTGAATTTAAAAGGTTGATATATATTCATAATAAGCATGAAAATCCTTCTTAACTCACTGCATTTCTGCACAAGAGCTCCAGCTTCCTGAGCACAGTGTGTGGCCCTCATTCTGAAATGTACATCACTGTGCATATCAGTATTCAGTTGTGACCATTTAATTAAGTGCCCCAGGTCATTCTCGAGAGCAGAAGTAGTGGAAGGAAGGAGGAAGATTAATGGAGTTGTGAGTTCTCCCCTGGGGAAGGATGGGCTGGCACAGGAAAGGCTCCCTTGGGTGTCTGCTCTTGAGCTCTCCTCTCAGGCCATCAGCTGAGCCACCCCTGGCTCTGGGGGGATTTCTCATCATTCCCATCAGTCCCTAACACAGAAATATTGCACCATCTGCAAACTTTGCATATTCCCTATCTGTCTCCAGCCAATATCAACTATTCAGTAACATCCCAGGGCTTTCTTTTCCACCCATTAGCAACTTAAAACTGTTTTCTTTTCACTTCTAAACTTCATCTGCAAAACACCCTATTATTCTTTTTAATGAGAGTTAGGGAGAAAGAAGGTGGAGAAATCCAAAATGCTGCCTGTCCTGACCAGGCCTGCAAGTTTGTCAGAATGGAGCAATACAGGAACTTTGAAAAGACAAACTGCACAAAAAATGTGTAATATAAGAGTCATCATTGTAATTATTAGCTGTCTTAAAGTCCAAACTCAATTGTTCCTTTATTTTGCTTAGAATGTATATCAATCCAGTTGATCTATAACTCCCAAGTCATGATTTTTACCTTAGCCAGTACTGGGGCAATTTTAAAACCTCAATTTTTTGTGCAACCATTCTTTTCTTTTAAATGTTGGTGTTAATTGTGGCTCAGGACACACAGTCAGCTCTTCTCTGCCTCCTGAGCTCATCTCAGACTAGAGGATTACAGACTGTGCTTTTGGTAAATGTAACTTCCCCATCCTCCCAACTCGGAGCTGACAACATTTTTATTTCTCCAGGGCTGGAAAGAGTTTCTTGATTTCAAATCCTGGTATGACTTTTATTTCTTACACTGGTCTTACAAAGCTATTTTTAACCCAAATGCTCTTTATTTTGAAAAACCTTCCTTTTTACTCACTCTCTTCACTACTGATGTCGCTATCATATCTTTTTCTTCCCCTCAGTAACTGCTTAGAACCTTTTAAATAGTAACTTATGTTTACTACCTGTTTCCTGCTTTTATATTCCTTCTCCTGTTTTATTGCTGCTCTCCTGTGTCCTTTTTCACCCAGGTGACTGCCTTGAACACTGGAACTTTATTTAGAGAACAATATAGAGGATAAAACATCTGTTAAATTTAATTCTTTCCAATCTATATAATTTATAGTATTGTAAGCATCATATATCTTTATGTATACCAGAGCAAATATTCCAACAGCTTTAAAAAATCAAGATTCCTGCTCCTTTTGTTGATTAGACTCAGTGGCTTGGCAGGCACAAAATCAATACAATTTTGCCCAGTTTGGGGGCAGACTGAGGCTCTTCCATTTGGGTGAAATGATGGATACCACACATGGTTCATAGCTGCAGGACTTGCTTTGTAGTATCCATGGATTTGCTTCATCCTGCTGCAGCTACTTGCTTAAGTATGGGTCTGCAAATAATTCTTGACTTTAGTTTTTAATTTAATTCTTTAAAAATAGCTTACTTAATAAAGTAGCAGAGATTAAACATATTGGAAAGAGTGATTTTTATGGGAAAAATAAATGCCTCTCATATAAGTGACAAGCCAGTATGCTGCAAAAATAAATAAGACTAAAGATAAAAATACCAAGGGGAGAAAAAAGGATATTTTGCCAGTGGTGAACCAGTCTCTTAAAAAGAGAAATCACTGGGAGAGGAGCTGTACATTTATCTGCTTTCTGTTGCCATCTGTGTGAGATCTGAGGGGAAGGGAGGGCTGCGAGAGCATTCCAGCACTCTGAGTTCCTGAACTCCCTTCCCTCTTCCCTCTTGTAATTCTTCTTTTTCAGCCACAATTTCCAGCAAAGCTTGGTGCTCTCAGCACATGCTGCTGCCTGGTCCACGCTCACCTGGGTTTAAGTGATGCTGCAGAGAATAAATGGATGGCAGAGCAGCAGCTGGGGCAGGGCTGGAGTGAGCAGGCAGATCCTGGAGGGGAGAGAAGCTCCACCACTGTTAAATTGTTTTTCTCCATCCTGCAGCAGCGATAAGACCTGGCTTTATCTGAATGCTCCCTGGACCAATTGTTTTTCCTCTCACTGTCCTCACAATACCTCTGCACAACTCTGAAGTCAGGTACTTAAAGTCTTAGCAGCTTTCTGCTGTTGAAGACAAGAGTGGCTTTGGGGAGGCTACAAAATAAAATTAAGGGCAGAATTTAACCTTCATTGTTTTGCTGTGTGGTTACCATGAGCCTTACAGTGCAGTTACCTTTCTATAAATCCAAGGTTTAATTATATACAGGCCACTTACTAGCCAGGTTTGCCACGTTCTGCATGGCACAGACAAACTCCTCCACCGAGCTGAAAAAATCCCCAAGCAGAGCATACATATAAATAGACCTGAATGTCTCTAATGCAGGCATCATAATTTAGTTGATATTTCACTGCAAAACTTTGTGCCAGACACGAAGACATCTTCATCCATAATGATCAACCCCAAAATAAAGGAAGATAAATCGTGTCTGACAATATTAAGCTTGCACATGTCTCTCCGCTCCTTTACTCAGTTTAAAAGAGATCCTTTGCACAAGGCCTGCAATTTATTTTTCTTGGTAAGAGAGTAGAAAACATGCAGTGAGGAAGTAATTATATGGAATAACTAGTGTGGCATTCCCACATGTAAAAGTGCTCTGAAATTCAGCTCTTTCTAACTCAGAATATCAATACTTTCTAATTCTTGTTTGGATTTTATCTGAATACATTTCCTGTCCTTCCAATACTTAATGTGCTATAAGCTTTATTAAAGTCACTTTTGGAAGCATTTGAATTTGAACACAAAGTCTCTTAATAATAATTATCTGATGCAACACATGAATGTTGAATATGAATTTGATGCTACTCGATACTTCAGTTGCCTCCTTACTTTGGAAGTCATTTAAATATGATGTAAGCCTTGAAATGAATTAATCATACAGTCATGCTTAGGTAACAACATCTTATATATAAGAAGGCAAGAAAAATCTGCTCTACAAAGATTAGAGGGCTGAGAGTTAATTGTGCTCCAGTGACTGCTGTGCAACACAGCAATATCCAAACTCATTTTAACCCTTCTTCTCACTGGTAAAACTTTGTAGAGCAGCTTAAACTCAGAAAAGGCTCTTCTGCTCTGAAAAATGAGAAATGTTACAATCCTGATCTGATATTTCTGCAATAAAGCCATTATTGTTAACCTTTAACAGGAGCACTGGGGGAGTGCATCCCTCAGTCCAGTTAGAGCTTAGTTGGGAGGCTGCAGGGTTTGAGGGAGCTTTCTTCCCTAGGCCTTTGAAACACAGCAAAAAATGGAAGTAAAAAAGGGGGTTTAGGGCATCTTTCTGTCAGCTGGAGGACAGGCTGGATAAGAATGTCTGTTGGGTATTTGCCATTTTCTCCTGAATATCAAGTCCCACAAGTCCATGAGAACCTTGTGTACTCACACAAGTTTATTTCATAGACTCAAAGGATGGTTTGGGTTAGAAGGGACCTTAAAAATCATCTAATTCCATTTTCTTTTCTTTTCTTTTTTTTTATATTTCTCCACTTTTTGCTTGTGCTGTCAGTACATGAAAGGCCTGAAAGCTGCCTTGTTTCTGCAGGCTTTTTGACAGAGCTGTTCTCTGTAAAGCTTTTCAGAGATGGATGGAGGCTTGAGTAAAAGCCAAAAGGCATTTAGAAGGAAATGTCCTATGGAAAGAGCCTGCCCAGGCCTGGGATAATGGAAAGAACAATGTGGTTTTGACAACTACAAGGGAAGCAAAGGGGAGAAAAATCAAAAAGAGGTGAAAAGAGTCCTTAGGCAGTCGCTTTTGTTTGTTGTTTTCCATTTCTCCTGAAAGACTGGACTGGCAGACAGCAGTCAGAGGGCCTTGGTAGGCTGGAAGTTAAGAAGAAATGAACCTCTGATTTTTACTCAGAGTTTCTCTCCTTCCCAGTACTCTGATTCCAACTACTCAAAACCTGAATCAAACTTATTTGAACCATCTGTCAAGGTCTTCCCTGCATGCTCTGCCTCTGCCAACTCTCCTGTTTCAGTGTATCTCAAAACAAATGGTACTTTACACTAAAAGCATGCCAGTCAAACCAAATGGCTTGGAGGATTATATTAAAATACCTATTGACATGAAAACTAACAAAAATTAAATAGTACATCATATGTAATTCAGCAGCTCTGGACCTGAACAAACCTATATCACTCAGGGCAACTCACAAAACTGTTTCAAATATTTGCTAAAACAAGGTGACAAAGGCATTTAATCAAAAATTATATCTCTGTTTATCATCATTGCATTTCTTTCTTGCAAATATTTAACTTTTGCACATTCATAGACTGTTCAATCCATATTTTCTACAAGCATAGTCAAAATGAAATAGCATTAAGATATATGAATTAGAAAAAGCACAACCACCACTCACCAGCAAATTGTAATTCCCTACACCTATTCTAGCTGCAGAATTACATTTTTTAAAAATATTACCGATACCCATGAACTATTTCAAGACATAAAAATTGTATTTTACAGATAAATAATTATTTAGCAAGAAAATGTTTGTCTTGATTGAGATACAGGATTTCATTCCCCTGACTAAAGCGCCCAGGTTAGAAAGATGCTCACAAACTTTATACTAAAAGGAGAAGCTGGGTTTCCTCTGGAGGGCCCAATGCAAAGCACCTAAGTTAAATTCTTACTCTGAATTGCCCTCTGGAGAAATCTCCCTCTCTCTTGTCATGAATTTCATTGGAGGCTTAGGAAGATTAGTTTCTGGTTTAGGCACCAAAACTCCTGGAGTTAGATGGTGCAACTCCCTCTTTATGTACCTAAACACTTTGAACCACACTTCCTTTTCACCTACAAATGTGGACTTAATGAGCTGTAATGAATTTCCAGTATTCAAATTAAATTAAGCCACTATTACTTTTTCTTCTTTTTTTTTTTTTTTTTTTTTTTTCATAAAATGACATTCGATGTTTGGATTAAAATGAAAAGTGAAAATGGCATTTCCCATCTTTTTAAGCTGTTATCTTCATTGCTGAGGCTGGCAAGGGTGTAGGAAGCATTTGGACTCCTGAAATCCTTGCTATTTTTCCATATGGATTGCCAGCAGCAGTTATAGCACTCCCAATTCCATTTTACCAAACTGACTAAACAGAATTAAGGGCATTTACCCTCTGGAAGGAACATGAAAACGAATAAGCAAACACTTGCATAAATAAAGCAAACCAGAGGAAGCACATCACCCTGCAGTGTGCACTGGGTGACAGAGCAAACACTGAGCTGTGCAGGGGCTGAGTGCTTTTTGTGGAGAGCAGTATCAACACCAGGCAGCTCTGCTTTCCTCACTCAGAGCCTGTCAGCCCCTCTGAAACTCGCTGTATTTCAGGTGCTGTCCCTGGTTGCCTTGACACAAGCCAGTGATTTGTGTCCCATTCAATTTAGCTCATGTGAGGATGCTCCAAGCTGCTCGCCATGTGGCAGGGGCTGATAATGGCACTGATCCCCTGGCCAAGGCTCAGCCAGGGCTCTGCTGAGCACAGGGCAGCTGGGCACGGGCCTTGCTGGGACTGGGAAATTCCACCCCTTGGCTGGGTTGATTCCAATCAGCCTTGGCAGAGTGATGCATAAAACAGGGAGTGCTAAATGTGCCAATAAGTGAATTACTTTTCAGATTATGTTTCCGGTGGAGATATTGATGAGTGGGCTTTGTGAGCTGAGTACTGCAGCTTGTTACATTCTGTTTCCCATTGAACAGGTGAATGTATTCTGATAAAATGAAGGAAAAAAAAAAAAAAAAAAAAAAAAAAGCTGTTCATCTGCAGACTTTTTAAAAAAAAACAAGTTTGTTTTTAAACAGCACCATAGTTACTTCTAACAATAATTTTCACTCTTCTCTTTAATGTTCTTGTCAGGAAAGAATTTTGAGTGAAAAGACCTTTTCTTGTGACAATGGACATTCAAAAACGAGGTTTATAAAACAGACTAAAGACAAATCTGCTGGAAATACAGCCAGACTGCCATCATTTTGCAATACAAGTTCATTGCTAGCTGTCCCAGCATCAGAGCCCAGTTACTAATTTTTTTAACAATCAGTTTTTGGGATATTCTAGCTGTCAACTTCCCTGGCTAATTCCCTGAAAATCTTTATTAAAAAAGCCCCAAATATCCAAACATAATGGTGTTATCAGCAGATGATTAAACTGTCAGTGTTCAGTCCCTCATGTAACATATAAGAACACACAAAGACCCCAAATTTGAACAGCGACAACTTTCCATGATTCTCATGTCTCTCTTGCTTCTTTTCTAATATCCCTTTAAGCACAACACCTCCAAATCTGGGGAAATATAGGTGCAAACTGAGAGATTCACAGCTCCATTTTCCAGCTGTCTCTGAGCACCCACAGCTCCAAGGAACTTTCTGAAAGGTGCAGATGTTCAGCACCTGTTGAGGATCTCTGCCAGCAGGATCCTGCTCAGAGCATACCAAGCAGCCACGAGCATTTGCAGGACTTATGGAGCTGTTTTAAGTCCCTCATGCTTTACTTCCTCAAGTTTTGGACAAAACCCAATGTTCTGCGTGCTAAATATTGCAAGAATTAAATTTTAGTATCAGTCTCACTGCTGTTTAGCCAAATTTTGCCAGTTTGTTTTGCTTTGCCGAGCACAGATACAAGGAAATGGCATCAAGAGATTAAATGGGGTGGCTTTGAAAGAAAAATGTTATTTAAAGTCAGGGGAAGTACTTGCTTGAAAGGAAACTATCCATAATCACCTGAACTTGTAAATCATAATTGAAAGTCAAACATGAGACTATTTTCCCTACCCACTAAGAAATGCATTTTAAAAGACCTAATGTTTAAGATCTAATTTTTTACTGCAAGACAAAAAAAAACCAAAACCAACAACAACAACAACAAAAACAACATAATTACTCTGTAGATAGAAAAAGAAATTAAAAACATGTTCAAAATCACTTATGGACACTTTAACTGCTTTAGTAAAGTTTTTGCTTGAAACATTCATTTTATATTTAAAGCTCATTCAAGGTGACTAGGGGACAAAACCATTGGTTCTTATGTTCTGTTGTTCAGTGCTGAATGAACTGTCATGTTGTCTACACTCAAATATGTGAGATTCCAGGACTTCAAGAATATCAGAAGTATTAATTTGTTGAATTTGCCATTGAACAGTTATTTTCAACAAAAATTGCATAGATGAAAGTAATAAAGAACTAGATGCAAATCCTGACTGTTGAAAAACATGGTCATTAATTAAAAAGTTAAGAGCTGTGATCCTCTTTGGAAAAAAAAAAAACAAAAACAGTGGGTGTATCAGCATGGATTCATTGGCAGGAAATTACATTTCTAAGAGGAAGAAATTAGGATAACCATAAACCTTATGGTTTGTTAATTCATCAGCACAGCAGGATTAGCTTAAATAGCAACTAGTGAGCACATGTTGAATCAATTAAACTGGGTAAAGAGTTTGTGTTTGCTCACCTCCAGGTGATGTGTGGAAGTCTTCAGGTGGAGTCTGATGGAACACTTACTGAAATGAGAAGAAAAAATTCAGTTTAAGTTCCTCTAATACACAGTCATGAATTACAAATCTTACACAATTAGTTGTGCTTAATCAGATTCCTACTTTACCCATAGGTTTTAGATTATATGTGGAAATATGGAAAATTCTGACAGTAAAGCACAAGATACTGATTTTTTTCCCCTTGTTTGGTTCACTTCTTAAGTGCTAGGCACACATACTGCGTGGTAGGATTGATTACTGGGCTAAATTCAGTAATTAAAAAAGTACACAAAGGTTGCATTGAAATTAAGGTACTTAAGATTCATCAAATTCAGCACTTTGCTCCTCTCACAGAGTCATTGCTGGGCAATGAGCAAACCTCAGGAATTGATACCCAGGCTGTGCTCAGGGAAAGGTTTTGACTATTTGCCCTGCTGGGTGATCTCAGCCATGCCATACATTTCATTATTGCAGGCTCAGGATGGATATTTGGGTTCCCAATGGATTCTCCAGCCTCTGTGTTGTTCCAGTGCCTGAGGAATCGTGCCCAGGCATCCAGGCAGGGCTTCCTCTGCTTGCTGAGTGACTGCTTGGCACAAGGCTCCCTCCTGCCCAAATGGCTCCTGGAGAGCTGCATCCCTGACAGAGCACTCAGTCAACAGCTTTGGAGCACAGCTCCCAAAACAGCCAGCAGAATCAGACCCACAGCACAAAAACCAGCCTGCTCTGGCATCAAATGGATGAGACAAAGAGATCCTTAATCTGTCAGACAAAGAGGAGGAGCAGGATCAAGGAATCCTTATGTTCCATCTATACTGGTTTTTCTTTGTATCTTCATCCACACCATTTGACCTTGGTGCATTCATTTTCCCCAATATATTACCTCTATTACTGGTCTATTTATCAGGCACAATTTATGGCTTCAGCTGCTCCCAATTTAAATTAAAAAAGAAAAAAAGTTTTAACTGCTTAAACTTCTACTATGAAAGGAAAGGGAAAAAATGCAGTGTGGGATGCATAAGCTGACAAAAAAGGTGGCTGTGAGATGCAGGACTTTGCAGATCTTGGCCTACAACACAACCACTTCTGCTTCCAAAGTGCAAATAATTCCAATTTTTTTGAATTTGGAATTCCAAACATACCATTCCACACATGAACAGCAGCCTGGCTTCATTAGGTTGACTTTCTAAATAAAAAAAAAAAAGTTTCTGCCTTTAAAGGCTTGAAAAGGACTTTGGTAGTGTGTGTACACAGAAAACCCGTGACCTTTACAATGAAATGATGGCAGCTACTATTGTAAAGCATTTTTTGTATATGGAATTCAGAATATTCCAGTTTTAGAGTCTAAAATATACCTATAAAATATGTACATTTTCTCCAAGGAAGAAGAGAGCTATCCATGAGTAACCTCAAGCACTGAGACTCTTTCTCTTCTAGCATCAAAGGTGGTTTAGAGTTTTTGGTTGACCACTAAAAATAGGCATCTGCCAGTTTTGTATCTTAAAGAACTCCTATTTTTTGCATGTAACTAAATGTCTCCATTATTACTTCGTAAGAAAAATCTGTACACAGAACAGCTTTGAGTAACTGATCTGAACACACCCATGTGCAGAAATTTATGAAGGAACACATGGTCTATAATGAAAAATGTTGATTAAAAAAAAAATTAAAAAAAGGTCCCAGAAGCTCAAAAGAGTACTTAGCCAAAAATAACAAGAAACTGTAAAAAACCCCATAAATTTAGGATAGTATCTGATGCTATTAGTCAAATGTACCCAGCAAAGCACAATGAAACAGCACAGACTACAAAGCCCTTGTGCTGAGTCTGCATCATCTCCTCTGATGCTCTTGGTTACCAATATAACAAATATTTCCACTTTCACAGTTCCCTGCCAGACCTTCCTCCCTTGCAAATGCCAGCCTCCTTCAGCCTGGTTGCCCTCCCTAAATAACATTTAGAATGTCACTTTTAAGAGACTGAGTGCAATTTTCAGGTCTTTCACAGTGCTGGGACAGCACACAGGAAGTTGTGGTGTTCCATGGAAATGCACCAGAGAGAATAAATATGAAATATCAGCAGGAACTTCTCTCCTCATGCTACTCTCATCTCTCACTGCTTTGGTGGAAAGGATGGCTGGGAACAGTGGGAATTGCTCCTCACTTCACTGGACCAAGAATGATACCAAGAAGTTGTTTGGTTTTGTTTTTTTTCTGTGAACACTCTTGAGTTTTGGCTGCATTCTTACAACTGTATTTAATTTCTGTTATTCATATTTTTTTAGGTATTGAGAAAAACATGGTGTTTTTAAAAGCCTTCCTTCCTAGTGAGAAACTGCTCTTATAAGAATTCAAGCTGAACTTCTACCAGTCTTTGTTCATGCTTCACTCAGAGAGTAATTTGGATTCTGAGTTGCAGGGAGACACGAATTACCATGACCCTCTGGTTCATATTATTTTTTGAGGATTGAGCTGTGATGAGCTGGGGAGCTTGTGCATAATTTATGAGCTCCAGCTCCAATATGAGGTCCAGATTTAATAACCATCTGCAGCTTGGTGTGTCTCCTGCCCCGTTACTGCTGCTTACTCCAGTGGCTGTGGGATGGACTGGGAGGCAGCAGCCTCTCCACTCATTAAAGTCACTCAGCCAGAGCACAATTGCTCCTACCAGGGAACTGAAATAATTTTCAAGTATAAAATCCTTACTGAGACTTCTCTTTTGTGTTCTGTTTTTTGGGGGTTCTTTCCACCCTGTTTGATACTCCCTAAACCTTCCATCCCTCTCTGAAGGGGAAAGAATGGGAATGACCCTACACACCACATTTTGTTGTCAGGTAGAGCTTCAGAGTGGGGAAAGCATTGAATCCACTGTGCTTAAGTTCCCAAGGGCAAGATTTGAGAGTACAGCCTTGGGATAAGGCAGCTCCCTGTTCTCTACATAGAAATTCCTGCTCTGAGTTTGGAAATCTTTTCCTGCATTGACAGAAGCTCAGCTGGGTTTGGATTCCACTCTGGAAACCAAGCAATAAAAATGGGGACCTACAAGTCTGGCAGGACTCTTGTTGATCAAAATAAAATTTAAGAATAAAAATTTGGACGTATTTCCATCCAGAGTCAAGGGATAAGAAGGAAGACAGCAGAGAGTAAAGAATTATTGTGGTGTTGGGATTTTGTTTGATTGGGTCAGACCTCTTCATTTTTTATGCCATCTAAAACAGTATTTTAGTAAATAATTATAGTATTAGTATACTATTTAGTATACTAAATGGTAACTTTATATACTTTTTTAGCCATCAGCTTTTGCTGAAGAAGTGAATTACAAATAGGAGAGGACAAGGCTGTGTTTAGCATTTGGATAGGCTGAAATGCTGGCATTTCTCACTGAATAGTGGCAACTTCTCTTTAGAGAGGGTGACCACTAGAACAGTTACCCAAAATATGCTTAAAACTGAAGATGTGGAAAGCCCCATTTACATTAAAGCACAGACACCATAGAAATCAGATGAAACTCCAGTAAGGGAAACATAACCAGCAGTCTGAGAAAATAATTGGACAACAATAAGTAAATGTTGTTTCTGTTTGTGTCTCTTTGAGCTTTCTTTCCCTCATCTGAGCATTCATTGATTCTTGAATCACAATTAAGTTATAACTAAATCATATTTCTTTAAGATATTTTCTAAAGCTGTAGGAGCAGCTCTTCAGTTTTAGTTAGTTCCCGTTGAATCCAGATTACTTGGGGCATTTTTTTAATGGAGAAAACCTCAATATTTTAAACTGGTTCATTGATGATTTCACTCAGATTAGAACACAGGAAATTCTGCAATGAAAAATAGAAAGCTAATCAGAAAAATTGTAAAAGAAGGGAAACCAGATTGTCCTTTATCTTACACCAATTCATCCTGTTGAAGTCAAAGAAATCTGAGCAGTGAAATGAAATGATGAATCAGACCTAGTGCCTTTCTCCATTGCAAATTTAATGTTACGGAAAATGATATTAAAGTATAATACCCCTACTTTAGGGCTTACCAGAAAATGACTCATGATAAACAGAGTGTGTTTGCAGAAATGGCATTAAAAAATAAATTGAGATTCTCTCTCAGGCTCATTCAATATTTCAGGGTATAATTTAAGTACACGTCCTTCATTGTGTTCAAAAATTCTTCCTTGGGAGTGGGAATTCAGAACTTTAATGGTAACTTAGACATTCATGCATAAAGTGATCAGCGAAACTTGAAGTTAAACTGAACATTTCTGAATACAGAAGTAAGGCAACACAAGAAAAGGCATGTTTCTCTTTCCCAAATTGCCTTTGAGTAAGGCAATTTAAGTGACATGAAAGATAGTTTGGCTTTTAAAAACTGCATTTAAGTGCCCATTCACCTTGATATCGAAAGCATTTTTATTGACTTGAACCTGTGTGAGTTCTTTCAGATAAATTACCAAATAAAATAAATAAATATTAGACTTGCAAAGAATGTAACAGGGAGAACTGACCATCAGACAGAGTCGTGCCTTGAACAAACCGAGTGGCAATGAGGAGAAACCCATTTTTCTCAAGAAAATACCTAAACTCTCCCAAAAACAAGACAAAATAAAACCTCAAGCCCTTTTTGGCTGAAGGCTGCAAGGTTAAGTTGGTCTTCCTGAGTGTTTGAGGATGACATGTCCTGTTTTATGGCAAGATATACTCTTTTATGGACCTCAGCTAAATGAAGTAATAAAAACTTCTGCTCTCCCAAACTATCATATCAAAGATATTACTCTGTACTTGCAGCCCTAAGAATATGTATTGCCAAGATTTAGAAAGTTCAGTGCTTTTTTTAAGCCTCTGTCATGATCTCAAAGGAAAAGACTGAGGTAAAACTATCTGGGATACCTCAAAAGAAAAAAAAAAAATACACTGAAATCAATACACATTAAATTAACGTCAGCCAAAGAGTAGGAACTCTTTTCTTTCTACCATCACTAATGTCTATTTCAGAAATATTTTAAGCTCTTTTTTCTTTTTTCTTTCCTTCTTTTAAAGACCAGGTTTATTAATTTGGAGAACAAGATGCTCTTCAGCACTGCATAGTCACAGATCAACTGGTGCATTCAGGTAAAGTGCTGGAACAGTGGGAATGAAAACCAATCCATGCAAAAAGCTGCAGGGGTCACCCCATCACTCCATTTTCCAAAGCCACTGTCCCATGCACTGTGCTGAGGAAGCATCTGCAGCTGAAGAGAATTTCTCAGGAGGTCACACCCCATCCCAGAGGAGTTTTTTGGGGATCTCCCCACTGACAGCAGAGGCCACGAGAGCAGAAGAGTCACTGCAGGTTTCCCCTCGTGTTTGTCCTTCCCCCTGAGCACAGCCCCAGGAGCAGAGTCTGAATGCTGCTTCCAGCCTTGCTCTTGGAACTGTTTCCCCACATCAGCTGCACAGATTTTATAAAACAAGCCCACAGCAAGGCATTTCCATGACAACATGCTGCAGAAACCAAACTCAGACTTGGAATCAGTTCTTGTTTTAGTTCTTAAAATCTAAAAGTGTCTCTAGACTGTACTGGTCTGGCCACAACCATCAGTGTCCAAGATGCATTGTTAGAAATGAGTGAATTGAGCACCCCAAGTGCAGCAGCTCCAGTGCTTTGCAGTTATTCTTACCTTTGATGTGAATTTTGATCTCTTTTTCTGGAGACCCATTGACTGATCCAGCAAGCAACACCACCTGCAGCTGAGCTCTGCTCTGTAGCTCTGGCAGGGATCTGAACCAACAGAGCTCTCATTGCTGCTTTCCCTCAATCTGTACACAATTCCTTTTGTTTCTGCAACTCCACATGCCCTCTGCAAGGAGAGAACACATCACTCCTGGAGTCAGGAGCAAGGTAATAAAGCACAACTCACCCCTCTGCAGCATTACATGGGTTCCTTTTGTGTTTCTGTCTCTTGCCAGCACAGAGCTGGCTCAATGCCACGAAAAGAGAGGCACGAGGAGCAGGTGTTGTCACAGACCCCAGAGCAAGAGCTGGGTGATTGCAGGTGTCCCATTCTGTAGGATGAGAATGTAACAACCACATTTCTGCCACACACTCGGAGACAGACCTGTTTGGATGGTATTAAACTGCTGCCTAATTAGAAAAAGTGCTGAAACAACATTTTTTAACACTCAAAACTGCATTTCAGATCCTACAGAAAACCTGTGGCGTTGCTTTGTGCAAACTCACTGTTCTCTGGGGTGAAAACTTTCCTTACTCCAAATCCTGCCACAGACACCCCAAAGAATTTGTGGTTTGGGCTTTTTATGAGACTTTATTTAGCTGGGCAAAACTTTTCTAAGTGATAAGAAGGCCCCAGACAATGGAAGATGTCCCACAGCACCCGAATACTGAATATACTGACTGACACGGTTAATAAATTGATTTATTTGATTGCAGACACCAATCAGGACACACAAAGCTTTGAATTCTGGCTAAATTGTTGGATTTCTATACAAAAAGTAGACAGAGTTTAAGTTCTTGTACATATCTTATAAGAAATATCCCTTTTTGGTTAATTCATACACTGATCAAACAATTATTTTGTTTCAGTTTAAAAATCACAGAAGCATTAATCAAAAGTATTTAGTTAATAATAAAAGAGAAGACAAAAGCCACTGGAATGGTACCTTGAAGAGTTTTATGCAAATTCTAACATGATTTTAAAGGAAGTCAAATGTTTGATGTATTTTTTTAAAAAAACCACCTTTCTTGATTTGAGTCAATATTAATCTCTAATTGATGAAATAAATGCTACTGCTGTTTCTCTTTGAAATGAATGGACACAAAAATGTTCAAAAGGAATCCTTTATAGACATCACATGTGGCCACATCAGAAACCTTAGAAAGTTAAACTACATCAGAGTAAGAGCATTAATAGTGGCCTGAAATAGAGGCATTGATCTGTTGAAACTGAATGTAGACCAAGTATCAAAAGAAAATCATACCAACATTATTTTCCTTCTGAAAAATACAACCAATTAATAAAATGGGACTATTTTATTTTTTTTTAAATGGAAATGCTTTTTAGTTATATTTCTTTATTTTTTTAATTCTCTAACCATTAAAATTTTGCTGTAAGAATATCCTGAGTACTGTTAGAAAAGATCAGATAAGTCCTTATTCTAGATGGCAGCAAAAACTTATATTAACAGAAATTGAGATTTAGTCAGTATTTCTGGTTTTAAAGTAACTGTTTTTTGTAAGATGCTCAGTATGAGGGGAGTTGTATAACCTCACTTTGTCAAAGTTCTGGAAATGAAAAGATTTCTTTAATCAAGCATATTTCCTATTCAGCCTCTAAAAATGCATCCCAAGAGTTTTGCTCACATTCACTCACAGCCTTGGCCAAGGGGTGGTGAAATCCCATTTCACAGTGCAAGCAGGTCCTGCTGAACTCATGCCCAAAGGAGCCACACTTGGAAATGCTCTGGGCTCCCCTGAGAGCTGCTGCAGGAAGGAGAGCAGAGCACCAGAGCACTGCAAGGCTTTGCAAACATGGGTGCCTCCATTCCAGTGGCAACCTGAGGAGTGAGATCACAGAAATGCAGTTTGCTGTTGGAACTATGCATGATGAGGTTTTTTTATTAAGTTGACAGCAGAACGATATTTTGGAGGAATGAAACAGAACAGGATTGAATTCCATCCATTTTTACTCATTATTAATCTGAATCAGGTTGTACAAATTAGGTGGTGCCTCAGCAGCAGGAATGATACTGGATTATTTTTCCTGTTACTTAAAAAACAAGCACCTAAAACTTAACCTTGATCTCTCAGCTCCTCATTTTTGATTTTACCTCATTCCACACAAAACCCTGAAACCCTCTTGCCACTTATGCCAGAACCTTCACCTGATTACAGAAGGGGATGATGCTCCTTACACAGTACCCAGGATAATATTTCTGTTGATATCCTCCTAACTTGTTCTGTGCTGACATTTTTATTATATTATAAACTATCCAGTATTTTAAATGTTTTTCTTCAATGGTACCTCTTTCACAAAGACAGAAAGAGAAACCATTAAATAAAATCATCCCAGTTTCATGCATGCTTTTTTCTTGCTTTTAATTTCACAAAGACATCAGGAAGAGTGAGGCAAAGCTGGAGAATTCCAAAAATTCTGAAGGAATTTGACAGTGAATTTTTTCTGCGCCTATTCTGAGGTTGCCAATTTTATCTGTGCAATTGTTTGCAGCCCCTCCAGCAGCTCAGGCACTTCTCTCACACTGCTGGGGCA
This sequence comes from Urocynchramus pylzowi, assembly GCA_013397555.1. Taxonomy (NCBI): domain Eukaryota; kingdom Metazoa; phylum Chordata; class Aves; order Passeriformes; family Fringillidae; genus Urocynchramus; species Urocynchramus pylzowi. Next base: position 1,243,017 of record VZRH01004155.1, on the reverse strand, counting down.
CAGACTGTTCTCCTCTCCAGCAGGCAAATCCTGCTGGAGCTTTCAGGATCCTCAGACACAGCTTCTTTCCCATTCTCTTGACACCAACACATTTCACACTTTTAGAAAGTCTTCATTATATTCTGCAAGTCCTTCCTCACACAGACAGCAAAAGGAGGACAATAATGTCAGTTTTGGAAAAGCCATTTCAGTGTTTCAGAGTGGGAAGCAATTTATGGAAAACAGCTTTCACTTTTTTTGCTGCCCCACGTACAGAAGAGGAATAAACACTGAGGCTGTGCAGAAATGTGAATTCTTTGGGAGAATCAGACCCCTGAACAACACCCACCCATGGAACAACAGCAGAATGAGCTACTTGGGATTGAAGCTGGTTTAGACCCAGAGTAAAACTGTTCAGCCTAGATGGGCCAGAGGACCCTGATTAGAAATCCAGAGTAAACACAGGGGATCATTAGGCTGAACAGTTTTTAATAGCAAACACCTTTATAATAACCTTAGGCTTTTTGCTTTCCTGAGGATAATGAGTCAGTCCAAACCAGTTTTCTTTCCTGGTGCACAAATCTATTGAGTGGAATACAGAATATTCTCCAGTGAAGCAACTGGTTTCCGTGGATACTGCTAAGATTACACTTCAGCATATTTTCTCTTTCAATTCAAAGTCTAGAGGAGCTCAATTTGCCTTATTAAGGAAAAAAATGTCTTTAGTAGTCTGTCCAGAATGCAGACAAAGGAAAGCAAATATAGCATTCTAAAGCAAGAAGTCTTACAAGAACTGCTGGCCTTTTAGTTAGAGATCATTAAAAAAAGGTTATATACTTACAGCAATAACTGTAAAAGAAACATATAATTTAAACATTGGGAGGATGTGTGCCATTCTAATAATTATTTTGAAAGCATAATAAGCATTTAAATGTTTTCCCTCAAACATTTAAAATATTTTTATGGATATCTTGCCAAAATCCAGAATATCATGCTACAAGGTAGAGCTACTTTTCTGTAACAAATAGACTGCAACATACCAGAGTAGAAAATCTGTAGTTTGGAGACTTCTGTGTAATGCAGGATCAAAAAAAAAAAAAAAAAAAAAAAAAAAAAAAAAAAAAAAAAAAAAAAAAAAAAAAAAAATATAGCTGGAGAATAATGTTTTGTTTTGGTCTTTTTGGTTTTGTTTTTGTTTTTTTGTTTTTTTGTTTTTTAATATTCTGGATACAAGAAACCATATATTTTTCCATCTGGTGACCCAGACAAATTTTTGTCCTTATTGTTGGGTTCACAGACTCCCACATATTTCTGTGTCTCATTATTACTCTAGAATAAATGTTTCTTCAGCTACAAATATAACTGATGCTAAATGACTCAGTTTCCACAGCTTCAATTACTGAGCTGCCTTTTAGCCACCTCTGTTTTTAAAGAAATTCTTAAACTGTAGGTCCTGGCCCTACACAACAGCCACATGCATTCTAGTGACATCTTAAGGCAATTTCATGAAAATTCCTGAATTGAAACACCACGTGCTAGAATTTTACACAGGTCCCAAAAATCCATCCTTGCTAGCTGCCAGGGAACCAGTGGAAGTCAGACTTCCCCACAAAGTGAAGGAATTCTTATTCCAAAGAGGCAATGCAAGTTGAAGACAGAAACCCATGGCCTCTCATAAGTTTACATCCTCTTAATATGGCTTTTATTGGGATCAATGGCATTGATTTACATCAAACAATCACTGCTTTGCTGCTACCTCCCTTGCCTGTTTAAAGAACACTTTAAACATTGTGTTTCTGCTCAACAAGCCTGCAGTGTCGAATACTTTTATGTTTTTAGGCACTGAAGGATATTTCCTGAGTTTGCCTGCTTTTCCCAAGCTGAATCCTTACAAAGACACTCCCAAACTTCCAGCCAGTCTGCCAGATCTGGCCCAGCTGCTGTGACACTGCTGCTTTTTGCCTCTTTGCAGGGTGTTGTTTGCTGATTAATACAGGAGACAGCTCTCCGAGGCTCCCCAGCTTCTGAGGGGCTGTCAGGGTTTTTGATCCACATTTCTTATTCCAGACAATGTCATGATAAAATTCAGCAGTGCTCAAATTTCTGTTCTTTCATTAGGGCTCCCTTATCTATATAAACATTTCATGTTCTTTCTTTCACAATGCCTAGAGGTTTCCAATAGTTTTATGCATTTTTTGCCACTTCTATCTTTAATCTTGATCCCAGTTAGTTCTTTATAGTTGCCAGAGGCTTGCTTTTTTTTTTTTTTGGTTTTGTTTTTCTTTGTTTTTAACTTCAAACACAACTTTCTGTTATACTTCCTGCACTGAATACTGACAAGTTGAAAGGAAGGAATACAGGAAACACAAGGCAAGACTGCATTAATCTGCAAAACCTATTGCAGATAAGTAAGCTGCTGCTTAATTCATATTCTGCCAGGGTGAGGCCAAACTATGAATTCTAATAAATATCTAAAATAAAATAAAAAAA
>VZRH01004155.1:1209231-1240266 GCA_013397555.1 Urocynchramus pylzowi | reverse complement strand
ACACAGTGTGGGGGGGGGGGGGGGGGGAGGGACTGCTTGTAGGGCTTCTTAGATATTTTGTTCATATACCTTCAAAATGCATTTTTTAAAAAAAATTTATCTTCCATGAACACATTTTGGTGAATACTTTGCAGAAGGTACTTATATTTTAAGAAAAATTTTGTTTGTTTCAATGGACTCTGCAGCTTTGTGTAGTTTCATGTGCCTACCTCATGAATATATATGAATATATATCACTACCATACTTCTCTTTCTGGGAGAAAAAACAGTCAAAAAACATATGGTGTCTATAATTGAATACCAAAGGAGCCATGTAAAAGACCAAAATTATAACATTCTATAATACCTTACACTCTTTTTTTTTTTTTTTACCTGAGAGGAATTTTAAAAATCCATTGCTTTTAAATTAGACTTTCTAGACTTAAAATAATTCTTCACTTACCATTCCCTTACTTGTAATCACCCATTCCATACTCGCAGATCTGAGAAACATTTATTCCACTGCTTCTGGTAAAAGTGAAATATATACCTGGATTATTAACGTATTCATTTTGATGCAATTTATTTAAATTTCTATATTTATAACTTATTAATCATACTGCAAGTTAATTTTGTCACAAATAGCACTCCCATTAAAATGCTGAGGTTTCTTCCAACTATAAAGATTTTGTTGAAATTTTTGGCAATTCATACAGGGAAGGAGTTTCTGTTTTATCTAATATTTAGGTTACAGAATGTTAAAAAAAATATTCTTAAATGAAAACAGTAAGGATACAAATTGGTGAAATTAAATCCTGTTAAATTCAAACAAATATTTGAAGACTTTTTGCCTCCTGGTATTTTTCATCTCAGATATGAAGTTTTATCATCATCACTGTGAAATTACATCCAATCTGCTACTAAGTCCTGCCTTCTGAAAATAGCAAGGTTTTTATTTTCTTACACCCACAAACTCCAATTTTCTGCCAATTGTTAACAAATCTCAAGTCACTGGTAGAATTAAGGTAGCTTATTTTGCAGATTCTATTTTCCCCCTGACCTCACACAACTGAAATTACCCCCCGCGCCCACAGCAAACCAGTTATTGCCCATTTTTAATTATTCATCTTTTCTATGACCCTTCTGTTTGGATCTCCACCCCAGGGACTCTGGTTTTATTTGCAGCACCTCTGCAGTGGTTGTGCACCCGTTTTTCTGCAAGGGGCACGAGGGGCTGAACCAGAACCCGTCAGGGGGGGTTCCTCAGCAGAGCACTAATCTGAGCTCTTCCCCATCCCCTGGACAGAACTTGTCATGACACTTCTAGGAACTTAATTATCTTTGATTAATTGATTAACTTAATCATCTATTCTGTGCCCTTGTCAAATGGGGTTGAAATTGGCCAAGAAAATTCAACATTTACCAAAGGGAGCAAGGGAGAGCAGGAAGAGGATGCCTTCACACCAACACCCTTTCCTTAGGACACAGGGCTAAAATAACTGCAACAAGAGGTTTGGAGGAAACTGGCTCAAGAATGTACCAATTAAATTACAGACAAGTGATTTCTTTTTTGCATTTATTATCATAAATACTCTGCATTACCCTTTGCAGAATCTCATTTAAACACATTCATTTTAAAAGAACAATTTCAGTCCGAGCTTTGTTTTTGTGGAGCACTGAGGGGAAAATGTTCTCTTATCTTCAAATGTTATTAACTGGAAATAAGTGTAACCTACCCTTTGAGGTCCTTACTGCAATTTAGATAGACAATTAGATATCCAACACCAAAAAGAAAGAGAAAACTTTGCAGCAGAGATTTTTCTCCTGGTGCCCCAGGTGACTACAGCAGACTTCCTTCTGTGTCCAAATGATTAAAAAACTACAATTTCCTTCAAGCCATTTTTAGAAAGCTATTTGTAATTGCACTATCAAGTAATATAACTTTTTCAAAATTAGCTTATGAGATTTACATAGGATTTAGTTTTTAACAGGAAGGTGAGTTGGATCCTCATTTGCAATAGTTCTGCTCTTTCTTTAAGGCTGGGAACTTGCAATAGAGGAAAACAAATCCTTCCTTCACTTAACTGGATACACAAAGAAAAATTTCAACCTTGGAGACTTTCAGTAGCTTCTACAACAAATACACATCAATTTAACTAATAAAAGTACATGTGTCTGCTCTGTGACAAATCTATCCTTCAGGACAGTGCTGAAAATGAATTGCTTTATGCTGTAAATTTAATTTTTGTTTAAAGCAAGCCTTTCTGGTTAGATCTTTGAAGGGGACAAAAGAATAGTATCTCTGTACTTGCATCCAGATGTTGTCAGCAGCTACAGTCATAAAGATTTTACAGACGGAAGGAGTTTTAATGATTTAATCACAGAGGACCCATGAGAAAATTTGTGATTTAGCCACTGAAGTTTTAGTGGCAGTTTGCATGTTTTAAATGGGAAACATCACATAGCTTGAACAAACACTTCTTTACAGGAGAAATTATCCCCAAAATTAGAGGCATAAAGCTATACGAAGCTTAGTTCAAAAGAATCTGCAGAATCATCCACTTAGAAAGGTTGATTTAAATGTTGTTTTGTCTTACACTTAGGAAATGCTGCTCAGAAGAAGCCAGAGTGGAGCAAATAGAATAAAGAACATTGGCAGTCCCTTGCCAAAAAAAGACAGGAAAAGGAAAAAAATACAAATGAAAATTGTTTAGCTTTCCCCTAATTTGTAACTCTATTGTTGAATCATGCATTTTATTAACTGAAAAGTATACCCTATGAGCTTTACAGGAACCAGTCAGAAAATTCATTTCTGTTCATTTTTCACTCACATATTTGCATCAGCCTCAGATCTTGGTGATCTGAGAGCATATAACATTGGTAAAATCATATTTTCATAAGCACTGGAAATCTGCATAATTTCCTTTTGTTAAATGACTACTCCAGCACGCAGTGTGCTGTAGGCAACTCATTGCTCACAATTGATAATTAGCTCTTGCTTAACAGTGTTGATGTGTGATTTTGCAGAAGCTGTATTTGGGCAGAAGACCCTGTGATGTGTGGGATGACCCTGGAGAATGTCCTTGCTTAACTGCAGCCCCAGAGTCCGGGTGTTAATTGGCCACAGAGAGTAATAGAAATGGATAAATGGGAGCACTTTCCTCAGTGAACTGAGAAATTTATGTGGCAATTAAACTCAATTAAAAAGAATAAACATCAACGGTTTTACTAAAATAGCATTGCCAAAATCTAAGCACACTAAGAAATACCCAAAGGTCAGCTTAAGCAAGAATAAGGTGTTACCTTCACCAGGTCAACTCCAAATACCTTTTCTTCTTTTTTTCTTTTGTGAAACAATACTTCTGGGATATTAAAAATCACCTCCTGGGAGATGAAGATGAAAAACCACCAGACTAATCGAACAGAAGAACATGTGCTCTTTCAGAAATCCAAGATTTCTGGAAACAGGGAGAGGATGTGAGACTTTAAAGCAAGAAAATGAAAGGTAATCAGGAAAACAGGCTGCTTTAGTCTCTTGGAGTACAAGCTTTACTCCAGTGTTTTCTGCTTGAGACCTCTGATTTCCTTTTTGCCTGCATGACAAGGATTTATCCATTATCTGAATGTAAAGCTTTCCTAGTAGGTTCCAGATTGAAACCTGAAGAACTGATTAAAATACAGGAAATGCTGCCCTTACCTCGTGGATCTCAGTCATTCAGCGTCACCGTTTTGACACACTGGATCCCAGTTTATCCACACAGCAACCTTATTTTCAAATTGAAGAGAGTAAAAAGCAAATATTTTTAAATTAAAATTTACTTTGTAACTTATGACTGCTCATTAGAAATCTGAATTCCAGGTATGGATAAACATTACTATCTTCCCAAAGATTTTTAAGCTGTCTAACCTGGCCTGTTATGTAGATGCTGCATTTAAGTATGTGATAAACCACTTTTTAACCCTTTTTAAAAAAAAAAAAAAAACATGATTTGACTGACTGCTGAAAGACAAAGAGAGTCATTAATGACACTTCAAAATGTGTTAAGAACACAAACATATGGAGAGCTATAAAACAAACCAGAGCTTACTCACTTGACATAAGCCAAAGGCCCATCTAAATGTCAGTGGAACTGCTGGCAGAAATCAAACCAACCCTCTGATTAACTTCAAAGAGCTTCACAGGAGGGTCCTTGACATTCTCTTTTTGTTTGACCTTTGAAATCATTTGGCCTCTTTGTTTTCCTGATTCCTCACTTCCTCTTCATCTTTCTTTTCTGGTGGAGACAATGAAATGTCTCCACCAGAAAATGAAATGGGAAATGCCTTCCCTGTGGGCAGGGACTTGGAGCTCCTTGGGTTTCACTGGAGTCAGCCCTGGAAGAGGATTAGAGAGGTGGCCAGGAGGGAAATGTTCCTGAGCACGACCAGCTTGTCCATGGAGCACATCAAAGGACTCCTCCTGCCCACTTGGCTCTGCTAATCCTCCCAGCCATTGTTGGGTCTGTGCATAATTCCCCCACCACGACAGACCTGAAATTGCAATGTTAATGTGAGTTTGGGAAATCAATACAACTTCTAGTGGCAAAATTGTTTCCTACGAAACATCAAGGAGTTTCTGGCAGATATTGTGGCAGCTGCCATTTTTCTACCAGATCATAAGCAAATATGACTGACAGTACTTTGATTTTAAATTGTACCATCCTGTCCTGTAGAAAACTATTTTCTCACCTAACAGCAGTGCACCAGTATCTGAAAATAATCTGAATTTGATGATACAGTTAATTCTTTATTTGTCCCTATACTTTACTATGTTTGCAGGAAAAGAAGAAAAAAAAAAAAATTACCATGGAACTTGTATTTTTCATTCATTTACTCCAATATTCTTACAGCACCATAAATGAATTGCACTTTCTTATTTTTTTATTTACTAGTTAAAACCTAAGAACAAATTAAAAGGGCAAATGGTTCATAATGCCAGATTTCATTTATTTCGAAAGCAAAATAAAAAAAACCCCAAACCTCAGAACACTGAATAGCTGATAAAATAGTGACCAACTTCTAGTAATAAATATTCAAAAATAAAAGCATGGATTTTCAAAATGGAAGCACATATCTGTAAATAAGGACAGTTTTTATCATGGTACTTTCTAACTGCAATCCTTCTCAAAAATCAGAAAACACGGTGTTCCATAATCACTTGACACTTGTGTTTCCAGTTTACTGATAGAATTCCTTTTATTTCCAACTAAAGTAAATGCTGGCAAAATTAAATGTCTCAGAGGAAGACACAGACTATTTGAAACATATATTCTCAGTTTAATGGAGTTGTAAATGCTTTCATGCTACATAGTGGAAGGTCAAGTTCTTTAACATTTCCCTCCACACATAATAGAAATAAATTGCATTCTAGTTAAATCTAGCTAGTCTGAGTTCCTAGAAACTCTTGTATCTAATTTTAGGATCTTTTATTGTGTAATAGTGAAATTTTATGAACTACAAAAGCATTACCTTTAATCATAGTGCCAGATACACTTTAGGGGAGTTCCTTGTGAGATTGTAAATCTGTACATTTTTGTTCTTACCTAACATTTTGTCCTGGTGTGACTTCTTACAGCTAAGAACATGTAATTTAACTTTAAAGAGAGACACCAGTGAATACAGAACCATGAAACTGTATACATAATTATATTAGAAAGCAACCTTTGATGGAATTTATTATGAAGGTATTTAAAAATCTTACATTTACAAGTAATCTTACAATTACTTGTGGTTTTGGGATAATAGGTTAAACTATCTAAAAAAACCCTCAACAAACCAAACATACAAAGATAAATCTGGTAAATACTCAACAGCATAATTTCACTTTAGTTTGCTCTAAATTACAATCATAATATATTTAAAATAGAATATTTTAGACTCCTTTTCTGCTGCTATTACTGGCTGCAGTTCTGCAGTAATTCTGAGCAATTCCACAAAACTTCTTCCTACTACTGAAACAATCCCCATTCCACAGGAGCAGATATTTCCAGATGTGCAGAAATGGATGAATTCTTTCAACTACTTTCAACTTTTAAAGTGTTCCACTCATTACTTAGCAAATTATTACAGTGGTGTCACAACTATTGACAAATTATGGCAGGTATATAGTTACCATCCCTTAAACTGAGTAGATTATAAAACCAAAAACAAGAAAAAAGGTGAAAGTTGAGCTGAAGGAGTACACAGTAGTTCACTTAGCAGGGGATCTGCATTTTTTTTGTTTAATTAAGAGGATTCTTAAAATGAAAACCAAGGCAGATGCTGCCAGAAAGCCTTACCCAGCCTCCAGGCATTGTTCTAGGTGTGTCTCTGACTTGGAGCCAAGCAGATCCAAAAGAAAACAAGTTGCTGCTATCAGAGGTATAAAAGATTGGTTTTTCTCAAGGAAGTTTGACAGAGGGCAGCATTTCAGGGAGATGAATTTGGGACTCTTGTCAGCAGCTGATTCAGAGCTTCGTGTCCATAGAGCAGTCAGCAAGTTTTCCATAATAGGGTTCAACACCTCCTCCTATTACAGGCAAAGCCAGTCGTCCATAAATGCATTCCAATTGCTGAGTTATCCACATATTCTCTTGAGCTATTTAGTATGTGCATTTCAGATGCCAAAAAAGCTCAGTTCAAAAGGGAAACTTTTAGACTTACCAGCCTTGGATGAACAAGCAGGAGTGAGCAATTCAAACCCATGGAAATCTCTTGTGTTAGAGGACATAAAAAACTTCCAGACATTTGAGGGCTTAGTCTATGCTTCTCTTCTCTGTAATTAATATATAATCACAAGTACAATTCATCATGTAAATAAGTTATGAAAAGGTTTTATCGTGTTTACAGAAGATAAAAGCTATAAACACTCAGCAACCACTGCAAAGAGAATGTCTGTGCTTTGGTCCAACATTTCTAATAAATGGCTTAGCCTTAATTAGTAGTTAGTTTTAAGGAAAGGCCTAATTCTTAAAGATATTTACAATGTTTAGGGACAAGGTGTAACAGTCATATAAAACATTAGATGTGCAGTAAATAGAGCCTTCTGTCTGTTGATTAAGGAACAACCACACTTGCAAATATGGTGGTGATCTTCACAGAAAAAACTTAATCAGGAATGGGGAGTTCAGTTTTTAAATGGAATGCCAAAAATAACACAAGTGGTCAGCTGCCTCAATTATATAAACATAAAATATTTTATTTTATTTCATAAAGAAGTGTTAAGGAGACAATGTGATTAAAACCCAGCAGAACTGAGGTGATGGGTAAGGTGGAATTATAGCCACATTGCAATTTAGTTGTTTGTGTGATTAATTGTGGGTAAAGATAAATATTCGTTGTGCAGCAGAGTCCTCATAAAAAACTTGTGCTCTTGTGATACAGAGCCAAATTATTTTTAACATGTGAACTTCTGAAAACCATGCCTTCTTAAACTGTGAGTAAAATACAAAGAGACAAAACACTGCTAAGAGATATGGGGATGGCACTCAGGCCTCACTGTGGAGGACATCAGGACTGTACTAAAAAGAAAGAAAGAAGAAAAGACAGAATTTTCCTTAGAAGAATTGCAGCATTTTATTAAAGAAAGTGGAAATGATCATTGTGCATAGCATTAAGAGGTCCAACTGGGAAAAGCAATCCCATTTAGCAAAAGCAGAGAGGCTGCAGAAAAAAGGAAGAGGAGATTGGGTGTGAAATCCAAGCCCCTTTGAAGTCAATGGGAATTTTGGCATTGATTTCACTGGGTCAGGATTTCACTCAAGGTGGATGCAGACTGTGCTCTGTGAGATCCATATTGAACTGAGGTTTCTGATTTCAAAAGCCATATTAAAGTCACCTCCATGTAAAACTAATGCAGCAGAGTACAGAATAAACTCCATTATTTTTTAATGGGGGAAAATGAAAAGATTACTGTCAAAACCTTGCTGTTAATACAATTAAAGGTGGAGAGAAAGGAGGAATATGTATTTCAACACTTGCCTCCTGTGTCTATTTATTTTCCCTTTCAGTTTTCCTCAGTGAACACTCTTCTGGCCTCCCTGCTTCACTCTTTATGCTCTCTTCAATGCTTAACTACAAATTCCAGTGGCAAAACTGACAAATTCCAGAGACCAACTGACAAAAACCTACTCCCATACTTACACAATCCAGTCTCCTAAACTGCACTGTTCAAGTTCTGAGTCAAGGTTGTTGCACACAGTGTTAAATATATTTTATATACATTTTTTCAGTAAGAAAAAAAGCCACTCAGATGCTTCTTTTGTTATTATAAAGCAAATTCAGATTTACGAGTAGCTAATGAAAATGTCAGCTTTGAGTGATGTGACATTTGATGTAAATAGGTAATACTAGAGTGCTATTTTTACTACTGTGAAAAAGCAATAATAAGTATTATTTATCAATAATATAATAATAATACTCTTTATAAAGGGGTTCTTTCTCATGAAGAGCATTCAAAAGTTACAATTAGCCTCGTGCTTTTAGATAGGCTATCTTTACTCATGGGAAGATGCATTTTCCTTTTCCAAAATTGCACATATCATAACAGCTAATAACTTTCATAGAAACCATGTCCAATTAAAAGTGAGAACAAAAGAAAGAAAAATAAAATTTTCTGTGCTATACAAAAATGAGCCTTCTTTCTAATTAAAATTACTTCTTGAACCTAATGTTAAAAATGTGTGCTCATTCCACACACGTATTTAATGGAATCAGTGATGCTATTTAATCAGATGCTGGAGATTTCAGTTGGAAATATGAATATCAGGCTGGGAAAGCACTCAGGTATTCTTTACCTGCTCCTTTCCCATGGTTTGGTAAATGTATTTTTAATGCAAATACATCAGTGTGCTTTCATCTCTCTGCTGCCCTTCATGAAGGGAAACCCACAAAGGTGCAGCCCCCTCCTCCCTGCTCCTTCCCTGCTGTGCCAAAAGAACAATTAAGTTGTGACCATCATCATTTGAATGATCCCTGCCTAAAGCTGGCAGATCTGTGTCTAACATACCTATATAAAAATGTATAAAAATATATATATGAAATATATAAATATATACATGTATAATACATATAAATATATATGGTATAAAACATACCATATAAAAATAGAGTTTAATTTAAAAATATGCTTGTTTACAGAATGCAGCCTTTCAGAAAACTGTTGTACATATAGCTGAATGTTTCAGAATTTAATATTTTCGAGGCTCTAGAGAAATATTCCTTCTAAACCTTTTCTTATCTGCAGAGGAAGACTGGACTCCTGAACTGAAAAAGTCATCTTTCTGCTTTTAATGTTAACAGTGTCAAACGTCTACCAAGTCTCATTGAAAATAAAGGGAAATCTGGCTAGTTTTGAGTTTAAGGGATTGAAAAAATTGACTTTTTTTGGACAAAATTTCCCTTGTTTTAGATGAACCTATAAGAACTTGCCTTGCTAAGGAAAAAAATACATCTCTTCGGACATTTGATCCTTTCACTAAATGAGAATTTTTCTGTTTAAAACATACTCCATTTTCTTTCAATAAAAAGTGAATGTTCTAAAGTTTATCTTTTTTCTTTCCAAAGCTGTTTTCTTTCATGTCCTTGTGAAAGAGATGGCTCTCTCTAAACATTTCCAGAGGCATTTGTCTCTCATTCAGCCTTTAACCATGTTCAGCTTCATGCTGCACATCAGAATGTTCCCTTCCTCCACCCAAATTCAACAAACACTGCTTGCAATGGCAGCTAAGGCAAGGAGCTTTCTGCTAAAGGTTGCACTGAACTTTAGGGCCTAAAATACTTTTCAGAGAGTCTTTTAAGACTAGAATCATGTACAATAGCTTGTTTTCTTAAAGTTGCCGAAGACATTTACAAACTAAAATTTATTTTTCTTAGATCTATGAATTTTAGGTTTAAGCATGTTATTAAGAATTAAATTATTAAACTCTTTTGCATCAATTCAACAGTAAATTAGTAATTAGTTTTCTCTCAAATCAGGTTCTCAACTTTTGTTCAGTGAGAGAGGTTTGTTTTTGTGGATAATTAAATGTTGCTAATAAGAAACTGTAATTATGTATCAATACTGAGAACCCTGATGGCCACATTTATTGTGTCTAATCATAGGAGTTACAGTTTTCCACAGGCAGCTTCTTGAGATTTTTTTTTTAATATGCTTTAGTCCTCTGTCTTGACTCTGTTTGGAGTCCTGGATTTTTTCTAAAGGCTGGGAATAGTTCTGGGGTGGAGAAGGAGGGATGGGAAGAAGTGGTGGTGCTTTATTCAGGATCTCTAACAAGCAGTTTATCTCCTCCTGTCTCAAGGGAATGTGCCTCAACATGAGGCTACAAACACTCTTATTTCACCAGAGCTTCAGGACTCAACCTAGTTTTTTGCTGAGAAATCAAGGCAAAATTTGTTGGCATTCCGGGCTCTAGAATTACTTTAAGCATAAGCTTAAATACACAATAAAGTTAATTTATTGACTGAACAACTGTAATTTACAAATGCTTTAGTGATAGTGACCACTGGGGAGAAAGAAAAAAAAAAAAGCTGTTAAAGCTTCTGAGAGTGTTGTCACATCAGCATTAAAGCAAAGAAGAAATTTAGGCTACAAACAAGAAACTGGTTTATAACTCCCAAAAGGGTGAGATGCTGAAGCAGCCTTCTTGTGGGAGAGGGAGAGGAGGAGCAGAGAAGAAAGCAAAGAATTCATCCACCCTGAAATAAACTTGACAAATTCAAAGAACCAGCCCCAGCAGAGGAAGGCCTTTCTAGGTCTGTGTTCCCAAAATGCTTGAAGGGATTGTTGAAACACCTTCACACCCACCGAGGTGGCCAGTGGGAGTTTGAAGAGCTGAGGACAATCCAGAAAACACACAGGACTGACTCTGCAGATCAGGCCAGGTTTACCTGTGTGGGAGTTAACAAGAAAACTTCTCAGCTGGGTGGAAATGAAACAAGCCCCAGGTTGTACAGCAAATTCAGTGAAAAACTCAGGAACGCTCTGTCTCCAGAGCCAAGGCTGGAAGTGCACAGGCAGGAAAGAAAAATGAGAATCATGAAGGTGAGCTCTGTACCAATTCATCAGGTGCTTTGGGTGCCTGCTGTATTTTCTATTTGGTGCTGCTCTAGCTCTAAGCATTAAGCCTTTCTACAAACACTGCTCCTCTTAAGCAGCAAGGTGTGAATGATGTAGCATTTCTGCTTTAACAACATTGCTCTGGTTTTAACCATTCCAGAGCCTTTTGTGTGATATTCAACTACGAATGCAGTCTGCACAGCCTGCCTCAAATATGCCAAAAAATAAATTACTAGTAAAAGGAAAACTAAGGAAAACTGGTTTATGTTATTGCTGTTAAAAACAAAGGAAAATTAAAAAAAAAAAAAAAAAGACTGAAAGACTGATAGGCTAACTAATACAAAACATATGCAAGGAGTATAATGGAGAAATTAATGTAATCACAAAATAATTTATTCCCCACTAGAAAAAAGTAATAACTATTAAGAGTTATCTCATTGCAAAACACCAAAGGTCACAGTTAATTGTCACAAATTATCATTTGCCTTAATTGCAACGTAAAAGAAAATAACCCTCCAAAAAGTAAACATGTGGGTGGAGTTTCCCATGGAAAAGCAGAGCAGGTTGTGGGTTTCAGCTCTCAGAGAAGAGATGCTCACTGGCTGCACCCAGAGCAGGGTGTCTGGGTGCTCCTTGGTGTCTGGGTGCTCCTTGGGAGCAGAGCAGATCCTGAGCCAGGGGCTCAGCTCCAGCCAGGCCTGTGGGCCTTGCAAGGATGGCTGTTTTGTGCAGCAGGTTGCCATGGTAACCCCCGGTTTACATAGTGACTAGCTGCATGAGTTAATGTGACTCAGTACCAGCATTCACTGCCAGGGGAAGGGTTCAGCTCATCAGCAAAGACACAACTCCTGGGTGGAGCCCAGTTTTGAATTGCCCAACCCATCTCCCCCACACCAGGGTCCTCTCCTTGCAGTTTGTGCCCTGTGTGTGCTCCCTGCTCACTTGGTCACTCAAAACCCAGATTGCACACATGGAATAGTATTAATATATATATATATATATTGTGAACTTAACCTGCTGCAAAATTAAAGCTAAAGTTTGAATTGTTGAACTGTTTGGGTTGAAGGACTCTGAAGATCACCTTGTTCCCATCCCCTGCAATGATCAGGGACACCTTCCACTGTTCCAGGCTGCTCCAAGCCCTGTCCAGCCTGGCCTTGGACTCTTCCAGGGATCCAGAGGCAGCCACAGCTTCTCTGGGCACCCTGTGCCAGGGCCTGCCCACCCTCACANATTAAAGCTAAAGTTTGAATTGTTGAACTGTTTGGGTTGAAGGACTCTGAAGATCACCTTGTTCCCATCCCCTGCAATGATCAGGGACACCTTCCACTGTTCCAGGCTGCTCCAAGCCCTGTCCAGCCTGGCCTTGGACTCTTCCAGGGATCCAGAGGCAGCCACAGCTTCTCTGGGCACCCTGTGCCAGGGCCTGCCCACCCTCACAGCCAGGAATTCCTTCCCAATCTCTAATTAAACCTGCCTTCCTCAGTTCATCCTTGTCCAAAGTCCCTCTCCAGCTCCCTTGTGGACCCTTCAGGTCCTGGAAGGGGGTCTAAGGTCTCCCTGGAGCCCTCTCTTCTCCAGGCTGAACCAACTCAGTCTTCCTCCCACGCCAACCAAAACCCAACAATTTCTTGCACAGAGCTTAAAACCAAAATTAAGTTTCTTGTGCAGGAGCCTTGGGTCTGCTTCTGCCCTTAATTACTTAATTCAGCCTGACATTGCAACTTCAGAGTCTGACTTCTGGGAGCATTTCAGGCATTTAACTGAGCTAAGGGCAAGACACAAAAACTCACAAACTCCTCAACAATATTTATTAGCATTGTGAATAGTCTTAATCAAGAGCTGCTGCTAATATGCATTAATTCCACATCCATACTTTTGTAATCTTACATGCACCTACACACACATTTCTAAAAGCAAATTTCAGTGTATGAAGGAACTACTGGAGCAGGGCTAATCAGTTTTGCAAATACACAAGAAAGGATCAAAGATCAGATGGAAGTTCTTCAGAAAAAAGTCCAGGCAGTGTTTGAGTCTGGGCAAAGCACGAGTCAATGTCATGACATTGGTGAAGGCAAATATCACACTGGGATCTACAAACAGGAGTTCATAGTCACAAGATATATCAAGTGATCCCTATTTACACAGCATGCAGAGAATTTCTGCTGAAATCAGAGTTTTAGACATTGTGTTCCCAGACATACGTGGAGGAAAGCGATGGGAGGGATGAGAGGTCAAGAGAAATATGTTCTAGGAATGACAGAGTTAAGTACTGTTTGGCTGGGAGGAAATTCTGAGTTTTTATGAGTTTAAGAGGCCCTTGTAAAGAGGAGGGATATCATCTGTTTTCATGGTTCTTTCTGAGAAGAAAAATGTCCATGAAATAAATAAAACTACTGAGGTTATTCTAAGAGTAATTTCTACCTGAGGAATTTTAATCTCAGAAAGGACCAAAGGAGAATATTGCAGCTATCTCTATTTTCAATTGAAAAAAAAAAAAATTAAAGTCAGAAATAGTTTGGTGAAATGAAATGTAAGAAAAAGAATCTGGGTTTCTGAAAAATTAGCCAGAGGCTATTTAAACATGAGATGTTTATTTTCTAACTCCCGGTAAGCAATTTCTGAAATTTAATCATCTAATTTCCAAGTCTAAAAGTTCTAAAACCTTCTGGAAAAATAACAGCTCTCATTTTATATATATATATATATGTATAGATAGATATATAATATTGAAATAATTATACTTTACTTAAGACTTTCTCATGTCTATCGGTTCCAATTGTTAAAAAACATCCTTGAATGGGGTTGCATGTCAACACACATAAAATAAAGGTTTTTTTTTTCAAAGAAAGAGGCATCTTTTCAAGAGGCTCTGCACAAGTATTGTTATGCACAAATTATCTTGTTATCCACAGCTAACATGATAAGTTCTACGTTAGACCTCTGGAAAAAGAACCTGCTCTTCTCTTCTCAACCTTCTTCTAATAAATACTTTATTTGTAGCTGGAAGGTGTGCAGGCAGGAGCCTGTCCACTGTCTGGTCTCCTGAAAGTCTGATTCAATAACTGACTCGACCAAAAACCCTAAAGGACCCTGAAAATATATGCACTATGTACTGGGAAGTGTGACACTTAATAGAATTGTGCTCTCTTTTCAGCTCTGCTGAAACAAACGCGCCAAGATTTAGTGCTGGGAAGCAGACATGACAAAAAGCATTCTGTCTTTGAGGAGCTTTAGTGCAAGAAGAAAAGGCTGAAATAGCTGGGGCTTATTACCAACTTAATAAGATTCAGATTGTTACATGTCTTGGAAAGAAAAAAAGATTTCCAAATTGCACATTTTTTTTCCAGAATACAGGTACAATTCCTGGTATATCAATAGCCCAAGGGCGCAACATATTGAATGACTTATTAAAGATTCATGATACAAATTTATTTCCTAACAACACTGTAGGAATGTGTTGCTTTCCATTACAGGAAGCAATGCTTCTCAAAAGTGTTTACAAGTCTCAAATTGCAAAATTTAATTTTCAAATCAAATGAAGCATAATGAGCTTCATGAGCTCCTCATTCTTCACACCAGGTTTAGCTGCAAACACAACACAGCAAAACAAATTTGAAAGAGAAAAGCAGGTGTAACAAAGAGCTCTGATGGAACATCTTTCTCTTGACCAATGGCAAAAAAGAGTTGTGTAAAGAGCAGAGCATGGCCAAGATAACAACCTCTGAGATGACAAGAAAAAAGGCATTAAAATTTGCTTATATCATCTCATATAAAAGCAGCTCATTATGAGATATGTACCTACATATAACCTGTATCAAAAATCTTTACAAAAATATTATTCTACTGTAAATATGCTCCTCTTGTATTACAGTACCTGCTGGCAAGGGGAAACTGAAGAGAAATATTTAGCATAATGAGAAGAAGCAGCATCAAACGAATTACAGGTAGACAAAGTGGATAATTACTAAATCTAAGCTTTTGAGCCCAATTTTACACGAAGCAAAACTGGTATTCTATATCAACTAAACTTCTGTGAGGGTGTCACTGATTGGAAATTTTGAAGTGTGATTATTTCTATTGATCCAGGCAAAGAGAATCAAAACAGAAGCACCACTACACTTTTCAATGACTACTATGGAAGTTGCAGTTCTTAAACAAAGAAACCTGACAAACCAACCAGACTCCTGAATGTGTGTAAAAAACAGACATTACTGAAAATTTTCAGCCTTGCATGTTTTTATATATTAATGACTTCATAAAATATTATAGCCCAAATTCTTAAATCAGTTTTGAATTAGTTTTCCTTTATTATTGCGTCAACAGATATTTCTTCAGAAGAAAAAACTCACAGAAACTTAACTCTAAATTACTAATTCTTCTAGAGTAGCTTTGCCTTGCTATTGTTCTTAAAAAGACTAAAATACATTTAATTTAAAAATTAGGCTTTAAAATATTTAAAATATTTGGGGTCTTTTTTTTTTGTAGAGAACATTAAAAATAGCTAAGTAACCCCAGGCAAAAATACAAAACCAACTTAAAAACAAGTGCCAAGATAAATCCCTGCCTCCAGGTGAGTTTCAGCCTATTGTGCACCTGTCTGAAGAGCAGCAAAAATCTTAATAATCCCTGCTGATCAAGGAAGGTTATTCAGAAGGCTGTCAAGGCCTGGAATCTGTTCCCTGCAGAGTTTAGCCACAGATCCCCTGGGAGTGACCCTGTCCCTCTGTCCTGCCTGGCACTGCTCCCCAGACCTCCTCCTGTTTCCCCAGGACAGACACATGTCCCCTCCCTGCAGACATTGTCACCTTGCCTAATCTCTCCTTCACACAAGAAATCAGATGCAAATTTAGAACAAAGAACTCAACCAAATGTTGTCTGTCACACGGCAGCTTGACAGATTCACCCACAAACCAAGAAAATATTTGAGGTACATGATTTACGTGGTGGAGCTGGGAATCCAACTGCACGAATAAATTGGAACTTTTTCAAAGTGTTATTAAAAAAAGAAACAACTCCCAACCAGACAGATTTGCATAAAATTTCATAAATGTCAATAAGTGTCTTGCCTGTGACATACCAATGTATAATTGAAGAGAAGCCCAGGAGAGGCAGGAGTTTAGTTTTCCCATGGTACTCGTTTCCTTCTGGTTATTCTATGACAGCTGGAGAGTGAGTCTTAATATTTTTCAGAAGTGAATTTAATTGCTTTAGAGAGTCAGTTTAGCATATCACTTCAGAAATACCCCAAAGCTACAAGCAAACCCATTGTTAGCCAAATAGCTTCTTATTTGTGAGATTCTTAGTTTACGACTGGAGTTACCAAATTATGTTTTCAACACCTTACTGGGTGTTCCACAGGTGGCCTCCAAATCTTTTCCCTGTTGGAATATTTTCAATTAAAAGTTTTATGATGAGAATCCATGATAGTCTGAGAACTTTTGACGATAGTTAATGGGCTATAATCCAAGGAATTTGGGAATTAGGGGCTTAAAGGTTATGCTGGCAACAAGAATAATGCACTGGGCCTAAGCAGTTCTAAGGAAATAATGGTTTAAAAGATGGTAATTTGGGAAGGAGTGGCAAAGTTCCTTTTCTGAAGTGATAATGGTTTTCAGATTGAAAGTAGTTTATGTCAAATGAAACAAATATAGTTTATAATTAAGAGCCACTTACCTCTGCTGAGAATACAAAAGAAAAATTAGAATTTCTGTTTAGTTGTAGAAAGCTCTCTAATCTTTCAAATATCTCAACTATATGTTTACAACTATATGCAGTTCTGGCATAAATGTGTGATAGATACTTTGTATTTTTAGCAGACTAGTTGTCTCAACAGACACTTTTGTCATCTGGAGGCATTGATTTCCAAAAACACCCATAAGAAAATCATTATTGTATAGTTAAGGAAAATAAGGTGACAAAGTAGTGACATGATATTTTTCTGCATTTTTGCTCTGGATATATAATAAAATTATGACACATATATATATACACACAATATATATATTATAATACACAATATATATTATATATATATATTTTATATATAACAAATTGTCAAGTTTAATCATCTTGTATCCATCATTAAAATAATAATGAAATTTTTGTCAGTGACAAGAAATTTCTTATTATCAGTCTTAACATTTCCCCTCCTTTCTGTCCTTTAAATTTTAGAAAAAAATTCCAATATGTAGCAGTTTTGTTCAGTAATAATAACCAAAAAGACAAGAAAGCCCTCCCAGTATTATTCTAAACCTATAAATTGGGATGACTGAAATTTTCACAGTCAGTTTTTTACCTCCAAACAAAGTATGCTTAAAGGGCACATGAACAATTCTGCTGACGTGTGCAGTGTGATATTTAGGCCCATTTATTAATTTGTATTTTGCATGAGGGAATTTAGTAACTAGCTGTGAAATATAACTGCATTGAAATGTTACATTTGTTAGGTACAGGCAGTCTCTTTACAGCTATTCACAGAGTACATCATTCTAATAATCTCATTTGCCTTTAACTCAGCACAGAGCACCCTGAAGTCTTTTAGGCAGAAGGTTATTCAGATTGCATTTTTGTGAATTTGGACCTTTGTGTTTCTGTGTTCTGGGTCAGCTGCACTGGTGGGGCTCCGTGGGCAAATGCCCTTTGCTGTGATATCAGAATTCAGCCAAAAGAACCACCAGAACCTCACAAATCAAGGTCACCTTGTTGCAGCTCTACCAGTGGAAAACAGCTGGTAAATGCAGCAGGCAATGAGAATGGCACCATGATACTCTCATTTTCTGGCAGGCATGAAGGGCTCTCTGCACTGCATTTAACTGCATCCCACCAGATTTCAAGTGCTGAAACAGATTAGTGACCACAATTGCTTCAATACTTTTCTATCTGCTCTACAGAATTATGGCACTCCTTGTTTCTACAGCACAGGTGAGGAAAAATTACTGTTTCACCTCTAAATAGTCTAAATTTACTATCCAAACATTACAGAAAATGTACAAGCCATTTTACAGGACACTCGATGAACGCTTCATTTCTAGTAGCAGTTATATTTCTTTGCAGATTTGAGCACATGGCTGATCTCTAAAGCTTAGCTCTTTTAAGAGAATTTAGGACAGTTTCAGCCACATAAGTAGGAATTAAAGAATAAAAGTCTACTAATTCATAAACATACATTTAGGGTAAAATCCAGGTAAGATCAGCTCATCTCTGCTGTTTCTTTGCTAAGCTTACTCTTATATTTTTATGTCCTATTCTTTTTAGTCTTTCCTCCAACCAAAGGTCTTTCCAAAGCCAGAACTATTTCTGCCTCCATGACTAGTCCCTGTCTGATAAACAGATTGTACCTACTCTTGCTTCACCTCTGTCTTTGATATCTGTATTAATAGCTCAGCAGTAAAACCATTTCTAGCCATAAATGTGTATGAGCCCCCATCATTTGTCAGGCCTTATTGGCACTCCAATAGCTGACATTAAAAGAAAAAAAAATCACAAAACCCAGACAATTTAAATTGAATTCATAATCTGTCTTGGCAGAATCCTCAGAAGCACAGTTTAAAAATAATATAGCAGGAGTTACCATATTGTCTAACACACCTCAGAAATAAAACCAAAATAAAACCATCAAATCTAAATGGGTGAGGTGCTAAGAAGTGAAATTAAAGAGCTGGTTCAAAGATTATTTACACATTTGCCATTTTTTCTAGATGCACTATTTCAACGCCCATTTCTCATGTAATGCTCTGAATTGCAAGTACAACATTTGCAGTCACTGACTTTTTATCATATTTTAAAGCAGTTTAATTACATCAAGAATATGTTTTCATGACTCAGGACAGTGCTCTATTCATGTAGAACAGAAGAGACTGTTTCATTTGAAAGGGACCTAAAATGATCATCCAGTCCAGATGAATACACGATTATGAATTGCAATTTATAAACACCAACAACTCCACAACTGCTGTTTAAAAAGGGGATTAATTTGGTCTTAGTTGAAATGGCAACAGATGAATTAAAATAATGGGTAAAACCTTCTGTACCAGAACAAATTGGTTGGTCACTCCTGAAAATGTTAAGCATGAGTTTGCAAAACAAACACTGGAGAGGAGTTTTCCTGTGAAAGGACATGATCCTGGGTGTCACCTGGAAAGTTTTTTGAACAAATTGTACCCACAAAGCCTTTGATTAAATTTTAACCCTGTTTTCACTGGTCTGTGCAAGTGCTGTTCCAGAGCAATGTTAAAGAGCAGTAGCACATGGGCTGAACAACAGGAGTTCTCTGCCAGCTTTCTATTTAAAAACTCACAGAAGCAGTGAAAATAATTGCCAAGTTCAGCAGAGAGGGGTCACAGCTTTGTCCTCACATTCCCACACAACTCCCTGGGACAAATGGAAGGTGATAGAGGAAATATATAAATAAACACTT
Source organism: Urocynchramus pylzowi (assembly GCA_013397555.1). NCBI lineage: Eukaryota > Metazoa > Chordata > Aves > Passeriformes > Fringillidae > Urocynchramus > Urocynchramus pylzowi. The sequence goes on along the minus strand of VZRH01004155.1, from coordinate 1,220,794 downwards.
CCAAATTTTTATCATTCCTTTCAGCTCTAGCCAGAAAACATGACAATCTTTTGGAAGAAATTTCTAGATGCTTGACAAAGTAAACTCCAATAAAATATTATACCAGCTGAATTAAAATCTCTTATGGTTACTTTCAGTGAAAAAAAACCCAAACTAATTTAATATGTGGACCTTAAATAGAAAGTTTTTGATGGTACTTCCAAGTTTTAATGTATGTTTATCTAAATTTAAACTTACTAATTATACAGGGATTTGAAAGGCACCTTCAGCTGTAATTAGAAATCCCATTAAACCACAATGCAAAGCTATGCTTATATTTAAAGACCAAATATGCATCTAGAAGTTATCTGGGTTCTTTCTTTACTTTTGTGTTTCAAATAAACCATTTTGTAAATGCTGGTCATCTATGAAGAAAAATAAAATCTACTGCATAGTTGTGGGATAAATAATAGCTCTCCATGTTCTGTCATTTCATAGCTTAAGGATTGTTTTTTACACCCACAGTAATCCTGGCAAATCTCACATTTTTGTCACTGCTAGCTGCAATTTGGTCACATTACAGAATGTTATTTAGTGGAAACTCTGATTGCTGAAAACTAAATTAGGTTTGGGATCGTGGACTGGTCAAGGACCAATGTCTTGCAGGACTAACTCTGGGATTTCACCATCACAAAACTCATAATTCTATAGGAAAAATTTCAAAAAATGTTTGGTTTTTTTTTTTTTTTTTTAAGCCTTAAATATAAAGAAATAGCAGAGGAATCAGGAATAAAACATGTATTCTTCAGTGATGAGCTCTTTTCATCTTAGAGAAAAGACTTCAGGAAGACTTTCTGGGAGGTGTCAGTGGTGATGAGATGCAGGGATTGCAGAGCACAGCTGGAGCAGGGGCGTGAGCACAGGAGCAGCAGCACAAATTTAGCTAATCCACACTTCCCCATGCTAAATGCAAAGCAGCAGTGCTTCACAAGGGGTTTTCATGCCAAAGGAAGGATTTCCAAGTGGTTAGATCAGAACCAAAGGAAAACTCCTGGCCTTACCCATGAGCTGAGGGCGTGCAGCTGTGCCTCTGCTCCTGATCTCAGGGACTCCCAGGGCTTTGCAATTGTGTTCACTCAGGCTCTGAGAGTCTCAGATATTTGTACTTTGTGTAAACCATGCCATTCTCCATCACCTTTTTTTTTTTTTTTTTAATAAAATCTCTCCAAAAGCTGGCTATGATTGAATTCATGACTGCCCCCAGGCAAAGACATCACCGTGGAGCTCCAGAGGTACCTATCAAAATTGTCAGTGTTAAGGTTCTGTCCAAGGCATTGCCATTTTCTTGGGGAAAACAGTCTGTCTGAATATTCAGCTGATTTTATTAAAGCACTTCTTTGAGGCCCTGCTCAGATCCTTTGGGGTGTTTGATTTCCAGGAGCGTTTGAGTGACTAACTTATTGCCATGCACATTTGTGCAAAGTTAATTTCACAGCACTGTGCACCACTATTTGCAAAAGGAAAGTAAAATACACACACAAAAGTGTTTGTGCTGGAAGGGCTTTACTGCTGTGGGACTTATCTGATTTACCACAAAATCCCAACCTCCAGCAGTCAATACCTACCTAGCTACTCGTGAGCTCTGCAAATCAAAATTATTTCAAAAGGCTTGGCTATTTAAACTGTTAATATCTGTTACAAAAATTTAAAATCTGCTCATAAAAACAACCAAAAAAAGAGACTGAAGATTTTATAGTGAAAGTATTACCAACTTAGCTCCATCAAAATTCAGCTATAATTTTAGTAGGTACAGAGAATAATTTTTTTTAGAAGTCTATTGACCAGGGTTTCTTCCTGTTTACTTATTCATGGGAACAATATAAATCCAGTGTTAGCTCCAGTGCTGCTCTGCACACTCTCCATCCTTCCTTTCCTTCCATATCAGCCCCCTTAGGACCAGATTAATCTTTCCTCTCCAGAAGAGTGAAATAACAGGTAATAACTATGGAAAATACAGCCTTATTTGATTTATTGAGTGAATCACTTCTTCTCTGGGTCATTAAGTTTCTCAGTAAGAAAATTCACATTCATACACATTTTTCTCCCTTTTCAAGTAGACATTCCAGTTGTGTTGCTCATCTACTTTCAGCATAAAGGATGAATTAAAGTATTAATCTAAGCAATCATTTTCTAAGGGATGCAGTGATAGTTTTATACAAAATCCACCTTACAATGCTGCAATCACATTTTGAAGACCTTCTCATAAAAATCACATTGAGCTGAGGAAGAAATAAAGCTTCAAGACTTGTCCTTCTAGGACTTTATTATTATTTTGTAAGTTACTAAATGACATTGGGAAAAGGTTCTTGCTTATATCTTCACTTCAGAAATAAATTTGGATTTTAGCAGCTGTGGATATTGTCAGAAAACGTGCAAACTAAAAATTAAAAAATTGAGCTCAAGAGCTCAAAACAAGGTTTATTCAGGCTTCATGTCCCCACATGAAGATGCTTTTATTTTACTTATCTCTGCATGATTTGTAGGAGAGGAAGAAAACAACATATTAAGTTCTGCTTCCTTGCTTTTCCATAATAAGTGGAAAAAAAAATTAGTTTATTTTTTACTTTATAAAAAGGTAATAAAATAGTCATGGAGGAAATAAACCTGGATTTGCTGTTTGGAATGGAATCATCACACCAAATATTAAAGATATGAACACTCATTGCTCATGTACGAGGGCACATTGCTGGTTTAACACTTAAATCAAAGGCTGGAAAAGTTCAGGGAAGAACCAGGCTCTTCTCTCTTTAAAATCTGCATGGAAAGGAAAGGCAGGGAGATCCTGGCACTTGGCTTTTCCTGAGTCAGGGAGGCATGTAAAACAGAGAATGGGAAAGTAACCTGGACAGCTCGTTAGGAGAATGCCTCCAGCACTCCTGAGCTGCTCTGCTCTGTAAAACCTGCACTCATGAGCAGCAAGTGCCTCAGAAAGCAGCGTGTCAGAGGGATTATTGGGTAGGCAGGAACCTTGCCTGGGGAGAATTGTACCCTTTTTTATTCTTTTTTAGAGTGTTATGTGCAGGGCTCACCAAAAAAAAAAAAAAAAGACCAAAATCCCAGACCTGAAGAAAGGAGAGATGCTAACGTGTAGAAAATGTGAAAGAAAATAAAAGGTGCTCTGGGAGCCAGCACAAAATACAGAATGAGAGGAAGATTTCTTATTCAGATCCATGAACATGACTACATTTCACTTCTCTCACATAAAAAAAAAACCCAAAAAAAACCAAAAACTGTTCCACTCCTTTCTGTTCTCCTCCTCAACACAAACCTGCTCCAGTTCTTGCTGTGCTCCCACTTAGCAGGCAGGCAGGCTCCTGGGAAAGGTCCCTCCAGGAGCCTGTGAGGGCCATCACAGGTTTTGTGCCCTTTACACCTTCCTGCTTCAGGGTCTCACATCTCATCTCTCAGATCTTCAGTCAAGCTCTGGAGGCTCCACTCAGAGGGAGTTAACACCCCTGCACCCAGCTGGTATCACCAACAAATAGTTAATTTGCAGGCCTAGCCCACACAGCAGTGCAAAGCCAAAGAGATGCATCAAATTCTTCCCCCAAGTTCAAATTTTAGACCTGATTTTTGCACTTGAATGCAATTTCTTAAGAGTTACCAAGTTGTGAAATTTTAAGAACCAGCAACGTTCTGTTTCAGACCAAAACCCAAATGCATTTAGGAGAAGGAGCGATTTTCATTTTGATATTTTGCAGGTACTGCTTTTCTTATGATTGAAACCTGACTTGCTCAGTCTGTGTTTGCCCACAGAAATGCATCTGTGATAAATCCAGGGTGTTACTCATGGCAACTCCCAGCTACAGTTCAGGTCAAACCCTTTGTCATTGCAGCAGGGGATGGGGAATGGGAGGTGGAGGAACACAGATAATGAGCTTTTCTTCCCTATTATTTTGTCCTTCCAATTTGCCTCTTTTTCCTTCTCCCCACTTCACCTCTTCCTGGCAAACAATCTCAGCCTGACACACAGGGAGAAGTTTCAGGGCTAAAAATGTTCACACTGGGGTCATGTCCATCCCTTGTCACCATTGTAATAATTTTTAATAGTTACTCATAATGATTAAACAGTATTTCCTGTCAATACAAATTGATTATATTTTTGCTTTGGAAAAAAGAAAATGTTTGAATTGAAACGAAGGTTTTGATATTTCAAAATTCATCAAAATGTAGAAGAATAGAAGTTGATTAAGATATATTTTCTCCTGCCATAGACAGGAAAAATTATCTATCTTTTGGCTGATTCTTTATCTTTGCCATAAAAAGGAGCTGCCTTGAACCATTCCCTTTGACCTGACAGGTTTATTAATAAAATGCTGTTGTGTGTGCAACTGCACAAATATAAATTGGAGGTTAAAGTTACCTTTCAGCCAAGTCTGCTCCAAAAAGTGGAGTTCAGTGTCCCCTCTCCATTCTGGGAGTCCATTTAGATGCTGAAAGAGCTGAGAAAAGGAAACAGCTATCAGGGTAGATTGAAATTGCACAAGTAAACAAAACTCATCCTCCTCACACACAGATATCAAAAAAAAAAAAATTAATAACAAAAACAGCTTTAAGCTAAAAATTATATAAAAAGACTTTAAGGCTTCAAGCTGCAGATTTCCCTCCCAGTCACTGTAACCACCAAAGAATTTGGATTTCTTGTGACCCTTCCAGGGAACCCCTGGGTCAGGAGACTGGAGGAGAAAAGAAAAAGCTCCTGGGGCAGGGGATGCTGTGCAAAGCTACAGTAGATATTTATTGACTTATTGGTGTTTGGGAGCTTTGCAAAGATTGGGCCATACCTGGCCCCTGAGCCTCTGGCAGCATCAATAGATGTTCTGCAAAGATTCCTGCCTCCAGCCTTGTCATCCTTTATCTTAGTAAACATCAAAATCTGAGCACAAAAGACAGAAAATGAGCTATTGATTTTCCAGTATTGTCTTAACCTGCAGCTTAATTGAAGGTCAGGATATGTATTGCTGTCAAAGGCAGACTTTTGCTATTCATGGGGGGTGTCTGGCACAGAACTGGCCCCGAGGGGCAGAGCACAGATATATTTTGGGCAGTCCACCAAAGGGGAACGTGCAACCCAACACTTCCAAGTATTCCCTGAGGAAAACTGAGGCATGGAAAAGACAGACTGCAGAGTAATTGGATTAAATGTGGAAAGCTTTACCAGAGGAAGGGAAAAGATACAGAAAGAGAGTGGGAGAGAGAGGGAAGGGCAGAAGGAGAGAGAGAAAAAAGGGTCAGAAAGAGATGAATGGGAGTTTGTCATTACAAGATGACAAATAAATTGTCTCCTTAGAAAAAGCAGGAGACTGCACAAATCCCCCTCTGTGTTCTGTCTCTCATTGAGTGATGTGAAACTGTAAATTCCCCTTTTCCTAACACTGTAAGATGGCAGCTTTTGTGAAGAAAAGTACTTGGTTTTATTAGAAGATATATGTAGAATGACAGTAAAACAGAAGTTGTCAGATAATAGATAGGAAAGAAAATCCACATCTTTCTCTTCTTTTCTGTTATTGCTTTGGTTTTGCTATCCTTCAGCATCCTCCTCTTGTGAAGTATCAGATTTTGACATTTTATATCTGTCATTCAGGAGGCTATGATCATTTCTTAAAAAAAAAAACAAAAACAAACAAACAAACAAAAAAAACAAAACAACCAAAAAAGACCAAACCAAAACAATACAGAAAAAAAACACCCCAGTAGTAGATGCTTCTATTTTTAAGATATTCCAAACCACTTATGAAGCTTATGCTTTATCATTATTCTAAGGGTTTTTCTCTTCTACATTAAGTGAATTAATTTTATTCTATATATTATATATATAATTTTATATAATATATTTATAAATATTATAGAAAATTATATACTCCTCCTGTTTCCACTCTTGCACCTGAAATCTGGAGAGAAGAGCAAAGGAAAAAAGCTTTATGTTTATTTACCTTGACATTGCAGTGAAGTGCCTCAGATGGTGACAGTCAACCTAAAATGCTTTGGTAAAATCAGACAGTCCAGTAAAGCCCCTTCACCTCAGGGTAAGACTTTAGGCTGTTGTGGGAGGACTTGCATGATCACCAGGATACTGAACAAAACCAGCTTTAAATCATTGAATTGAACTGACAAGGTGTGAGACAGCAGAAGGATACCTGGCCTTGCTGAAACTTTTAAACATGGATTTCCTGGTGGTGGCTGAAGCAACTGTATTTATTTAACTGTTATTTGCTACAGAATAAACATGGCAAGAGCATATAGTGCTGGAGCTGTTCAATTGGAACATCCAGACCTTCTGTGTCAGGCTTTTGAAAGATTAGGTTAACTTTCATTCACTTATTTTAACTTAATTGCAGCCACTGAGTAAACATCTCAAAAATCTCAGTGGTCTAGAACTCTTCTCTGGGGAATCTCAGTTCCAAGCCTGGAAGGACAAAAGGATATTAAAGTGCTAAATATCTTCAGACACCAGAGCTCCATGGCCACACAGAAGGCAGATGTTTTATTCAGCAAGGAGGAATTTTTTTTTCCTATCCTGATTTTATTTTTTGTTTGACCTCCAACCAATGTTGGACCTTTCCTGGCTCAGCTCTTTTGAATAAAGATGGAATGGAGGGCACCCTTCATCTCTCATAATGGGGTTAGCATAGTGTATATCAGTTTATATCAGTTCATTACAGTTTATATCAGTTTGCCATTGCAAAGATTCTGATTTCTTGGAATCATTTACAATGGCTACCATATCGTTTTGAATTCTTATTAAATCTGTTTGGTATTATAAATAAATGATTATTTATTTATTTATTATATATGTGTATATATATATATATATATAATATGTATGTGTGCATAGATGGATAGATAGATAGAGATACATATATGTTGGCTATGGCATTCTGGCCTGCTTTTTTATGCCTTCTCCTCCCAGAGAAGGAAAATGCTTCTCTTAATTTTAGTTTAGTTTACTTTTAAATGACTGTATTGCTATGCTTCCTAAGTGATTGTCTCTTGTCTCAATTATTTCTGCAGCTATGAGAGGTGAAAGTCACACCCTGGGGCAAACCACAACCACCTCATTTAGATAAAATTAACCAATGCTACAGGAACAAAGTGAGCTGAGAACAAAAAACCTTCCTAAACACCTTCACAGCCAAAGGAACATGAAGTCCTCCATGATGCTGTCAAATTGGAGCCATTCCCTTCACAGCAGGAATTCAATACAAATAGAAATAGACTACTTCATCTCCTGGTACACTCCTGGTGGAATATTCCTTCTTCTGGGATTTCTTACTGCTTCTTTGGAAAGCACATTCTCTACCCCTCTGGTCCCAGCTGTGATTCCTGCAGCAGAAGCTGGCACTGGGGTGCAGGTTTGCTGCACACCTTTCTGCCTGGATTTGTGACCCCCACACTGGGGATGCTGGATCTAACACGGTGGCTGCTGCACCACAGTGAGATCCTTCTGGGAGCCTTCTGTTGTGGAAGAGGTTTTACAGAGACTTCTGTGAGCCAGAGAGAAGTTTGAGAAGAGGATCCACGCTCACCTCTGAAAGAATTTCCTACCCAAGGTCATTGGCACAGAAACCAAGAAAGAAAGAAGGATAAATCAGAGAAACCTGCAACTGCCTGTTCCAATGAGCACTTTGTTTGTCTCTGCTGAGTAAAATGTAAACTTGTGAGTTTTGTAGGAATGTATAAAAAGCATGCATGCTAGAATAAAAACAGGTTTTGAAGCCTTCTGAAAATGGAGTGTGCTGCTTTGGATTGTGCCTGTCTCAGCTATGACATTCTGTCCCATGTGAGATTGTCTGGATCTCCTCTCCAGGCTCACAACTCTTTGCAGCCGTTTGTGACACTAGGATTAACCCACAGCATGTGTTTTCTGAATTACCACAATTACCAGCATTTTTCTACTGTCCAGCAAGCCCTTTTGCCCCCTTTTTTATAACAATATGCAAACTAAAGATAAAATAGCCACACCTCAAGCCACACATTCTGGTTTTGAACTCAGGATTATTAGTTTTGAGATTTTTAAACAACACTGAACAGCACGGAAAACTGAACCAGACAACAAAAGCGAGAAGCTTAAAAATATCAAAACATATTTACCTTTCCAAGTAAAACACAGCTGAGACACAGAAAGCAAGCTGTTCTCCAAGAGGTGGATTATAACAAACAAATATACACATTCTATAGCAAGGCTCAAACTCAGAGTTATCAAGTGACAGCCACACCAGAGTGCAGCGAGGAGCTACAGAATATGATTTAATGCAGAACCAAATGCATTAACTTGAATATTTTTTTTTTGTCCTTCCAAAGCTTATGAAATCATTCTACTCCAGCATTACAAAAATTGTGCTGAAATGTCATACCTTCACAGTGGGAGTCTGCTTTTTTTCTTTTTAATTACTAGGAAGCTGGAAAAGACTTGACTTCCCAAGAGAAAAAGGACTTGAAACTCAGCCAGCCATCTACAAGTGATCCTACAAAGACAGTACAAGCTACATTTCCACACCATGATCAAAAGCCCAAAAGAAATGACTGGGAATGCACTGAGTTTAGAAGTTCCTACTTCTTCTTTTAGACACTAATACAAAAATCATAAATATTCTGTTTGCTTGTAATAAAAAAAAAACCAATGTAAAGTGTATCAATTTAAGCTAACAATCTCATCTTTTATATCCAATTTTCTTTTCAGTTAACATTTTAAATTACATTTGTAATTTTTACTTTTACATCTTCTTTTTTTGGGAAACATTTTCAGGTTATATTCAGGATTTATTCATTCTGTGTCTCATCACCTTACCTTGACTTCCCCTTTCCTGCTTCCCAACTTCACACAACTTTGTATCCATCACATATTCTGAAGTTCAGGCTTTTTTCCTCCAGCTTTATAGAGTTCTTTTCTACACCATTGCCTTCAACGTGGGCTTGGTTTTGCCTGGCTGCATTTATTAGTTGTGTTTTATAAATAAGTAAGAATAAGCACCTAGGAATACTGGATTTGAAAAAGAAATGCCAGCCTGACAAATTTAAGGGGATATTCCTTATTCAAATGCTCACATTTTTGGGTTTGGCCACACCTAAAGAGCCTGGTCTCCATTCCCAGCTGCACACAGAAGAGTCAGATAAGATGAATGGGGAAAATGGTGAATATGTGGTAGCTCATATTCCTATTTTACAGTAATTTTTAAAAGCAAATAGTTGTAATATTTGAAAAAAAAAATTGTTTCAATGTTAAAATAAAAATAAACCATTCAGTCTAGATAAGATAATGAAACACAAATATATGCTTTGTACTGTTTTATAAAGGGTAAGGTTTTTCTCATCAGTAAATAAATTACTGAAATATTGCACACAATAAAAGTAGTTCATTGCTCCCAACTCTAACAGCATTTGGAAAAGGGTTAGGGAGAAGGGGGGGGCATTTTATTTTTTCATTATTTATTTATACAGACTCATTCCTTCAACTATTCATTATAATAAATATCAAGAATGTCCCCATACAGGGATATCCTTAACTCTGGCAGGTTTTGGTGCCTGTTTCCTGGCTTTAGGGTATAACCCTTGGTGTCAGTAGTTCTAAAGGGAAAAAAATCTTTTTACTTCAAGAAAGGATAGTTGAGAGATCAGACAAAAGAGTTCATCCCAGCTCATCTGTGCAAAACCTGGACTTTTCATCACCTGGAGGTGGTTTGGAGAGAGTTCACCAGCAGCTCTCCATAAAACCATTTCTGCTGCCCCACTGAGCTCCCCAGACCTCCTTTGCACAAGCAGAACCGAAAATGCTCCAGAGCTGGTTCAGCAGATTGCCTCTGCTTTAATCCAGACCTCCTTTGCACAAGCAGAACCGAAAATGCTCCAGAGCTGGTTCAGCAGATTGCCTCTGCTTTAATCCTCCGGAGGGAGCTCTGCATGTTTGGCATCTCCTCCCTCTCCTGCTCCTCTCATTCCAGCCTCTGCCATGTGAGCATTGCCCATTTCCCTTTATCCACCAGGGGCACTTCACTGCTTCTAAACTGGGATCTCCAGAGAGATTCTGGCATAGAAACCTCCTAAAGGCTTTGTAAACAAAGCAAAAACTATTCTTGGTCTTAAAGCAAGAGCTGCTCTCGTGAGCAGATATTTTACATCCAAAAGAAAACATTTTGAGCTTCAAATTTCCAAGAAGTCCTTATAATATTCCTTGGATTTCAGAAATGCACCTATTTGGGGTAATCAAGGCACTGAATGTGACAAAAAACTTACATATATTCAATATTAAATCTTCATATCTGGCTTCTTTCTCAGCTTTTCTCATAAACTGTGTCCCTTCTGAAAAACCTTCTCAGCCTGCTTCACTTGTTTTGTGAAGATGCCTTTCTACTTAACTGAGAGTTGGAGGGGTTTTTTTAAAGTTTGGTTTGTTTTGGGGGGTTATTACAGTTATGTTTTATATTTGTATGAAAGTTGTAGCGCCTTAAAAACATCTCAATACAAAACTTACATAGACACTCCTCCCAGCTGAATATATTAAGTTAAAAACTCAAATTACATTTAAATTGCTGTGTCCTTCCGTGAGTTATATTAATTTCTCCAGTGTTCATTATTTAATTGTAAGTGGTTTCAGTCCTCCACACTCAGTCTTAAATAAATAAATAAGAAGATAAAACAATATTCTTTGAGGCAATGCAATAACAGAAGGAGAGGCTTTTGTTCCTTCAGCCTGTGCTATATCCTGATTGCTGATTTTCTCATTTTGCTGTACAGGCATTACAAAGTGATCATCATCAATGCTCCCTTTCTGCCTGGGGGTTGATTTTTCATTAATAAAGCATAAACAGAGTGAGTTCCAACCTGTTGAAACTCAGCTTTTCAGTCAGTTTGCTAGAGGTTTACTTAGTTCATAATAAAAACAAAACAAAACAAAAACCAAAACAAAAAAAAAAAAAAATATACACCTATTTTTGAGAACACCAAACCTGAACTACACTTAGGTGGATTTTTCTGGTTAACTGTTCCACCATGACCTTTCTAGATGTTATCCCACGTGATATCCAAAATACTTCTAAAAAACATGATCAAGCCCACCTCTTATACACAATATTCACTGGAGAAAATCTCATCAGTGCTCTGCACAGAGGTTTTCTGAGCTGGATTGGTTTGAATGCCAGCTGTGAGGATTGGCAACTTTGGGGCACAGCACTTGGGAGCACAGAGAAGGAATGGAGCTAAAATTGATGGTTGGAGGTCAACACCTTTCTGTGACTTGACATTCACTCTGCACTGAAAATGCCAATTTTACCTTGCTCCTGCACAGTCTATTACAACCTTTCTGCAGTGTCAAAAACTTTCTGAAATTCCTCTCTATGGTCCTCACAGCTGCACCTTAACCCCAGCCCAGGAAAGCATATCACCCACATTATTGGCACTTGTCTGACATTCAGCTGTAAAGGAACAATAATCCTTTCACAATTTAGAGTTTATCGAAGGAATGGGGAAAGTAAACCCCCTTAAATGATGAAATGATTTAAAAAATCCCATCAAAAAAAAAAAAAAAAAA